>CM051256.1:9803975-9911475 GCA_027921565.1 Artemia sinica
GACACACACACACACAAGAAAACTTACACACACACACACGTCAAAACTTACACACACAAAAGCTTAGACACACAAAAACTTACACACACACACACACACAAAAACTTACACATGAACACAAAAAAACTCACACACACACGCACAAAAACTTGTGCACACACACACACATTAAGTTAGGTTAAGTTAGGTTAGGCTAGGTTAGCCTACGTACGCGCGCGTACGTAGGCTAACCTAGCCTAACCTAACTTAACCTAACTTAATCTAACCTAACCTAACCTAATCATACACCTAACTTTTTGCCTGTCTCTCACCTAACCTAGGCTAACCTAAGTGAAGCATACATGGGCTAACCTAACCAAACTTAACCTAACCTAACTTAATCTAGCCTAACCTAACCATACTCGCCGGAAAAGGTTAGGTTAACTTATCATGAGCGCTCATGATAAGTTAACCTAACCTAACTTAAACAGTGAATTTCCACCATTCAGCCTGGTGGACTGAGACCCCAATATTGAGCTAGTGGATTTCCACCATTCAGGCTGGTGGACTAAGACCCCAATTTTCCAACTCTTGCATTTCAAGACAGAAATTCACGCGTGTACGTAGGCTAACCTAGTCTAACCTAACTTAACCTAACCTAATTTAATCTATCCTAACCTAACCTAATCATACACCTAACTTTTTGCCTGTCTCTCACCTAACCTAGGCTAACCTAAGTGAAGCGTACATGGGCTAACCTAACCTAACTTAACCTAACCTAACTTAATCTAGCCTAACCTAACCATACTCACCAGAAAAGGTTAGGTTAACTTATCATGAGCGCTCATGATAAGTTGACCTAATCTAACTTAAACAGTGAATTTCCACCATTCAGCCTGGTGGACTGAGACCCCAATATTGAGCTACAGGATTTCCACCATTCAGGCTGGTGGACTAAGACCCCAATTCTGAGCTAGTGAATTTCCACCGTTCAGGTTGGTGGACTGGGCCCCCGATACTGAGCTAGTGGATTTCCACCATTCGATCTGGTGTACTATGACCCAATTTTCCAACTCTTGCATTTCATGACAGAAATTCAAAATGAACTTCGAAAAATCAAGAGAATGTAACTGTGAGAAGGTAAAGCACAACAAGTCACTACTGAAATATTCCAATTCTTGCATTTCACGACAGAAATTCAAAATGAAATTTGAAAAATTAAGACAATGTAACTGTGATATGGTAAGTGTGTAAGTTTTTGTGTGTGTGTAAGTTTTGGTGTGTGTGTGTGTGTGTAAGTTTTCGTGTGTGTGTGCGTAAGTTTTCGTGTGTGTGTGTGTAAGTTTTTGTGTGTTTGTGTAAGTTTTTGTGCGTGTGTGTGTAAGTTTTTGTGGATGTAAGTTTTTGTGTGCATGTAAGTTTTTGTGTGCATGTAAGTTTTTGCGTGTGGGTGTAAGTTTTTGTGTGTGTGTGTGTGTGTGTAAGTTTTTGTGTGTCTAAGCTTTTGTGTGTGTAAGTTTTGACGTGTGTGTGTGTAAGTTTTCGTGTGTGTGTGTGTGTGTGTGTAAGTTTTTGTGTGCATGTAAGTTTTCATGTGCATGTGTAAGTGTGTGTGTGTGTGTGTGTGTGTGTGTGTGTGTGTGTGTGTGTGTGTGTGTGTGTGTGTGTGTGTGTGTGTGTGTGTGTGTGTGTGTGTGGTGTGTGTGTGTGTGTGTGTGTGTGTGTGTGTGTGTGTGTGTGTGTGTGTGTGTGTGTGTGTGTAAGTTTTTGTGTGTGTGTAAGTTTTTGTGTGTGTATGTAAGTTTTTGTGCGTGTGTGTAAGTTTTTGTGTGTGTGTAGGTTTTTGTGTGCATGTAAGTTTTTGCATGTGGGTGTAAGTTTTTGTGTGTTTGTGTAAGTTTTTGTGTGTGTGTGTGTAAGTTTTTGTGTGTCTAAGCTTTTGTGTGTGGGTGTAAGTTTTTGTGTGTGTTTGTAAGTTTGTGTGTGTTTGTGTGTGTGTGTAAGTTTTTTTTGTGTGTGTGTGTGTATGTTTGTGTGTGTGTGTGTGTGTGTGTGTGTGTGTGTGTATGTAAGTTTTTGTGTGTGTAAGTTTTGGCGTGTGTGTGTAAGTTTTCGTGTGTGTGTGTGTAAGTTTTGTGTGTGTGTGTGTGTGTGTGTGTGCGTAAGTTTTTGTGCATGTGTGTGTGAGTTTTTGTTGTGTGTAAGTTTTTTTTGTGTGTGTGTGTGTGTGTAAGTTTTTGTGTGTGTGTAAGTTTTGGCGTGTGTGTGTGAGTTTTCGTGTGTGTGTGTGTGTGTGTGTGTGAGTTGTGTGTGTGTGTGTGTGTGTGTGTGTGTGTGTGTAAGTTTTTGTGTGCGTGTAAGTTTTTGTGTGCATGTAAGTTTTCGTGTGCATGTGTATGTTTTTGTGTGTGTGTATGTGTGTGTGTGTAAGTTTGTGTGTGTGTGTGTGTGTTTGTAAGTTTTGACGTGTGTGTGTAAGTTTTCGTGTGTGTGTGTGTGTGTAAGTTTTCATGCGCATGTGTAAGTTTTGGTGTGTGTAAGTTTTGGCGTGTGTGTGTAAGTTTTCGTGTGTGTGTGTGTAAGTTTTGTGTGTGTGTGTGTAAGTTTTTGTTCGTGTGTGTGCGAGTTTTTTTTGTGTTCATGTGTAAGTTTTTGTGTGTGTGTGTGTGTGTGTGTGTAAGTTTTTGTGTGTGTGTAAGTTTTGGCGTGTGTGTGTGAGTTTTCGTATGTTTGTGTGTGTAAGTTTTGTGTGTGTGTGTGTGTGTAAGTTTTTGTGTGCATGTAAGTTTTTGTGTGCATGTAAGTTTTCGTGTGCATGTGTAAGTTTTTGTGTGTGTGTGTGTGTGTGTAAGTTTTTGTGTGTGTAAGTTTTGGCGTGTGTCTGTAAGTTTTCGTGTGTGTGTGTAAGTTTTGTGTGTGTGTGTGTGTGCACAAGTTTTTGTGCGTGTGTGTGTGAGTTTTTTGTGTTCATGTGTAAGTTTTTGTGTGTGTGTGTGTGTAAGTTTTTGTGTGTGTAAGTTTTGGCGTGTGTGTGTAAGTTTTCGTGTGTGTGTGTGTGTAAGTTTTGTGTGTGTGTGTAAGTTTTTGTGTGTGAGTGTGTGAGTTTTTTTTTTTGTGTTCATGTGTAAGTTTGTGTGTGTGTGTGTGTGTGTGTGTGTAATTTTTTGTGTGTGTGTAAGTTTTGGTGTGTGTGTGTGTGAGTTTTCGTGTGTGTGTGTGTGTGTGTAAGTTTTGTGTGTGTGTGTGTGTGTGTGTAAGTTTTGGCGTGTGTGTGTGTGTGTGTGTGTGTGTGTGTAAGTTTTGGCGTGTGTGTGTGTAAGTTTTCGTGTGTGTGTGTGTAAGTTTTCGTGTGCATGTGTAAGTTTTTGTGTGTGTAAGTTTTGGCGTGTGTGTGTAAGTTTTCGTGTGTGTGTGTGTAAGTTTTGTGAGTGTGTGTGTGTGTAAGTTTTTGTGCGTGTGTGTGTGAGTTTTTTTTGTGTTCATGTGTAAGTTTTTGTGTGTGTGTGTGTGTGTGTGTGTGTGTGTGTGTGTAAGTTTTTGTGTGTGTGTAAGTTTTGGCGTGTGTGTGTGAGTTTTCGTGTGTGTGTGTGTGTGTAAGTTTTTGTGTGCATGTAAGTTTTTGTGTGCATGTAAGTTTTTGTGTGCATGTAAGTTTTCGTGTGCATGTGTAATCCCAAATCATAAGTTTCAGACAGCATTCACCTACGAAATACTAAGAAACCTTAGCTCAGAAAAGTCTGAAATAACCAACTACTCATCCCAAACTCGAAGTTTCAGACAACAAACACCTATGAGTGACTAAGAATCCTAGCTCTGAAAAGTCTAAAAAGCAAACTACACCTCCCAAATCATAATTTTCAGAAAGAGACACCTATGAAAGGCTAAGAAATCTAGCTCAGAAAAGTCAAAAATAGCAAATTAACCATCCCAAATCATAGGTTTCAGTCAACACACACCAACGAAAGACTAAGAAACCTAGCTCAGAAAAGTCAAAAATAGCAAACTACTCATCCCAAACTATTGGTTTCAGACAACATTCACCTACGAAATACTAGAAAACTTTAGCTCAGAAAAGCCTGAAATAGCAAACTAAACATCCCAAATCATAATTTTCTAACAACACATATCTATGAAAGGCTAAGAAACCTAGCTCAGAAAAGTCGAAAATAGCAAACTACACATCCCAAATCATAGGTTTCAGACACCACACACCTATGAAAGACTAAGAAATCCAACTCAGAAAAGTCAAAAATAGCAAACTACATATCCCATATCATAAGTTTCAGTCACCACACACCTATGAAAGACTAAGAAATCCAACTCAAAAAAGCCCGAAATAGTAATTTACATATCCCAAATCATAAGTTTCAGACAGCATTCACCTACGAAATACTAAGAAACCTTAGCTCAGAAAAGTCTGAAATAGCCAACTACTCATCCCAAACTCGAAGTTTCAGACAACAAACACCTATGAGTGACTAAGAATCCTAGCTCTGAAAAGTCCAAAAAGCAAACTACACCTCCCAAATCATAATTTTCAGAAAGGACACACCTATGAAAGGCTAAGAAATCTAGCTCAGAAAAGTCAAAAATAGCAAATTAACCATCCCAAATCATAGGTTTCAGTCAACACACACCAACGAAAGACTAAAAAACCTAGCTCAGAAAAGTCAAAAATAGCAAACTACTCATCCCGAACTATTGGTTTCAGACAACATTCACCTACGAAATACTAGAAAACTTTAGCTCAGAAAAGCCTGAAATAGCAAACTAAACATCCCAAATTATAATTTTCTATCAACACATATCTATGAAAGGCTAAGAAACCTAGCTCAGAAAAGTCGAAAATAGCAAACTACACATCCCAAATCATAGGTTTCAGACACCACACACCTATGAAAGACTAAGAAATCCAACTCAGAAAAGTCAAAAATAGCAAACTACATATCCCAAATCATAAGTTTCAGTCAACACACACCAACGAAAGGCTAAGAAACCTAGCTCATAAAAGCCTGAAAAAGCAAACTACTCATCCCAAACTATTGGTTTCAGACAACATTCACCTAGGAAATACTAGGAAACCTTAGCTCAGAAAAGCCTGAAGTAGCAAACTACACATCCCAAATCATAGGTTTCAGACAACACACATCAACGAACGACGGGGGACCGGGGGAGGACCTTTGGGACCCAGGGAGGACGTTTGGGGATCCGGGGGCCCTTGAGGATTGAGTGGTCTTTTGAGAGCCCGGGGGACCTTTGGGGACCGGGGAGGGCCTTTGGGAGCCCAGTGGACCTGTGGGGACCGGGGGAGAACCTTTGGGGGCCCGGGGGACCCTTGGAGACTGGTTGGCCCTTTGGGAGCCCGGGGGACCTTTGAGGACCAGGGAAGGGCCTTTGGGGGTCTGAGGAGGGCGTTTGGGGGATAACATTTCGAAATTTTTACTTTTTAGTTTACTTTTTGCGGCGCATTCCTGCAGCACATTCCTGCGGCGCTTTCCTGCGGTGCCTCCCTGCGGCGCATCCCCTGCGGCGCTTTCCTGACCCGCGGCGCATCCCTGCGGCACATCCTGCGGCGCTTTCCTGGCCCACGGCGCATCCCGGCTGCGCTTCTCTGGTCCGGGGGACCTTTGGGGGCCGGGGGAGGGCCTTTGGGGCACATGGAGGGCCTTTGGGGTACAGGGAGGGCCTTTGGGGGTCCGGGGGGGCAGTTGGGGACCGGTGGAGGGCCTTTGGGACCCCGTTGGTCCTTTGGGAACTCGATGGGCCTTTGGGGGGGCCCTGGGATGGCCTTTGGAGGTCTGGGTGGGCCTTTGGGGGCGCCGGTGGCCCTTTGGGAGCTTGGGGGGACCTTTGAGGACCGGGGGCTTCCTTCGGGGTTGGGGTAGGAGGATTGGAACCCTTTGGGGTTGGGTTAGAGGACCTCACAACACTGTTCAAATGAAACTTGTGTATTATAACGACCACAGAGTTTCACCATTAAATTCTCTTCTAAAATCTCTTCAAAAATCATCTTTTAAAATGTCTCTAACTGTTTCGCCGAAATAGTTCCATAACCTGTCTAAAACAGTTTCGCCCAAATAATCCCTAAACGTAATTTCAGCGTGTTCCTTTTGTTTGGCATCCCTGTGCTTTCACATTTGAAATTACAAAAGAAACCCTTTCGCGCGCTAAAACAATTCATCGCTAAGATGTTTCTTGGAGAATTGTTTCCATGGCCTTTGGCTATTAATATCCTTTTGGTCGAACTCCAAAGAGTTGTTTCCGAGTCAAAGACATTAATGACTTGGATCTATTCCTGGAGAATCGTTTCTAGGCGGAAATTTTTAAAGTCTGACAGATGATGTCATTGATTGATTGATCTGTCATGAAAGGGGAAATTAATTTGTTGTTTCTAAGGGGAATTATTGATTCACGATAGGTGAATTGAGGTCGACAGCACATGTGTTCCAAGGTCGATGTTGTTGTTGCTGTTGTAAGTGCACGCTCTCAGCGAATGTCAAGGTCGATGTTGTTGTTGTTGTTGACACACTTTGATTACGCAATCAAGTTCTCGGAAATTCACTTCCCCCTCGAGTCCTAGATCAATAACATTGTTCCCGTTAGAATTCAATGCGCATGTGCAACCTTCGCCCCGGAGTTATTACACATAGAAACATCAAATAAGTCGACCTTGGAAAAAGAGGTCATTGACCCCATTACGTAATCTTTCTCCCTAGGGAGGCTATGCCCTTATTTGGACCATAAACCACGTGGTTCGTTCTGTAGTCAATAAGGCCCTTCTACTTTTGACTCTTAAAAAGTAAACTAGAACTTTCAATTTCCAATCAAGTGAGCCCTCTTTGAAGTTTAAACGAGCATCCCTTCCATAACAACCATATATGCCCCCAGGGCATAACTTATAAAGCCTGCCCCTGGGTCCTGGGGAGTTGTGTCGATACCGGAGTTTTTGTTATATGATCTTTGAACTATTTTTAGCAAAATAGCTATCTCAAAATTTTTATCGGATACATTTGGGAAAAAGGGCGGGGGGGCTGATTACGACAACGACTTCTATAAAAACCTTATATGTCCCCAGGGCATAACTTACAACCCTTGCCCGGAGGGCTGTGGGGGGGGGGTGTCATCCTCAAATACCTAATTTCCAGAATTTTCAACCACGTTGAACAAAATGGCCATCTCAAAATTATGATTGGATGTGTTTGGTGATAAGGTGGGTGTGAGAGGGGCGTTAGTTGCCCTCCAATCACTTTCTACTATTAAAAAGGGCACTAGCCCTTTAAATTTCCAGTCGAATGAGCCCTTTTTGAAGTTTCATTCAGTTGTAAATTGGAGTGGGTTGTGCCCTTCTTAATAGTCGAAAGTGATTGGAAGGCGACTAACCATTGGCGACTTCCACGCCAACCATTTCCCGAAACACATCCAATCAAAATTTTGAGATAGCCATTTTGTTCAGCGTAGTGGATTTTCAGATAGAAATTATGTTTTTGAGGACAGTTCCCCACAGCCCTTCCACGCCAACCGTTTCCCGAAACACATTCAATTAAAATTTTGAGATAGCCATTTTGTTCAGCGTAGTTGATTTTCAGATAGAAATTATGTATTTGAGGACAGTTCCCCACAGCCCTTAGGGCAAAGGTTGTAAGTTATGCCCTGGGGGCATATACCATAAGAACCATATATTCCCTCAGGGCATTTGTTTACAAAGCCTGCTTTGTAAAGGCTGCCTGCTTTGACAGTTCCCCACAGCCCTTAGGGCAAACGTTGTAAGTTATGCCCTGGGGGCATATACACTTTTTTATTGAAGGCGTTGTCGTAGAAACTTCAACAAAGGCTCATTCGATTGGAAATTCAAAGGGCTAGTGCCCTTTTTAATAGTCAAAAGTGATTAGAGGGCAACTTACCCGCATCTCACGCCCACCTTTTCCCCAAACACATCTAATCAAAACTTTGAGATGGCCATTTTATTCAACGTAGTTTAAAATTCTGGAAATTAGGTCTTTGAGGATGACAACCCCTCCACAGCCCTCAGGGCAAGGGTTGTAAATTATGCCCAGGGGGCACATAAGGTTTTTATATAACGCATTGTCGTAGAAACTTCAAAAAGGGCTCATTCGATTGGAAATTGAAATCGCTAGTGCCCTTTTTAATAGTCGAAAGTGATTGGGAAGCAACTAACACCCCTTCCACGCCCACCATTTCCCCAAACACATCCAATAAAGGTTTTGAGATAGAAATTTTGTTCCACGGAGTTCAAAGTTCAGGAAATTATACCTTTGAACAGGACACTCTCCCCAGAGTCTTCAGGGCAAGGGTTATAAGTTATGCCCTGGGGGCATATAAGGTTTTTATTGAAATCTTTGTCGTAGAAACTTGAAAAGGGCTCATTCAATTATAAATTCAAAGGGCTAGTACCCTTTTTAATCGTCGAAAGTGATTCGAGGGCAACTAACCCCCCTCTCACGACCATCTTTTCTCTAAACACATTCAATAAATATTTTAGATAGCCATTTTATTCAACGTAGTTGTAAGTTTTTGAAATTAGGTCTTTAAGGATGATAACCCTCCCCCCACAGCCCTCAGGGCAAGGGTCTTAAGTTATGCCCAGGGGGCATATAAGGTTTTTATTGAAAGCGTAGAAACTTCAAAAGGGCTCATTCAATTGGAAATTGAAAGGGCTTGTGCCTGTTTTAATAGCTGAATGTGATTGGAGAGTGACTAACGCCCCTTTCACACCCACCATTTTCCCAAACACATCCAATCAAAATTTTGAGATATCCATTTTGTTCAATGTAGTTGAAAGTTCTTGAAATTATGTCTTTTTGGATGATAACCCCCTCAGAGCCCTCAGTGCAAGGGTTGTAAGTTATGCCCTGGGGGCATATGAAGTTAATATAGAAAGTTGTTATAGAAATTTCAAAAAGGGCTCATTTGGTTGGAAATTGAAATTGCCGTTTTTAATAGTCGAAAGTGAGTGGAGAGTAATTAACCCCCCTCTTACGCCCACCATTTCCCTAAAAACGTTCAATCAAAGTTTAAGAGATAGCCATTTTGTTCAACGCAGTTGAAAATTCTGGAAATTATGTATTTAAGGATGACAAACCCGCCAGAGCCCCAAGGGCAAAGGTTGTAAGTTCTGCCCTGGGGACATATGAGGTTTTTATAGATAGAGTTGTCGTAAAAATTCAAAATGGGCTCATTCAATTTGAAATTGAGAGGGCTAGTGCCCATTATAATAGTCGAAAGTGATTGAAGGTAACTTACCCCCCTCTCACGCCCACCATTCCTCCAAAAATATCCAATCAAAATTTTCAGATAGCCATTTTGTTCAACGTAGTAGAAAGTTCTGGAAATTAGGTCTTTGAGAATGACACCCCCCCCCCCAAGCACACAGGACAAGGGTTGTAAGTTATGCCCTGGGGACATATAAGATTTTTATTGAAAGTTTTGTCGTACAAACTTCAAAAGGGCTTATTTGATTGGAAATTGTAAGGGTTAGGGCCATTTTTAATAGTTGAAAGTGATTTGAGAGCGACTAACGCCCCTCTCACGCCCACCATTTCCCCAAACACATCCAATCAAAATTTTGAGATAGCCATTTTGTTTAACGTAGTTAAAAGTTCTGGAAATTCGGTCTTAGAGGATGACAACCACCCTAACAGACCTTAGGGTAAGGGGTGTAATTTATGCCCTGGGGGCATATAAGGTGTTTATAGAAAGCGTTGTCGTTTCCAAAAGGGCCCATTCGATTGGAAATCGAAAGGCCTAGTGCCCTTTTTAATAGTCGAAAGTGATTGGAAGGCTTGACATTTTTATAGTAAAGATCGATATGGGTATAATGTATTATTTTTTGTTGTTGCTGTTGTTTAGACCAGGACACTTTATATCGAAGGAGTTGTCTTGGGAACTTCGAAAAGGGCTCATTCAATTGAAAACAGAAAGGGCTGATGCCCTTTTTAATAGTCGAAAGTGATTGGAGGGCAACAGATCCCCCTTCCAGTCCCACCCTCCCACACCCACCCTCCCATTTGCCCATTATGTTTAAAAATTAAATGTTGCCTTAAGATTAAATCAATATGCACTGTGATAATGCTAATTCCCAATAAGGAATCTCAGCAGTATCCCAAGAACGATTGAGGGTATGATGTTCAAACTTTCGGGGCTACTTCTGCTCTTAAAATTTAACCAAAGTGTATCCAAGCTATCAAAGAAAGTAAACAGATTTTTTTGCGAATGGTATCAAGTTTATCATTTCAGGTCAACTAGAGGAGGCATGAAACTAAATTAAACAGTACTATTTGTGTCCAGATTTTTAAAAGGGTGTATGTTGATAAAAATTGCTGAAAATTTTTCTCCAGTATACAAATAGCAGGCCAAACTATAAAGTCTTAAAAAACGAAAAGATTTAAACTATTATTTTATTTTTCCCTGAAAAGACTATGTCAATATAAAAGTAGGGAGCTATCTATAATTACTACGAGAACACCGTGCTGCCATCTATAATTGAGTCTAACGGTACCTATCCACATAGACAATGTTATTGATCCACAAAGGGGGACAGATTTCAGAGAAATTGATTCGCATAATCGAGGGAAAGTAGACTTCTGGGAAATTAATTTACATAATCGGTGGGGGAATGTATTGATTCACGAAACGGGACCTAACCACATAGACAATGTTATTGATCCACGAGGGGGAGAGAATTTCTGAGAAATTGATTTGCATAATCGAGGGGAATGTATTGATCCACGAAAGGGGAATTTATTTGTTGTTTCTAAGGGGAATTATTGATCCATGAAAGGGGAATTTATTTAATGTTTCTAAGGGGAATTATTGATCCACTAACGGAATTAGAAATGACATCACTTGTTTCCTAGGAATTATACGGGACTCTAAAGAGATAGAAATTCTATTTTTAAATATGGCTTCTCTGGTCTATAGACTTAGTGATAAATTCTTTAACATTCTATCGAAGCCATCGGAATTAGAAATGACATCACTTGTTTCCTAGGAATTATACGGGACTCTAAAGAGATAGAAATTCTATTTTTAAATATGACTTCTTTGATCTTTAGTGACACAGATAAATTGATATTCTATTTTTAAATATGGCTTCTCTGATCTTTAGTGACAGAGATAAATTGATATTCTATTTTTAAATATGGCTTCTCTGATCTTTAAGTCAGAGAGATAAATTGATATTCTATCGAAACCTTAATAGTGTAGCTACGAACACCTTCGAGATGAATATATTTTACGCGGGAAAGGGTTTCCTAGGAATTTCAAATGTGACAGCGCAGGGATGCCGAAACAAAGGAACGCACAGAAATTGATTTTAGGGATTATTTGGGCGAAACCGTTTGAGACATTTTAGAAGATGATTTGGGCGAAACAGTTTGAGACATTTTAGAAGATGATTTGGGGTGAAAGTCTGTGGTCGTTATAATACACAAGTTCCATTTGAAAATGTTTTGAGGTCCCCTACCCGAATCTCAAAGGGCCACACCCCCGGGCCCCATCCCCCCGGGCCCCCAAAGGGCCCCCCGAGCCTCCCAAAGGGGCCTCCTCCATCTGGGGCCCCCTAAGGGGCCCCCCAGGCCCATCGGACCCCCCAACCTATTTTTTTAATACTTTTTTTTGCGCACTTGAGACACAGAAGGACCCCCCTCACCCTCAACTTTTTGGCTCCCCACCGAATATATTTTTCAGAACAAGTTCCTTTCTTAATATCCCTCCGAAACCTATTTTAAAAGTTGAAGTACTCATCCTTTTCACCCACAATTCAACATTATGGCTTTTTGAATACCCCAACACCAAGCAATACTTTTCAAAGGCTTTATTATATCTTCAGAGCAAGTTCTTTTCTTAATGTCCCCCCTAAACCAATTTTACAACTTGAAGTACTCATTCCTTTCACCCACAACTATACTTTATGGGTTTTTTCAATACCAAAACACCAAGCAATACTTTTCAAAAGGCTTTATTTTATCTTTTCAGAACAAGTTCTTTTCTTAATGTCCCCCCTGAACTCATTCTTTTCACCCACAACTCCACTTTAATGGCTTTTTGAATATTCCAACACCAAGCAATACTTTCAAAAGGCTTTTTTATATCTTTTCAGAACAAGTTCTTTTCTTAATGTCCCCCCCTAAAGCAATTTTACAACTTAAAGTACTCTTTCTTTTCACCCACAACTTTACTTTATGTCTTTTCAAATATTATTAATAAAGTCACATGTATTTTAAACATGAGCGTTCTTATTTCCAAAAACTAAAACCCAACTTTATTAAAAAATCAAATATTATTAATAAAATCACGTGTATTTTAAATGTGGGCATCAAAGTAACAACATTTTAACTTAAAACTAACATACTTTTACTGAACACACACAAATTTCTCTTAGAAATAATATTTTTCATCAGTGATAACACATTTTCAGTTCGAACTAGCAAGTTTTCTACCAAAGATGCCAAATTTTTTCTTAGAAGTAACAATTTTTTCGTTATGATAACAACTTTTCTGTCACAAGTAGCAAGTTCTGCTTAACACTAACAAACCTTCTCATCAAAGTAACAACATTTTACCTTAAAACTAACATACTTTTACTGAAAATACACAAATTTCTCTTAGAAATAATATTTTTCATCAGTGATAACACTTTTTCTGTTCGAACTAGCAAGTTTTCTACCAAAGATACCAAATTTTTTATTAGAAGTAACAATTTTTTGATTGTGATAACAACTTTTCTGTCAAAAGTATCAAGTTTTGATTAACACTAACAAACCTTCTCACCAAAGTAACATCATTTTACCTTAAAACTAACATACTTTTACTGAACACACACAAATATCTCTTAGAAATAATATTTTCATCAGTGATAACACTTTTTCTGTTCGAACTAGCAAGTTTTCTACCAAAGATGCCAAATTTTTTCTTAGAAGTAACAATTTTTTCGTTATGATAACAACTTTTCTGTCACAAGTAGCAAGTTTTGCTTGACACTAACAAATTTTCTCATCAAAGTAACAATATTTTATCTTAAAACTAACATACTTTTACTGAACACCAACAAATTTCTCTTAGAAATAATATTTTTCATCAGTGATAACACTTTTTCTGTTCGAACTAGCAAGTTTTTCTACCAAAGATACCAAATTTTTTCTTAGAAGTAACAATTTTTGACTGTGATAACAACTCTTCTGGCAGAAGTAGCAAGTTTTGCTTAACACTAACAAACCTTCTCATCAAAGTAACAATATTTTACCTTAAAACTAACATACTTTTACTGAACACGCACAATTTTCTCTTAGAAATAATATTTTTCATCGGTGATAACACATTTTGAGTTCTAAATAGCAAGTTTTGCTTAACACTAACAAATTTTTCTGTCAAAGATACTTTTATTCTTTGAAGTAACAATTTTTTCGTTATGATAAAAAGTTTACTGTTCGAACTAGCAAGTTTTCTACCAAAGATACAAAAATTTTTCTTAGAAGTAACATTTTTTTTGTTTGTGATAACAGCTTATCTGTCACAAGTAGCAAGTTCTGTTTAACACTAACAAATTTTCTCATCAAAGTAACAATATTTTATCTTAAAACTAACATACTTTTACTGAACACACACAAATTTCTCTTAGAAATAATATTTTTCATCAGTGATAACACTTTTTCTGTTCGAACTATTATGTTTTCTACCAAAGATACCAAATATTTTCTTGGAAATAACAATTTTTTGAATGTGATAACAACTTTTCTGTCAGAAGTATCAAGTTTTGCTTAGCACTAACAAACCTTCTCATCAAAGTAACAATATTTTACCTTAAAACTAACATACTTTTACTGAACACACACAATTTTCTCTTCGAAATAATATTTGTCATCAGTAATAACACCTTTTCAGTTCGAACTAGCAAGTTTTGCTTAACACTAACAAATTTTTCTGTCAAAGATACTTTTATTCTAAGAAGTAACAATTTTTTCGTTACGATAAAAAGTTTTCTGTTCGAAATAGCAATTTTTCTGTCAAAGATACCAAATTTTTTCTTAGAAGTAACATTTTTTGTTTGTGATAACAACTTTTCTGTCAGAAGTAGCAAGTTCTGCTTAACACTAACAAACCTTCTCATCAAATTAACATCATTTTACCTTAAAACTAACATACTTTTACTGAACACACACAAATTTCTCTTAGAAATAATATTTTCATCAGTGAAAACACTTTTTCTATTCGAACTAGCAAGTTTTCTACCAAAGATACCAAATTTTTTCTTAGAAGTAACAATTTTTTTATTGTGATAAAAACTTTTCTGTCACAAGTAGCAAATGTTCCTTAACACTAACAAACCTTCGAATCAAAGTAACAATATTTTATCTTAAAACTAACATACTTTTACTGAACACACACAAATTTCTCTTAGAAATAATATTTTTCATCAGTGATAACACTTTTTCTGTTCGAACTAGTAAGTTTTCTACCAAAGATACCAAATTTTTTCTTGGAAATAACAATTTTTTGAATGTGATAACAACTTTTCTGTCAGAAGTAGCAAGTTTTGCTTAACACTAACAAACCTTCTCATCAAAGTAACAATATTTTACCTTAAAACTAACATACTTTTACTGAACACACACAACTTTCTCTTAGAAATAATATTTTCATCAGTGATAACACTTTTTCAGTTCGAACTAACAAGTTTTGCTTAACACTAACAAATTTTTCTGTCAAAGATACTTTTATTCTAAGAATTAACAATTTTTTCGTTACGATAAAAAGTTTTCTGTTCGAAATAGCAATTTTTCTGTCAAAGATACCAAATTTTTTCTTAGAAGTAACATTTTTTGTTTGTGATAACAACTTTTCTGTCAGAAGTAGCAAGTTCTGCTTAACACTAACAACCCTTCTCATAAAATTAACATCATTTTACCTTAAAACTAACATACTTTTACTGAACACACACAACTTTCTCTTAGAAATAATATTTGTCATCAGTGATAACACCTTTTCTGTTCGAACTAGCAAGTTTTCTACCAAAGATACCAAATTTTTTCTTAGAAGTAACAATTTTTTTATTGTGATAAAAACTTTTCTGTCACAAGTAGCAAATTTTGCTTAACACTAACAAACCTTCTCATCAAAGTAACAATATTTTATCTTAAAACTAACATACTTTAACTGAACACATACAAATTTTTCTTGTAAATAATATTTTCATCAGTAATAACACTTTTTCTGTTCGAACTAGCAAGTTTTTTACCAAAGATAACAAATTTTTTCTTAGAAGTAACAATTTTTTGATTGTGATAACAACTTTTCTGTCACAAGTAGCAAGTTTTGCTTAACACTAACAAACCTTCTCATCAAAGTAACAATATTTTATCTTAAAACTAACATACTTTTACTGAACACACACAATTTTCTCTTGGAAATAATATTTTTCATCAGTGATAACACTTTTTCTGTTCGAACTAGCAAGTTTTCTACCAAAGATATCAAATTTTTTCTTAGAAGTAACAATTTTTTGATTGTGATAACAACTTTTCTGTCACAAGTAGCAAGTTTTGCTTAACACTAACAAACCTTCTCATCAAAGTAACAATATTTTACCTTAAAACTAACATACTTTTATTTAACACACACAAATTTCTTTTAGAAATAATATTTTTCATCAGTGATATCACGCTTTCTGTTCGAACTAGCAAGTTTTCTACCAAAGATACCAAATTTTTTCTTAGAAGTAACAATTTTTGATTGTGATAACGACATTTCTGAAAGAAGTAGCAAGTTTCGCTTAACAGTAACAAACCTTCTCATCAAAGTATCAACACTCTTCTTCAATACTACCAAACGTTTACTTAACAAACACAATTTTCTCTTAGAAATAATATTTTTAATCAGTGATATCACGCTTTCTGTTCGAACTAGCAAGTTTTCTACCAAAGATACAAATTTTTTTGTTAGAAATATCAATTTTTGATTGTGATAACAACTTTTCTGTCAGAAGTAGCAAGTTTTGCTTAACACTAACAAATTTTCTCATCAAAGTAACAATATTTTATCTTAAAACTAACATACTCATACTTAACACACACAAATTTCTCTTAGAAATAATATTTTTTGTCAGTGTTCGAACACGTTTACTGTTCGAACTTGCAAGTTTTCTGTCAAATATGCCGAATATTTTCTTAGAAGTAACTTTTCTTTGATTGTGATAACAACTTTTCTGTCAGAAGTAGCAAGTTTTTATTAACACTAACAAATCTTCTCTTCAAAGTAACAACATTCTTCCTTAATACTAAAAAATGTTTACTTAACACTAAAAGATTTTCTCTTCGAATCATCAACTTTTCCATAATACTAACATACTTTTACTTAAACACTCTAATTTCTCTTAGAAATAACACTTTTCGTCAGCAATAACACGTTTTCTGTTTGAAGTAGCAAGTTTTCTGTCAAAGATACTTTTTTCTCAGAAGTAACAATTTTTTGTTATGATAACAAGTTTTCTGTTCGAACTAGCAAGTTTTCTGCCAGATACCAAATTTTTTCTTAGAAGTAACAATTTTTTTTATTGTGATAACAATTTTCTGTCAGAAATAGCAAACTATCCCTAACACTAACAAATCTTCGCATCAAAGTAACAACTTTTTCTTAATACTAATAAACTTTTACTTAACAGTATAAAATTTCTCTTAGAAGTAACAGGTTTTTAACAAGTTATCTTTCAAAGTTAGGTTTCTCTACGGTTAAGTTAGGTTCATCTAACCTCCAAAACCGTAGGTTAGGGTAGGTTAGGTTAGGTTAAGTATAAATAAATATTAATAAATAAATAGAAACATTTCTACATGTTTAAGTTAGGTTAGGTTAGGTATAAATAAATATTAATAAATAAATAGAAACATTTCTCCATGTTTACGTTAGGTTAGGTTAGCTTAGCTTATCATGAGCGCTCATGATAAGCTAACCTAACCTAACTTAAACATGGAGAAATGTTTCTATTTATTTATTAATATTTATTTATACCTGACCTAACCTAACTTAAACTTGTAGAAATGTTTCTATTTATTTATTAATATTTATTTATACTTAACCTAACCTAACCTATGGTTTTGGAGGTTAGATGAACCTTACTTAAACGTAGAGAAACCTAACTTTGAAAGAAAACTTGTTAAAAACCTGTTAGTTCTAAGAGAAATTTGATAGTGTTAAGTAAAAGTTTATTAGTATTAAGAAAAAGTTGTTACTTCGATGCGAAGATTTGTTAGTGTTAGGGATAGTTTGCTACTTCTGACAGAAAAGTTGTTATCACAATCAAAAAAATTGTTACTTCTAAGAAAAAATTTGGTATCTTTGGCAGAAAACTTGCTAGTTCGAACAGAAAACTTGTTATCATAACGAAAAAATTGTTACTTCTAAGAAATAAAGTATCTTTGACAGAAAACTTGCTACTTCAATCAGAAAACGTGATAATGCTGACGAAAAGTGTTATTTGTAAGATAAATTTGAGTGTTTAAGTAAAAGTATGTTAGTATTAAAGAAAAGCTGATGATTCGAAGAGAAAATTGTTAGTGTTAAGTAAACGTTTGGTAGTATTAAAGAAGAATGTTGTTACTTTGATGAGAAGATTTGTTAGTGTTAAGCAAAACTTACTACTTCTGACAGAAAAAGTTGTTATCACAATCAAAAAATTGTTACTTCCAAGAAAAAATTTGGTATCTTTGGTAGAAAACTTGCTAGTTCGAACCGAAAAAGTGTTATCACTGATGAAAAATATTATTTATAAGAGAAAATTGTGTGTGTTCAATAAAACTTGCTACTTTTGACAGAAAATTTGTTATCACAATCAAAAAATTGTTACTTCTAAGAAAAAAATTTGATATCTTTGGTAGAAAACTTGCTAGTTCGGACAGAAAGCGTAATATCACTGATGAAAAATATTATTTATAAGAGAAAATTGCGTGTGTTAAGTAAACGTTTGATAGTATTAAAGAAGAATGTTGTTACTTTGATGAGAAGGTTTGTTTGTGTTAAGCAAAACTTGCTACTTCTGGCAGAAAAGTTGTTATCACAATCGAAAAAATTGTTACTTCTAAGAAAAAATTTGGTATCTTTGGCAGAAAACTTGCTAGTTCGAACAGAAAACTTGATATCATAACGAATAATTGTTACTTCTAAGAAAAAAAGTATCTTTGACAGAAAAATTTGCTACTTCAAGCAGAAAACGTGTTATCACTGACGAAAAGTGTTATTTCTAAGAGAAATAAGAGTGCTTTAAGTAAAAGTATGTTAGTATTATGGAAAAGTTGATGATTCGACGAGAAAATCTATTAGTGTTAAGTAAACATTTGGTAGTATTAAGGAAGAATGTTGTTACTTTGAAGAGAAGATTTGTTAGTGTTAATAAAAACTTGCTACTTCTGACAGAAAAGTTGTTATCACATTCAAAGAAAAGTTACTTCTAAGAAAAAACTTGGTATATTTGACAGAAAACTTGCTAGTTCGAACAGAAAACGTGTCATCACTGACGAAAAATATTATTTCTAAGAGAAATTTGTGTGTGTTAAGTAGGAGTATGTTAGTTTTAAGATAAAATATTGTTACTTTGATGAGAAAATTTGTTAGTGTTAAGCAAAACTTGCTACTTCTGACAGAAAAGTTGTTATCACAATCAAAAATTGTTACTTCTAAGAAAAAACTTGGTATATTTGACAGAAAACTTGCTAGTTCGAACAGAAAACGTGTTATCACTGACGAAAAATATTATTTCTAAGAGAAATTTGTGTGTGTTAAGTATGAGTATGTTAGTTTTAAGATAAAATATTGTTACTTTGATGAGAAAATATGTTAGTGTTAAGCAAAACTTGCTACTTCTGACAGAAAATTTGTTATCACAATCAAAAAATTGTTACTTCTAAAAAACAATTTGGTATCTTTGGTAGAAAACTTGCTAGTTCGAACAGAAAGCGTGATATCACTGATGAAAAATATTATTTCTAATAGAAATTTGTGTGTGTTAAGTAAAAGTATGTTAGTTTTAAGGTAAAATATGGTTACTTTGATGAGGAGGTTTGTTAGTGTTAAGCAAAACTTGCTATTTCTGCCAGAAAAGTTGTTATCATAATCAAAAATTGTTACTTCTAAGAAAAAATTTGGTATCTTTGGTAGAAAACTTGCTAGTTCGAACAGAAAAAGTGTTATCACTGATGAAAAATATTATTTCCAAGAGAAAATTGTGTGTTCAGTAAAAGTATGTTAGTTTTAAGATAAAATATTGTTACTTTGATGAAAAGGTTTGTTAGTGTTAAGCAAAACTTGCTACTTGTGACAGAAAAGTTGTTATCACAATCAAAAATGGTTACTTCTAAGAAACAATTTGGTATCTTTGGTAAAAAACTTACTAGTTCGAACAGAAAAAGTGTTATCACTGATGAAAATATTATTTCTAAGAGAAATTTGTGTGTGTTAAGTATGAGTATGTTAGTTTTAAGATAAAATATTGTTACTTTGATGAGAAAATTTGTTAGTGTTAAGAAAAACTTGCTACTTCTGACAGAAAAGTTGTTATCACAATCAAAAATTGTTACTTCTAAGAAAAAACTTGGTTTATTTGACAGAAAACTTGCTAGTTCGAACAGAAAACGTGTTATCACTGACGAAAAATATTATTTCTAAGAGAAATTTGTGTGTGTTAAGTATGAGTATGTTAGTTTTAAGATAAAATATTGATACTTTGATGAGAAAATATGTTAGTGTTAAGCAAAACTTGCTACTTCTGACAGAAAATTTGTTATCACAATCAAAAAATTGTTACTTCTAAAAAACAATTTGGTATCTTTGGTAGAAAACTTGCTAGTTCGAACAGAAAGCCTGATATCACTGATGAAAAATATTATTTCTAATAGAAATTTGTGTGTGTTAAGTAAAAGTATGTTAGTTTTAAGGTAAAATATTGTTACTTTGATGAGGAGGTTTGTTAGTGTTAAGCAAAACTTGCTACTTCTGCCAGAAAAGTTGTTATCATAATCAAAAATTGCTACTTCTAAGAAAAAAATTGGTATCTTTTGTAGAAAACTTGCTAGTTTGAACAGAAAAAGTGTTATCACTGATGAAAAATATTATTTCCAAGAGAAAATTGTGTGTGTTCAGTAAAAGTATGTTAGTTTTAAGATAAAATATTGTTACTTTGATGAGAAGGTTTGTTAGTGTTAAGCAAAACTTGCTACTTGTGACAGAAAAGTTGTTATTACAATCAAAAAATTGTTGCTTCTAAGAAAAAATTTGGTATCTTTGGTAGAAAACTTACTAGTTCGAACAGAAAAAGTGTTATCACCGATGAAAATATTATTTCCAAGAAAAAATTTTGTGTGTGTTCAATAGAAGTATGTTAGTTTTAAGGTAAAATATTGTTACTTTGATGAGAAGGCTTGTTAGTGTTAAGCAAAACTTGCTACTTGTGACAGAAAAGTTGTTATCACAATCAAAAAATTGTTACTTCTAAGAAAAAATTTGGTTTATTTGGTAGAAAACTTGCTAGTTCGAATAGAAAAAGTGTTATCACTGATGAAAATATTATTTCTAAGAGAAATGTGTGTGTGTTCAGTAAAAGTGTGTTAGTTTTAAGGTAAACTGATGTTACTTTGATGAGAAGGTTTGTTAGTGTTAAGCAGAACTTGCTACTTCAGACAGAAAAGTTGTTATCACAAACAAAAAATGTTACTTATAAGAAAAAATTTGGTATCTTTGACAGAAAACTTGCTAGTTCGAACAGAAAGCGTGATATCACTGATGAAAAATATTATTTCTAACAGAAATTTGTGTGTGTTAAGTAAAAGGATGTTAGTTTTAAGGTAAAATATTGTTACTTTGATGAGGAGGTTTGTTAGTGTTAAGCAAAACTTGCCACTTCTGCCAGAAAAGTTTTTATCATAACCAAAAATTGCTACTTCTAAGAAAAAATTTGGTATCTGTGGTAGAAAACTTGCTAGTTCGAACAGAAAAAGTGTTATCACTGATGAAAAATATTATTTCAAAGAGAAAATTGTGTGTGTTCAGTAAAAGTATGTTAGTTTTAAGATAAAATATTGTTACTTTGATGAGAAGGTTTGTTAGTGTTAAGCAGAACTTGCTACTTCAGACAGAAAAGTTGTTATTACAATCAAAAAATTGTTACTTATAAGAAAAAATTGTGTGTCTTTGGTAGAAAACTTACTAGTTCGAACAGAAAAAGTGTTATCACTGATGAAAATATTATTTCCAAGAAAAAATGTTGTGTGTGTTCAATAGAAGTATGTTAGTTTTAAGGTAAAATATTGTTACTTTGATGAGAAGGCTTGTTAGTGTTAAGCAAAACTTGCTACTTCTGACAGAAAAGTTGTTATCAGAATCAAAAATTGTTACCTCTAAGAAAAAACTTGGTATATTTGACAGAAAACTTGCTAGTTCGAATAGAAAAAGTGTTATCACTGATAAAAATATTATTTCTAAAAGAAATTTGTGTGTGTTCAGTAAAAGTATGTTAGTTCTAAGGTAAAATGATGTTACTTTGATGAGAAGGTTTGTTAGTGTTAAGCAGAACTTGCTACTTCTGACAGAAAAGTTGTTATCACAAACAAAAAATGTTACTTCTAAGAAAAATTTGGTATCTTTGAAAGAGAACTTACTAGTTCGAACAGAAAAAGTGTTATCACTGATGAAAATATTATTTCTAAGAGAAATTTGTGTGTGTTAAGTATGAGTATGTTAGTTTTAAGATAAAATATTGTTACTTTGATGAGAAAATTTGTTAGTGTTAAGAAAAACTTGCTACTTCTGACAGAAAAGTTGTTATCAGAATTAAAAATTGTTACCTCTAAGAAAAAACTTGGTATATTTGACAGAAAACTTGCTAGTTCGAACAGAAAACGTGTTACCACTGACGAAAAATATTATTTCTAAGAGAAATTTGTGTGTGTTAAGTAAAAGTATGTTAGTTTTAAGATAAAATATTGTTACTTTGATGAGAAGGTTTGTTAGTGTTAAGCAAAACTTGCTACTTGTGACAGAAAAGTTGTTATTACAATCAAAAAATTGTTGCTTCTAAGAAAAAATTTGGTATCTTTGGTAGAAAACTTACTAGTTCGAACAGAAAAAGTGTTATTACCGATGAAAATATTATTTCCAAGAAAAAATTTTGTGTGTGTTCAATAGAAGTATGTTAGTTTTAAGGTAAAATATTGTTACTTTGATGAGAAGGCTTGTTAGTGTTAAGCAAAACTTGCTACTTGTGACAGAAAAGTTGTTATCACAATCAAAAAATTGTTACTTCTAAGAAAAAATTTGGTTTATTTGGTAGAAAACTTGCTAGTTCGAATAGAAAAAGTGTTATCACTGATGAAAATATTATTTCTAAGAGAAATGTGTGTGTGTTCAGTAAAAGTGTGTTAGTTTTAAGGTAAACTGATGTTACTTTGATGAGAAGGTTTGTTAGTGTTAAGCAGAACTTGCTACTTCAGACAGAAAAGTTGTTATCACAAACAAAAAATATTACTTCTAAGAAAAAATTTGGTATCTTTGACAGAAAACTTGCTAGTTCGAACAGAAAGCGTGATATCACTGATGAAAAATATTATTTCTAATAGAAATTTGTGTGTGTTAAGTAAAAGGATGTTAGTTTTAAGGTAAAATATTGTTACTTTGATGAGGAGGTTTATTAGTGTTAAGCAAAACTTGCCACTTCTGCCAGAAAAGTTTTTATCATAACCAAAAATTGCTACTTCTAAGAAAAAATTTGGTTTATTTGGTAGAAAACTTGCTAGTTCGAATAGAAAAAGTGTTATCACTGATAAAAATATTATTTCAAAGAGAAATTGTGTGTGTTCAGTAAAAGTATGTTAGTTTTAAGATAAAATATTGTTACTTTGATGAGAAGGTTTGTTAGTGTTAAGCAGAACTTGCTACTTCTGACAGAAAAGTTGTTATCACAAACAAAAATTGTTACTTCTAAGAAAAAATTGTGTGTCTTTGGTAGAAAACTTACTAGTTCGAACAGAAAAAGTGTTATCACTGATGAAAATATTATTTCCAAGAAAAATGTTGTGTGTGTTCAATAGAAGTATGTTAGTTTTAAGGTAAAATATTGTTACTTTGATGAGAAGGCTTGTTAGTGTTAAGCAAAACTTGCTACTTGTGACAGAAAAGTTGTTATCACAATCAAAAAATTGTTACTTCTAAGAAAAAATTTGGTTTATTTGGTAGAAAACTTGCTAGTTCGAATAGAAAAAGTGTTATCACTGATGAAAAATATTATTTCAAAGAGAAAATTGTGTGTGTTCAGTAAAAGTATGTTAGTTCTAAGGTAAAAT
Source organism: Artemia sinica (assembly GCA_027921565.1). Lineage (NCBI taxonomy): Eukaryota > Metazoa > Arthropoda > Branchiopoda > Anostraca > Artemiidae > Artemia > Artemia sinica. The sequence goes on from CM051256.1 coordinate 9,827,291, forward strand.
GATGTTACTTTGATGAGAAGGTTTGTTAGTGTTAAGCAGAACTTGCTACTTCTGACAGAAAAGTTGTTATCACAAACAAAAAATGTTACTTCTAAGAAAAAATTTGGTATCTTTGAAAGAGAACTTACTAGTTCGAACAGAAAAAGTGTTATCACTGATGAAAATATTATTTCTAAGAGAAATTTGTGTGTGTTAAGTATGAGTATGTTAGTTTTAAGATAAAATATTGTTACTTTGATGAGAAAATTTGTTAGTGTTAAGCAAAACTTGCTACTTCTGACAGAAAAGTTGTTATCACAATCAAAAATTGTTACTTCTAAGAAAAAACTTGGTATATTTGACAGAAAACTTGCTAGTTCGAACAGAAAACGTGTTATCACTGACGAAAAATATTATTTCTAAGAGAAATTTGTGTGTGTTAAGTATGAGTATGTTAGTTTTAAGATAAAATATTGTTACTTTGATGAGAAGATTTGTTAGTGTTAAGCAAAACTTGCTACTTCTGCCAGAAAAGGTGTTATCATAATCAAAAATTGCTACTTCTATGAAAAAATTTGGTATCTTTGGTAGAAAACTTGCTAGTTCGAACAGAAAAAGTGTTATCACTGATGAAAAATATTATTTCCAAGAGAAAATTGTGTGTGTTAAGTAAAATTATGTTAGTTTTAAGATAAAATATTGTTACTTTGATGAGAAGGTTTGTTAGTGTTAAGCAAAACTTGCTACTTGTGACAGAAAAGTTGTTATTACAATCAAAAAATTGTTACTTCTAAGAAAAAATTTGGTATCTTTGGTAGAAAACTTGCTAGTTCGAACAGAAAATGTGTTATCACTGATGAAAAATATTATTTCTAAGAAAAAATTTTGTGTGTGTTCAATAGAAGTATGTTAGTTTTAAGGTAAAATATTGTTACTTTGATGAGAAGGCTTGTTAGTATTAAGCAAAACTTGCTACTTGTGACAGAAAAATTGTTATCACAATCAAAAAATTGTTACTTCTAAGAACAAATTTGGTTTATTTGGTAGAACACTTGTTAGTTCGAACAGAAAAAGTGTTATCACTGATGAAAATATTATTTCTAAGAGAAATTTGTGTGTGTTCAGTAAAAGTATGTTAGTTTTAAGGTAAAATTATGTTACTTTGATGAGAAGGTTTGTTAGTGTTAAGCAGAACTTGCTACTTCTGACAGAAAAGTTGTTATCACAAACAAAAATGTTACTTCTAAGAAAAAATTTGGTATCTTTGACAGAAAACTTGCTAGTTCGAACAGAAAGCTTTTTATCATAACGAAAAAATTGTTACTTCTAAGAATAAAAGTATCTTTGAAAGAAAAATTTGTTAGTGTTAAGCAAAACTTGCTAGTTCGAACTGAAAATGTGTTATCACTGATGAAAAATATTATTTCTAAGAGAAAATTGTGTGTGTTCAGTAAAATTATGTTAGTTTTAAGGTAAAATATTGTTACTTTGATGAGAAGGTTTGTTAGTGTTAAGCAGAACTTGATACTTCTGACAGAAAAGTTGTTATCAAAATCAAAAAATTGTTATTTCTAAGAAAAAATTTGGTATCTTTGGTAGAAAACTTGCTAGTTCGAACAGAAAAAGTGTTATCACTGATGAAAAATATTATTTCTAAGAGAAATTTGTGTGTGTTCAGTAAAAGTATGTTAGTTTTGAGATAAAATATTGTTACTTTGATGAGAAGGTTTGTTAGTGTTAAACAGAACTTGCTACTTGTGACAGAAAAGTTGTTATCAAAATCAAAAAATTGTTATTTCTAAGAAAAAATTTGGTATCTTTGGTAGAAAAATTGCTAGTTCGAACAGAAAACTTTTTATCATAACAAAAAAATTGTTACTTCTAAGAATAAAAGTATCTTTGACAGAAAAATTTGTTAGTGTTAAACAAAACTTGCTAGTTCGAACTGAAAATGTGTTATCACAGACGAAAAATATTATTTCTAAGATAAATTTGTGTGTGTTCAGTAAAAGTATGTTAGTTTTAAGGTAAAATGTTGTTACTTTGATTAGAAGGTTTGTCAGTGTTAAGCAGAACTTGCTACTTCTGACAGAAAAGCTGTTATCACAAACAAAAAAAATGTTACTTCTAAGAAAAAATTGTGTGTGTTCAGTAAAAGTATGTTAGTTTTAAGTTAAAATTTTGTTACTTTGATGCCCACATTTAAAATACACGTGATTTTATTAATAATATTTGATTTTTTAATAAAGTTGGGTATTAGTTTTCGGAAATTAGAACGCTCATGTTTAAAATACATGTAATTTTATTAATAAAATTTGAAAAGACATAAATTAAAGTTTTGGGTGAAAAGAAAGAGTACTTCAAGTTGTAAAACTGGTTTAGGGGGGACATTAAGAAAAGAACTTGTTCTGAAAAGATATAAAAAAGCCTTTTGAAAGTATTGCTTGGTGTTGGGATATTCAAAAAGCCATTAAAGTGGAGTTGTGGGTGAAAAAAATGAGTTCAGGGGGGACATTAAGAAAGAACTTGTTCTGAAAAGATACAATAAAGCCTTTTGAAAACTATTGCTTGGTGTTGGGGTATTGAAAAAACCCATAAAGTATAGTTGTGGCTGAAAGGAATGAGTACTTCAAGCTGTAAAATTGGTTTAAGGGGAACATTAAGAAAAAAAAACTTGTTCTGAAAAGATATAATAAAGCCTTTTGAAAAGTATTGCTTGGTGTTGGGGTATTCAAAAAACCCATAAAGTATAGTTGTGGGTGAAAGGAATGAGTACTTCAAGCTGTAAAATTGGTTTAAGGGGAACATTAAGAAAAAAAAACTTGCTCTGAAAAGATATAATAAAGCCTTTGAAAAGTATTGCTTGGTGTTGGGGTATTCAAAAAGCCATAATGTTGAATTGTGGGTGAAAAGGATGAGTACTTCAACTTTTAAAATAGGTTTCGGAGGGATATTAAGAAAGGAACTTGTTCTGAAAAATATATTCGGTGGGGAGCCAAAAAGTTGAGGGTGAGGGGGGTCCTTCTGTGTCTCAAGTGCGCAAAAAAAGTATTAAAAAAATAGGTTGGGGGTCCGATGGGCCCGGGGGGTCCTTTGGGGGGTCCAGGGTGGAGGGGGGCCCGTGTGGAGGGGGTCCCTTTGGGGGCCGGGGGGATGGGGCCCGAGGGTGGGGGTTGACCCTTTGATATTGGGGTAGGGGACCTCACAACATTGTTCAAATGGAACTTGTGTATTATAACGACCACAGAGTTTCGCCCCAAATCATCTTCTAAAATGTCTCAAACTGTTTCGCCCAAATCATCTTCTAAAATGTCTCAAACGGTTTCGCCCAAATAATCCCCTAAAAGTAATTTCTGTGTGTTCCTTTGTTTCGGCATTCCTGCGCTGTCACATTTGAAATTCCTAGGAAACCCTTTCCCGCGTAAAATATATTCATCTCGAAGGTGTTCGTAGCTATACTATTAAGGTTTAGATAGAATATCAATTTATCTCTCTGACCTAAAGATCAGAGAAGCCATATTTAAAAATAGAATATCAATTCATCTCTGTCACTAAAGATCAGATAAGCCATATTTAAAAATAGAATATCAATTTATCTCTGTAACTAAAGATCAGAGAAGCCATATTTAAAAATAGAATTTCTATCTCTCTAGAGTCCCGTATAATTCCTAGGAAACGCGTGATGTTATTTCTAATTCCGATGGCTTCGATAGAATATTAAAGAATTTATCACTAAGTCTAAAGACCAGAGAAGCCATATTTAAAAATAGAATTTCTATCTCTTTAGAGTCCCGTATAATTCCTAGGAAACAAATGATGTCATTTCTAATTCCGTTAGTGGATCAATAATTCCCCTTAGAAACATTAAATAAATTCCCCTTTCATGGATCAATAATTCCCCTTAGAAACAACAAATAAATTCCCCTTTCGTGGATCAAATACATTCCCCTCGATTATGCAAATCAATTTCTCAGAAATTCTCTCCCCTTCGTGGATCAATAACATTGTCTATGTGGTTAGGTCCCATTTCGTGAATCAATACATTCCCCCACCGATTATGAAAATCAATTTCCCAGTAGTATACTTTTCCTCGATTATGCAAATCAATTTCTCAGAAATCTGTCCCCCTTCGTGGATCAATAACATTGTCTATGTGGATAGGTACCGTTAGACTCAATTATAGATGGCAGCACGGTGTTCTCGTAGTAATTATAGATAGCTGCCTACTTATAGAACGAACATAAATTAATTTAAAAAAACTTTTTCCACAAAATAAGCTTTTCAATGAAAAGTAAAGAACTCCATTAATCAGAACATGAGCCAAAATAAAATCAAATAATCTACCAAGCGTGAAACTACCACATATCAGCATCGATAAATAAATGAAACCCAAAACGAACAGAAATTACTATAATTAACCGAGTCAACCTCAAAACGAGCAGAAATTAACATAAGTTGGGCGCAAAACCCCCATGCCTTCCCAAGGCCAGAACAAAATTTGCACTTTACTGAAAAAATACAAATGAATGTGCATTATCAGTTTAATATACATATGCTGAAATTTTGTAATCAAAATGTTAATATTATTTGATTTATTAAAGTTATAAAAGTAAAAACATTTAAATTTTTTCAGTAAAGTGCAAATTTTGTTCTGGCCTTGGGAAGGCATAGGGGTTTTTGCGCCCAACTTATGTTAATTTCTGCTCGTTTTGAGTTTGAATCGGTTAATTATTGTAATTTATGTTCGTTTTGGGTTTCATTTATTTATCGATGCTGATATGTGGTAGTTTCACGGTTGGTAGATTGTTTGATTTTATTTTTCTCATTTTTTGTTTAATGGAGTTCTTTACTTTTCTTTGAAAAACTTATTTTTTGGAAAAAGTTTTTTTAATTAATCTATAAAAAGCTTACATGCCCCCTGGGCATAACTTACAACACTTGCATTGAGGGTTTTGGGGGAGTGTCCTTCTCAAAAACATAATTTCTATCTGGAAATCAACTACGTAGAACAAAATGGCTATCTCAAAATTTTGATTGGATGTGTTTGGGGAAATGGTGGGCGTGGAAGGGGTGTTCGTTGCCTTCCAATCACTTTTGACCCTTAAAAAGAGCACTAAAAATCTCGATTTCCAATCGAATGAGCCCCCTTTGAAATTTTTACGATGACCCCTTCCATATGAAGTGCATCTGGGGAAACTCTATAGCGTTGCCTCTGATAAGATTGGTAGGTTTGCAGTATGACTTTAATATCTTGACAGTCCTAAGCTGTTTTGACACATCCTTCTGTCAAAAGTAATAACCTGGTGAGGTTTCTATTTTGACAGGGTTGTATTTATAAAAGTGTGCGTGCGGATGCAATTACGCCCCTGTAGTTACTATGGCTACCCTGTTAAAAAATGGAAATGAAACACGAAAATTGTGAAGGGGTTACATATTAGCTGGTTTTCCACTGTTAAACCAAAAAAGAAGCCATTTATCATGGTATTCCGGATCAAAACTATACTGCTAGTGATGAAAAGTAGAAAAAAAAGTTTATTAAAAGAAATAAACACATTAACTGCAAACCCAAAGTTTACAAATTTGTATGAGTAAAAATCACCCTTTACAAATCCCTACTTAAACAATCACTGATAGTCATCCTTCCCCTCCCCCGCCCACATACAATGATCTGTTCGCACTTTTTTTTATAGCAAGTAATTCCTTTTAGTTACCACAAACCCTTAATTTTCATTGCTGATCAGCTGGGCTATCAAACAGTTCGTGGTAACAAACTGTAAGTAAGAAGCGACCCGCTCAATAGTAACCGAAACTCTAAAAAATGAAATATTGTTGCCAATAGATATATGAAAAGAATTGTCTTATTATGCTGATTTCAAATATATAAGTTTTATTAAGTTTCCTCTAAAAGTCGTAGAATCTTAATGAAAATCACACCATCAGATTCAGCGTACCAGAGAACTCTACTGTAGAGGTTTTAAGCTCCTATCTGCAAAAATGTGGAATTTTGTATTTTCGCCAGACGAAAGATCACGGACGCGTGTTTATTAATTTTTTTTTACCACGGGTGATCGTACCGACCCAGTGGTCCTAAAAAATCGGGAGAGGGCTCATTCGAATTGAAACTAAAAGTTCTAGTTTTTTTAAGTGACCAAAAAGACTGGAGAGCAACTAGGCCCTTTTTTCCTCAAAATATAGTATTTGTTATTGGGAAGTATGCATAGCCTACATTTTTCGAGGGGGGGGGATTGAATTTTCTGCTTTTTGTATTTTCCAAGGGGATAATTTTCTTTAGGGAGGGAAGATCCCTGGGTGTGAGTTTTTCAGGGGAAATTCTATACTGGGTGAATTTGCCAGATTTCCTATATGAAAGTCTTCTTATGTACTGCTTTCGCTTTGATAACTCAATTTTACGCGTGGAGATGTTAAGGGTAATGGAATGAAGTAAATTTTAACCAGGATTGGAGTGTCTAAAGGATGAATCCATGGGGAGGAGGGATTTTTCTGTGGAGGTGCAGCCAGATTTCGTGACATTGTTTAAAAAATAAACCGAAATTAAATATTAAAAAAAAGGTTTTTTTCAACCGAAAGAAAGAAGCAACATTAAAACTTAAAATAAACAGAAACTATTGCGTATATGAGGGGGGTCACTCCTCCTCAACACCTCGCTCTTTACGCTAAAGTTTGAATTCTGTCCCAATTCTGTAAGAACGCCTCCTGAAAGCCTATGGTTGTTTAATTAGAACAATAAGAAGCTTTTTTTAAAAGTACTAAACACTTTAGCGTAAAGAGTGAGGTGTTGAGGGGGAGCAACCCTCCTCATATACAGGGGCGTAATTTCGTCAAAGTGAAAGCCTCAAAAGTTATGATGGGTTTGCTAGCTTCTCGAGGAACGGAACGAGCACAGTAATCATGTGCTCACACTGAAATGTGCAGTAGTCACACTGATATCGGTCTTCCTAGTTGCTAGATTTAATCATCAACATATATACCTTCATTTGTATACAGATTATTGTATTCCTGATAATCAGCTAAAGAGACTATTCAAACTAATTAGGTCATAAGGTTCTTTGGTTACTACTGTTGGATATTCTATTATTTAAGATATTCAATCTTAATTATGGGAATGAACACTGTATCACCTGTGAGATATGTTTTGTGCCTAATGATTACCATAGTCAATAGGTCACAAAGTTCCCGAGAGGTATTTTGGTACAAAAAAAAATATCAAGAATTTGTTTTTATATATTTTAATTACATTTTACGAGTTAGAAAAACATTTAGAGTGGCGGGTTCAAATCCCCTAACCCCCCTGGAATTTTCTCCGCATGGGTGTGAGAATGACCATTTTATTCAAACTTTCGGTCTGCAAAATAAACCAGAGTCAGTTGCCTTTCTGTCTCCAAATATTTAAACTACTCACGCCTATGTTTACGGGTCTATATCAACGAAACTAAAATCTTTCTAATTTGTCCACTTTGTCAATACAGAAATGTTAGATTTTGTTAGGAAATTCAAAAAAAGAAACGGAAATGGCCAGTTTAATCACGAGCTTGGCTGAACTCAGCATCAAACTAATAACAAGATCTACACTGTTAAAAACAATTATTTGGGATTCAACAAAAATTGTTTGTAACGTTTATCAACAACAAAATTTGAATTTCAACTGCTGAATTTGAATATTAGAGACAATTGTGGAATTCCATGATCATTATTGAATATCCAAATTGTTGAGAAACAAAAATGTTGGATTTCCATACCCGAATTGAATTTTCAAACAAATGTTGGATTTTAAGATCCTTATTGGATTTCCATCTTGTGTGCTGGATTTCCCGTTCTTTTATTTGATTTCCTTCACTAGCGTTGTTCAATTTCTTAGGTTTACAGTCTAATATCTAGTTCCCATCATTCAGTTTCTTTTTCTTCTTTCTGAAACATCAATAAATACCAAAAAAACTCATTTATTTTACAAGAACAGAAAATCAAAAAAAAAAATTCTCCCAGGTAATATGACACCTCTCAATGGCTGCACTTTTTCATGGTGGAAATCAGTATTTCAACGGCGTAGTAGGAGGCCGACACAAGAAACTTAAGTAAGAAATATCATCCGATCAGGAAAACTGACACACGGACCTGAAATGAAGATGAAATCAAATCGAGGCACAAATAAAAGAAAGACTTACCCCCTTTTTTTCTACCTCCAGAGCTGAACGGTTGCAATAATAATGCCACAAATCCTGTCTTTTCTGAAAACCTTTGACTTATTCAGCATATCTCATTAAAACCAAGATTCGAGTCGAACTTAGAACGAACTGGAAATCACTACGCATAAAAGCTAAGATACTGTCAATAACATGAAATAAAACTCTCTTAAAAGGACACTAGAACAAATAAAAACGTATTTTTGATCTGTATTCTGGCAAAAAAACACAATTCCACATTTGAAGCAGATAGGAGATCAACACCCCCACAATAACATTTTCTGATACACTGAATCTGAAGGTCTGATTTACATTTAGATTCATTGACTTTTTTGGGGGTGTTTCTCCCTTTTTCGAAAATCAGGCTCCCTGTTTTCAAAATCCCTTAATCTATCAAAATCTCTTTTTCTTCTGAGGCTTCTAGCCTTTGGTGGGTCATATTAAACGTAATGAAATTTATATATTTGGAATCTGCATAGAACTCGATTCTTATAAATTGTTATCAAAATTCCATTTTTGCGTTTCGGTTACTATTGAGCTGAGTCGCTCCTTAATTACAGTTTACCACTATGAACTGTTTGATGAAACTTATTAGGCTAAAGTCCTATTTTTTAATTAATCCTGTAGCAAACCTGAGTTTCCGAAGCACTATTCATGCTATTAAAGTGTAGTATTTCCGAGTCCAGTTGAAATGTGCACTATTTTAGAAAGTTCTCTTTTTTCGGGAAGCTTTTGGTTCCTTTACGCTTACGTAAATGACTAAAATACCCTTAGAGGCGTCTTCTTTCCTCTGATATATTTGCTTACTTGGTTATTCAGCGTAAGCAGGAAATTTATGGCAAATCCAGGGAAGAATTTTTTTTAACGCTTTCTGGGTCTCATTACAAAAATGACATTCATCGCAAAAATAAAAATTGTTCCCACATAGGGATTTTCGTTATTAATTAGAAAAAATTGAATTCAGAAAGCAATATATTTTCACCGCTAACTGTTAAGATTAGGGTACCATCTTAAGAAATTTTCTACCTACAGAAACTCACAAAAAATGTATTTAAAAAAGCGATTGTAAAAGTTAAAAGATAATATTTGTACATAAATTTCTGCGTGTTCATTTTGCAGACAAGTAAGCTCAACTTATTTCAAAGTAAAAATATATTTCCTTATTTTTATATTATCTTCTTATACTCATAATTCAATTAGCATCCCCCTTTTTCTGCTATAATTCAAATATTTGAATTGAATTTATACTGAACACATTGCTTTCAATAGTCCTATAGTCAAATTAAAAATGATATTCAAGAAATTTCAAGCTACTGTTGAAGTTCAAACCGTGTTGATTGATATAACCTATTTACGTTGAAAATTACATTCTTTCTGCTGAAAAGTACATAAATCTTAATAATTTCAATAATTTGTTGGAATTCAATAAGCAAGTCACAATTCCAAAAGAAAAATTGGATTTTTTTTTGTACTTGTTTGAATTCGAGCAAAGTAATACAAGTAAGGTACAAGTAATAAAAAAGAGAGACTATCGAGGTGTTTTGTTAATTTTATTTTAAAATAGGGGACAAAATTGTTTCTCCTAACACAACATAATCTCAACGTGTTGTCACAAGGTTCACAAATAAGAGCAACCGTAAATAAGAGAAGACCCCCCCCCCCCCTCTTTTAAGTCCTCTTTGCACTTTGATGAAAAATACTTGTTTCGAGCATATGTGTTTATTTTTATTTGTCATAACATCATCAACAACAACAAAAATCGGGATAGTAATCAAGATCAAAGGAAAGAAAAGAGATTTTTGTAAAATAGTTGTATTTGTGGATTTCAATTTTATTATTTTAAAAGAACACTTTCTTCTTCAAAACTTTCCTTTTGATTCCATTTTATTCAGAAAAACTAAATTATTCGAAAAGAAAAAGTGACAATAATGATTCTTTCTTAATCGATAATACACGAATTAAGACATCGTAATTCAGTAGAAAAAAGCATTGAATAAAATTTTTGCTTGCACTGTAATAAATCCTGCTTAAGAGCTAGATACACGTAACTTTTTTCAGCACTATTTCAGCAGTTCAGTAGACAAACTATGGCGGCACAAAAACAGTGCCCTTTGCGTGAGCTTTTCAAAACTAAACCTAGACACCAATAGTCAAGCGCACTTTATCAATAGTTGCATGATTGATCTCAACTTATAAATATTAGATCTCAAATTTTATTTATGCAAAGCCGGGTGTTTAGGCACAGGGGCAAATTTCAGCATTTTTATTGGGGGGGGGGGGGGGCAAGAGGGATCCATTTTCGGATAGCCAAGGGGCACAGGATATATAATAATTTTTTCTCCGCATTATTGGGGGAATATTGGAAAAGAAAATACTTGGAATAATCAACCATGGTGAATATTGAGAGGGATTTTGGAAAAAAGCTAGGAAATTTTATCCCAAAGGGGGAAATATTGGCAACAAATAGAAAACCCGAACCGTGCGCATTTTCCTGATCATCGCAAAATATCCTCTCTCGCAATTAATTTTCTTTTACCTTTTGCTCAAATTTTTCTGAAATTCACAGAATAGTTGTTGTATAAATAAAACGTGATAGTATTTTTTTGGTACTGTTCTATTATCTGTAGGACACGCGAGAAGTGAAGTTTGGTTAATGCTAATGAAATAAAACAAAATAGGATAAAAATATAATAGTTTAAAAACAAAGTTCGGCTATATATTTGCACATTAAGAGGGTGGGGATAAAGCATAGTATATATTAAATAACCTAACCTAGCCTAACCTAGGTTCTTTTTCTCCCCTAAACCCCAAAAACTAAAGTTTAATTATAGTTCCCAGAGTGAGAAAACCTTGAATACTTGTTTATACAACATCAGTTAGCGTCAGATCTTTGCATTTGTCGAGTGGATACCTCGCGTGTCTTATAAATAATAGAATAGTACCTTTTTTTCGTTGTTACAATAACAAAAAAAAAAGTAAATAAACTACCTTAAATTATAGTTTGGAGAAATTTACGGATTTTCCCCTGTGAAGCTGCAGAGTTGATGATCGATGTTGTTTCATTGTTATTTATTGAATAGGTGCGGATACACGCAGAGTTGTCACCACAGTCACTTCCAAAAGTGCAACAATTGCCCTAATTTACGTATTAAACAGCAATTTTGTTACTACACTAAAAAAAGGGACTATGATAGGGCTAAAATGTTAATAAAATAGCACGTTCGTGCTACATGTGGCAACCCTGAGCACGTGCTACAGTGCAACACTGTAATATAGTGCTAAAATAACATTTCGTGCTACAGGTGGCAACCCTGGCTGGATGATTCCAAACCGGTTAGGTTTACACTCATTTGAGGACCACTTAGCATAGAGCCTTCGTTTGAAAATGTCAAGAGATTCAAATGTAACCAGGGTTGCCACCAGTTACACTTTAGTGCCACTTTTGACACTATTTTTTTTAAACAGCACTTTTTGGGACACCTGACACTATTAGGACACTTTTTAGCAAAAGTGACACTTTTTTTGCTAAGTAGCACTATTTTACAAAAAAGAATTTTTTCAGACAAAAAACCGGAAGGAAAACTGTCAATGCAGATATGCATCTATATCCTTTTTCTGTCAGTTAAGATTCTTATCTTAACTCCGCGCGCGGCAATTATTGGATGCAAGAATCTTTCTGTGCGGTGAAAAACGTAAGCGTGTTTGTCTCTATCTGTGTGTGAGAGTTTTTATATTCTTATCACTGATAAGCGAAGATCACCCAGTTATTTTCGGTACGAAAAACTTGGCAATGAAGAGGAAAGAGACAGACATTAAATTGCAATGTGGTGGACAAGCCTTCAGTTGTATTCAGTTGTTTAGTTCAACTATTTTGTGTTGTTGCAATAATTTGTAGGCTCATAGACGATAAGTCAGTCAAGCAGTTTTCAATTCTTGAGTGGGTCCGAATTCAATTTTTATGTTCAATTAGTTGAGGGTTGACTACAATTCAAAGAAGAAAAGAGCAAGAAGAGTGTATTTTTGCGCTACTATGTTAATAGCTGTTACTATGTTAACCAGTCACTGGGCCAGTGACTGCTTAACTTTACGCGTCTTTTCGTCGATTTCCGTGACTGGAGCTCTTGAAGCCCGGTGACTGAAAAGCTCACTGGTGACATCACACAACGACTCAGCAACGCAAAAACATCCACTGAGCTCACTGGTGTCCCACAAGAATATCTAGTGACCTCTTCAGTGACTGGGCCAGTGACGCAAAAATGTGCTCTAATATTTCCGTTCATATTTTTCATATTTTTTCTTTGAACTCTTGGCAATGGACAAATGAATATTCATACATAACCATCATACTAAAAACAAAATTGATACCAAAACTTCCATTCTCTTCAATCCTATGCAATCATTAGCAAAATGACAATCTAATTTCACTTTTTTTTCTTACTTAAATTTATGTTACATCATTACACAAATTGAATTTGGACACACTTCCTCATTTTAGTTATTTCATTCCCACTAATTTTTGATTGTAAATGTGCTTTCACGCTGACACTCTAAATGCTGGTTTTTTATTATAAAGGTGCTTTCATATTGATACTTAAAATGCTAGTTGACTGTTCCTATGCCTTAGTCCCTGGAGACATCGTAAAGAAAAAATTACTGGGAGTGGCGAGAGTTCTCGTGAAACTTATTCTATTCAGGTTGTTATAAACAGATTAGATGATATAGCTGTCTTATTGTTTTTCCACTATTTTTGCCAAATAAATTATTTGAAAGAGTTAGTGTCTGAACCACTATTAGTTGTGTTTATCATAGGGTCATCAATAGCGACGATCTATGTTCGTGGCATTCTCTTCAGCATTTTCGGAGAAAAGAAAAGTTTCAAGCACCTGAATGCACTGTGATAATCCAGATAGTCCATTTTATGGAAAAACTGGATGAAAAACTCTCAATATAGACGAGTATTGCTGTCCTTTTTTTCAGTTTTCTCAAAAGAAAAAAAACTGAAGGTTTTTCCTTTTTATTTTTCTGTTCCTTTTTCACGCTCTGAACAAAGACTGCTCAGAAAAAAAAAAGAGAAGAAAGTATTCTGTGGTACGAGTTCCCATTTTATACTGTAAGCACCATTTGTGTTTTAGCGGGTTTTCAGGAGGGGACTGGAAAGTTGACAAGAGTGGAAGTGCTGCGCAAAGCCGGAAATCAGCACCGACTAAGTAAAATCAAAATTTCCTTTTTATAGTTGATAGATGGCATTAGATCCAAAATTTCATGTTGGAGAATTTAAAGATGCGGGAAACCACGGGGGTGACTCCAAGCGGATTGGCCAGTATTTTCAATTTAAAAAGCTTGTTGATATGAGCGCGAGCGACGCAAGCGTCGCGACCGGCAAATTTTTGGAAAATGACACTTTTTATACAAAATTGACACTATTCTGCTACCCAAAGCGGCACCAAAAAAAACCGGCTGAGTGGCAACCCTGACTGTAACTGTGTCTTCTGAGAGTTTGTTCCAATCGTTGACAATTCTTTAAGAAAATAATCGGGGGCTGACTCTAGTTAGGGTAGACAGTTCAGGAATCACGTGCATTCATGTTGTCTTTTTGTCTGAGATTATTCTTCTTTTTATGGTCTCTTTGTTTGAGTTTTCTTCATTCATTCATAGTAATTTCTGCTGGTTTTCGGTTTGAGCCACAGTTTGTATTTGTTTTTTCTTGTTTTGAGTTTTAATATGACTTCACTTTTTTTTAATTTGGTTTAAGAAAGCGTATCTTAAATTATTTTCTGTTCGTTTTCTAACTGACATCATTTTCTAATTCCTATATTTTTGTAAGATTTTTGCAAGATTTTTTTATTTTCTCTGCTTAAGAGAAAAAAGTTAAAGTGTGAATTAAAGTTAAAGTAAAATTAAAGTGTTGGAAATTCATTTTACTTTTGCGCAAAACTTGAAAAATTCGTAAAAATGCTCAATCAGGAGTAGTTTTGCACAATAATTTCTTATAATGTTCTTAGTGAAAAATTTGGGGTGCATACGTGCTATTTTGATAAAGTAGATACATTACGTACACAGTTGTATTCCCCCCCCCACCCCAATCACCACTACTTTATATGTAGAGTGTATTGACAAAAAAAAAAAAAAAAATAGTTTGACAGAGACTGCCCACGGGGAAAATCGTTCACCCTTACCACCTCGTTGATATATATCTTATATCTTCTAACCAGTATGTGTTTATCCTTGTGCATAAATTTTCCTTGAAAAGGGCTCCTTTTTTTAAATTAACACCCTGAAATTTTCAGGCTTGAGGAAACGATCTAGATAAGTCATAAGTATGAAAAAATTCGTTTCGGCCTTACTAAAAAAAATATTCATGTGAGTGACGACATATTTATATACATATAAATTACGTCATCCCCCCAAAGTGGTCTTACTGTTTTAGCATCTATGACGCAGGGAAAATTAAACAAGATGACAAATTACTCTGAACAGGAAAAGAAAAAGGTATGGAAAAAGAAACAGCAAAAATCACATTGAACTGAAAATAAAATTTTGCACAACGAAATTTTTGTCTTGAACACACAGCGAAATTACAATTGAATGAAGAAGCATGTTAGTTTAGCATGTGTGAGTCTGTGATTGCTAAGCAGAAAGGATAAATTAATATTTAGTGTCTATGGCACGTGTAAAATTACAAAAGATGAAAAATAGCCCTGAACAGCTAAATAAAGAGGCATGGAACAAGAAACAGCAACAAATCACATTGAAATGTAAACGAAAATGTGACTTAAAACTAAAGAATAATACAAGAATTATGATGTTACGTAATTTAGATATTTGAGAAATTACAATTGAATAAGGAACGTGTTACTTTAACATTAGTAAAGGATAAGCAGGAAGGAGGAATTGGATGAGCGACATAATTCTTTAATTTAACTGAAATTCCTGATTTGCTACCCTATGACTTGAAACTAAAGAATAAAACAATGATTATCCCATTTTAGTATCTATGACACATGCAAAATTAATGAATGAAAATTGTGCATACAAAAAATAGGAATCGATTAGAACGTCACAATGTGATGCCAGACTTTGAAATTCCGTCTTGTTCTTTTCCTTTTTGACAGGGTTGCAAACCATCTGAATATTAGACATCTTAAAACGTTGAAACAAAACGATAATACATATTGCAGTATACCTGAAAAATATTGTTGCATGAGATCATTGGAATTAACAACTAATAATTTTGTAATAAACAGCTTTCAGAGTATACTAAGAAATTATACTATTTTTTATTTATTCAACAAAAAGCAAAATATAGTTCGCAAAAAAAGTAACAGCAACAAATTGATTAAAACTTATGATGGCCTTAACGAAAGTATGACACTGTACCTTCGTTAAAAAAAAAAAAATGTAATAGCAAAGTTTTCATTTAGAAAACAGTAATCCCAAAGGTCTATTCTCATCTGGATTCTACCCACCTTGTGCTGTATCTTAGCTATTTTCAAAACTACTTCCAAACAACCCTTGTGCTGCAAGAGTCGTTTTTAAAGATTTTGGACAAAACGTCAAGCTTTAGCGTAAAGAACGAGGTATTGAGTAAGGGGCAGCACCTCCTCATATACGTAATAATTTCTGTTCGTTTTGAGTTTTAATGCTGCTCCTTACTTCAGTTTAAAAAAAATCTTTAATACTTTCAAAGGTCCAGAATTTTTAAATAATTAACCCTTTATGGGGTTTTGAGTTTGTTACGGTTATTTTTTTTTTACGCTAAGTGTTTATTACCTTCAGAGTTAAATAAGTCATTTCACATTAGAATGACGTAATAATCTGTAAACCATCATAATCTTTGTCTAGGGCCATAATGATAAACTATTCAAAAATGTAGAATTGAGGGTAAAGAATGAAGCATGAAAGGCATCATGGGGAAGTTCTTAGGTATTTATACTGACACCTATTGCCACATATTATCATATAATCAAGATGGTCTAAACTAACCCCATCTATTTTTTTCTGAAATGAGATGACTTAAAATTACAATTGATTTTGGACTGAAATGCCTGCAGTTCTTATTTCACTGTTAAAGCCTTCCTCCCTATAGTTTGTCAGTCAGTCAGAAAATCCTCTGAAAAATCCGATAGGTTCGAATTAGCTCTAGCTAATTCTCAGTATTTGCAAGATTATTGTAGATGGACCTATACATCATGCCACGGCTTCCTTTACACACTACCTTACTTCTTCCCAAATGGTAACAATGGGTTTTGATTTCTGTTTAGAGTTTAAGTGCTTAGTGTTTTGCCTCAGCAAAATGTGTCTATGTTGTTCTAAGCGAGCTTTCTTACTTTATTAGCATAATTGGAATCGTTTTCTGCATGAACAAAAAAGATTTTAGTATCCTCCATAGCGATTGCTGGCACACATATTTCAAATCGGTGCTTCAGTTGCTCTATACACAATTTTTTATGCAAAAATGTGTGTGTAAAAAGATATTTGTATTATTTACAAATATTGCAAAAATCCATAATCTCTCTTTTCACTCGCAAGGAGAACAACTGCCCTTAATCATTGTTATAGCACTGTCCCAGTCAAGAAGTATTCGTTACAAAACATTTTGTGACGAATTTTGTTACAAAAACATTTGATAAAAGTTTGACTTTTTCTCCCAATTCTTTAAGAATGACTCCTAGAATTACAAAAGCCTCTTAATTAGAAAAAGAAGCATTTTTAAAAGTGCTAAAAACTTTAGCCTGAGGAGCGAGGGGTTTTGCAGGAGGGGGACCATCTAATAGAAGGATTAATTTTTGTTCGTTTTAAGTTTTAATGTTTCTCTTTACTTTTAGTTGATTTTTTTTTAAGTTAATAAAGCCAAAAATAGGTTGTTAGCATTTAGAAATTGTGCTCTTTTGTTGAAATTGGTTGAGACCAACGCACTGTTGATTTTTATCAATCTATCTGATAACAATTTATTTTAAATCATACAAAGGATCAGAACGTTGCTCCAAAAGCAGGGCCTCCAGCATTTTTATTGGGGGGGGGGCAAGAGGGGCTCATATCCGGATAACCAAGGGGCAAGGGATATATAATAATATTTTCTCAACATTATTGGGGGG
Organism: Artemia sinica; assembly: GCA_027921565.1. NCBI lineage: Eukaryota > Metazoa > Arthropoda > Branchiopoda > Anostraca > Artemiidae > Artemia > Artemia sinica. The sequence goes on from CM051256.1 coordinate 9,844,563, forward strand.
AAAACCGCCCCCTCCCCTTAAAAGACGCCCCTGTCCAGAAGAACACCACTTCAGTTATAGTCAGAACCCATTTTTACAACAGGCTAAAAACCAGAATTGAAACCTGATTTCATCGATTACGTCGATCTTGTTGTCTGCTAGACCGCCCATACTTGCAGTGGCGGAGTAGGCTAAAATTTCTGTACCAGTATCTGAATGTAATTTTTTTTAATGCAAGGAGCAACATTTAATTAATACAAGGTAATGAACGCATACGTATTTAATATGCATTTGGCGTTTCATATACTACAAGGAGGCTTGAAATTCTCAAGGTTTGATTCTATTTAAATAAATAAAATTGAAAAAGTAAAACTGTTTTTTATAATAAATAAAATTGAGTAAACAAAATTTGAATAGTGTAATATGTATTTTCATTTCAATGCTTTAATAAATGGAAAAGAGAATATTTGTAATATAATTCGCTTTCAGTGAAGCGCCAATGACGCAGAAGGCTTTAAATTTTTTAAGTTAGTAAAGGATTCCTAACTAAAGTTAGGTAAATTCTTGTTTGTAGTGGAACTAAATTTGGCGTGAACGGTCTTAGGAAGAAATAAGGTTCAACTAAATATTTGATATATATTGATGTCAACTGCTGAAAATCCAATCACTTCAAAATTTGATTTTACTGTAATTTCATTTTTTATTTTCAATGTTGTAACAAGTTCGTAAGAAAATGTTTGGAATAAAGCGCCATTTTCAGTAAAGCGCCAATGACATAGTAGGTTTTAGACTTTTACAGCTAGGGAAGGAGGCATCACCCATACTATTCTTTGAATTGATTTTTGTTCGTTTCAATCTTGGTTCGCATATTTAATTAAAGCTTTATTCGTTTTAAGGTTTATTTATTCATTAATTTAGTACATATTGTATATTTGTTTGCTATGACTGTTTATTTAGTTTCTGTTCATTTTGGACTTCGTTTATGCTACAATACTAAAATATTTTTGTTCGTTTTAAGCTTGATTTGCATATTCAATTTTAGCTGAACTCGTTTTAAGATTTATTTATTCATTTATATTAGTACAACAAAAGAATAAAAACGAAACCAATACGAAACCGGAAGAATGGAACAACAAGAACAGTGCAAGAAGAGATGAGAAAACTAGAAACAATATCTGTTTGGAAAATTTGAAAAAAGGAGCTTTGATAACAATAGATATATACAAAAAAATAGTTTTCTATGCTGATTGCATTAATGTTATCCATTATAAGCTACGAGCCTGTGAAAGTTTGCTTGGTTTTCGAAAAAGGCGGAACGTAAATCTCATCATTATATTCAGCGTATCAGAGAAGTTCAAGTTCCCATCTGCAAAAATTTGGAATTTTGTAATTTCTTACCAGAAGAAAGATTACGAAAGCGTGTTTTTTTCCGAGGGGTGATAGTATCAAACCAATTGTCCTAAGAGATCGGGAGAAGGATTATCTAGCGGAAATTAAAAGCTCCAGTGTCCTTCTTAAGTTACCAAAAAGATTGAAGGGTGTCTAGCTCCCCTCCCACGACCCTTTACCCCAAAAAGTATCCAATCAAAATTTCGAAACAGCTATTCTGTCTCGCATAATTGAAAGGTCAAATAACCATGCCTTTGGAGATGGCTTCACCTTAAATCCCCCTGGAAGGGGCTGTAAGTCATAAAATTTGTCCAATGTTTACATATAGTATATATCATTGGGAAACAAACCGACGTTTTTGGGGAAAGGAATTTTTCTATGGAATGGGGATTTTAAATAGGTAGGAATTTTAGTTAGGAGGAAAGTTTCCGGTGATGAAACTTCAAGGACAAATTTTACACGGGGAAATTAGACAGAAATTCTGTACGAAATTCTTTTTACTTGTCTTACTTTCTCTTTGGCGACTCCGTTTTGTATGTGAAGATGTTCCAGAGAAATTATCTGGGGGGAATTCGCGAAGGATTTGGAATTATCTGGGGGATCTTTCGTGGGAGGGGGATTTTCTATGATAGAAATTCTCCATGGGGATTTCAAGCGGTAGAAACTTTCCATAGTGGGGGGAGGGGGATTTACAGGAAAAATTTTGCGAATGGGAGGATCTCCGGTATGATTTGATAAATAATCAGAAATTTAATGAAAACAGGTCTTTTTTTTTCAATTGAAATTAGGATAAAGAAAATTTTTCAGATGGAATTTTTCGGGGATATTTTCCAGGAGGAGGTTGGACTTTAAGGGGGTGGAACTCTGCATGAAGAGCTCTTGAGGGAAGGACGATTTTCTATGGATGAGGGGGGTCAGATTTCTCTGTATTATTTGTCAAACGATCAATTTCAATTCAATTCTGTTTATTAAAAAATGATATAACACAGGACATTAATTCAAGTGGCTGCCCAAAGAAAGACATAAAAGCACTTGATAATGGGTGACCACGTAAATAACAAACACTTAACAAACAAAACTCTTAACAAACGAACAAAACAAACAAGAAATGGAAATAAATAATAATAAATAAACAACCAAATTATGACCAGTCTCTAATCATAAAAAAAAAGAAAAAAAAAAATCATCTATGAACCAAAGACCCAAAAGAAAATTTTTCATTTTTCGCTTAAACAAACCAAGGTGCTCCTCCACCAGAATACTCATTGGAAGAGAATTCCAAACCTTAGGACCTATATATCTGACAGAAAAACCTGCTCTAGTTCCACTTCTGTATTCAGTGACCAGATTGTCAGCATTGCGGGTACTATAGCTATGAACTGATTTATTTTCTCTGTAAAAACCATGAAATACCTCAGGACTGATACAATTCCAACACTGATAAGAGAATATTCCTGCTCGGTAGTCACGAAGTTGCCCGACAATAACCACTTTAGGTTTATTATAACATGCCTCAGTGTCATTGACTTTTTCCAGTGTCATTGACTTTGTCATTGAAGCATCCACCAATAAGTCGTATAGCTTTGTTCTGAAGAATTTGTACTCGTTTAAAATTTGAATAAAATTTGCTTGACCACAACACACATCCATATTAAATGTATGGGTGGACTAAAGCATTATAAAAAAGTAATAAAATTTGTGGTGGTAAAAAATTCTTAAAATGTCGAATTGCCCCAACTCCTTGTGCCACTTTCGTTGCAACGACGTCACTATGTCGTTTCCACGAAAGATTGTGATCCATGTACAAACCAAGCTATCGCGTTTTGTGCACTTGTTTCACTGGCTCCTTCGCAAACAAAATTTTTACATTAATGTCCAGGGGCTCAACTGCTCTTGAATATAAGATATAACTAGTTTTTGCAATATTAACAGAGAGTAAGCTTAAACTAGTAAAAATATTGAAACTTTTTAAAACAAAACTATGTAAACACCGACTAGAAAATATTAATGCAGTGTCATCAGCAGACGAGGTGAGACAAGAACCTGGTAGATAAAACCTCATCGTATCAATATACCAAATATAGTAGAGGACCAAGCACTGAGCCCTTTGGGACTCCACAAGCCACAGGAAATGGGGCAAAAGTGACACCATCAATCACAAAATTAATAGACCTACCATTCAAATAATTTTCAAACCATTTTAAGCATGATCCTTTTATACCTCTACATTCCAATCTTCGCAATAAAATACTAAAATCTACTGTATCAAAAACTTTTTTAAAGTCAAAGAATACTGTTAGAGGAATTTCGCCCCTTTCTAGACAATTATTTACGAAATCAACGAGGTGAATAGCAGCATGACTAGTAGAGTGGCCTCTCCGAAAACCAAACTGCGTCTCATTTAATTGGCCACGCTTCGTAAGAGGACCATAAAGGCATTGGTTGACCACTTTCTCAAGTATCTTGGAGAACAACGCTAATATTGAGATTGGTCTCCAGTTACCCATATCTGACTTCAAACCTCCTTTGAACAGAGCTATTACTTTAGCTTGTTTCAAGGCATCTAGGAAGGTGCCTGTTTTCAGGGATATTTTAATAATGTGAAGCAAGGAAGGAAGTAGATACATCACTATAGCTTTAAATGTCCTTATATTTACACCATCAATCCCAGCAGAATTTGATTTAATATTCTTAACAATTTTTATAACTTCATCACTTGTACATTTTTCAAACCGAAACTACAATCCTTCCCCTTGATCATCCACAAATTCGTCTGAAAGAAAAATTTTTGAATAATTTCTAGCACCCTCATGAACCGAAGATCCTATTTTTGAATAAAAATGACCGAAATGATTGGCGACAACAACTTTCTCACTGACAGAGGTGCCATTAATGCTAATACAAGGAGAATGGCTGAATTTTTTTTTCCCATGAATTCATTAATAACCTGCCACGTTGCCTTAGTATCCCCCTTGTGCTCACTGAATTTTTCTAAAGTACCTCTTTTTAGCATGGCGTTGCAAAAAGTTTACTCTATTTCTTGCTTTTCGGAACTCCTCGAAATCAGTCGGATCCTGAGTATTTAGAGCTTGTTTGTATAGCAGAGTTCTTTTATTTCTCTCACTTATGATTTGGTCAGTTATCTATGGCTTTCGTGGTTCATCCTTCTTCTATCTGACAGCTCCTAAAGGACACATCTTATCATAAATTGGCTGTAAAATAGACATGAATTTATTGTTAGCAAGGGAAGAATCATCAGTTATTTCCAACACAGTGTCCCAGCTGAGATAGCTCAGTTCATCGGCAAATTTATTCAGGTTTTCTGTTTTAAGCACACGCACCATTATTTTCTTTGACCTAGTACAAAAGTTTTTAAGACAAGTTAACTGAGTCACAACTAGGAGATGGTCTGAACTGGGATGCACAACCACATCTGCGCAACTATGATTCAAATAAGCAGAACCAACAAAAACATTATCAATCAGAGTAGCCGAGTGACTTGATAAACGAATTAGAACACAAGCTAAGGGGTAAAGATCATTTGAAATTATATATTTAAGAAATCAAAATTATCAGCTGTAAGATTTAAAAGGTTATAATTACAATCACCCATATATATAACATCCAAACCTGTAGAAGAAATACATCGAAGAAACCCATCAAAACCACCAATAAACTCATCCAGGCAAGCACTGGGCGGCTTATACACCATACTAATCCAAATCTTCTTTTTTCAACCTCGATTTCATGAGAAAAACTTTCAATTTTACCTTCAATCCAAATCCCCAAATCATCTCTAATTACATACTTTAAATTTTTCTTTATTAAAAATCCCAATTCACCCCGGTTCATAGATGTCCGGTTCCTTACTTCAAAATAATAACCTGGAAAAAAATAAGTCGAGAGAGATTGGCCAGAATTTAAAAATGTTTCACAAATACCTACAACGTCAAATTTAGAAGAAGATTCTTCGATCAACTGGAGCAAATGAAAATATCCAGTAGTTAGATGGCAATTCCAAGAACAAAGGCAAAACGAATTGCCCCTTCCTATTTCAGATAGTCTAATATACGAACTCTCACGGAGAGGTTTAAAATTTGCAACAGGCAAATCATTACGACCAACTTAGGCCTCCAAATGGTCCTCAATACGAAATGGATTATTCATAAAACTTGCTAACGATTGAACATCATTCAACATCACAAAGGAAAATAAAACTAACTTTCAACGTAGCAAAGAAGAAAAAACACAAAATAAATAAAACAAATGAAAGATGTAAAAAAAAAATTGAATACACAACAAAAAGGAAAAAAACAGAGAGAGAAAAAACACAACTAAAAAACAAAACTGACTCGAAGATTTGGAGGGTGTCCGTAAGTGATCTGATTCACGCAGGATTTAAGTCACTTTGCTCTCGTTTGAAAATGCGGCCACGATCAGTCCAAACGTTCTTAGCACCAAATCGATCTCTAGCCCCTTCTAGTACCAATTTCCTCACTTTAGTAAGGTATTCACTAACGAAGAAACCAGATTTGGCAAGTTTCGATTCTGCTTTATAAACTGTGTAAGCTATATCTTTGTTCCCGAATGTCACCAGTACTGGAGCCACTGTACTCGGTGTTTGCGTATTTGACGGGGCGTTTAAGAGTCTGAACCGATTCACCGCTAACATGTGTGTAGATGACACACTGCTGACTCCCATTCGTTGTATAAACTTGAGTACTGTTGAACCTAGACTAGTCTCAGGATTTTGCTTTATACCAAAAAACACCGAAGAATCAAGAAGTTTCTCCTGTTCCAAATCATCAATTTTTTGCTCAACACTCTCAATTCTACGCTCCAGAGACTGAATCTGACTTCTCAAACTGTCTAAAAAAATTTGTACTTTTTGGAACTTCCCACTATACTCAAGGGTAATTGAGTCGTAAATTTGCGAAACAATCAGTTCCGTGTCAACGAAGTTTTGTGGTTTTGGGTCGGCTGATTCAGCAACTTTTCCTTGAATCTTTTTTCAATGGCCTTAACAATGTCAGTACGAATTTTGTCCACTTCAGGTTGTGTGGAAACAAGTTGATTGTGAAGAGCTGAGGCATCGCTTGAAACATTAGCCGTTTTACTCGATACTTTCCGATCTCTTTTCCTGACAAATTCAAGGTAAATGTCTGGATTGCTCTCGTTTTCCCGAAAGGCGTGATTAACAGCAAAAAACGGTAAACTGACTTAATAACATTTACGATACGAAGTGGCCAAGGTGGATATCCTCTTTGCTATATCCACTTGAACTGCGCCAAAGCTAAGTCCCCCTTCTTGAACTCCACTATTTTGAAAATAATGATCCGAAAAATATATTTATAAATGATCCAAAAAGAAACGTATCTTAAAGTGGGCAGGCCCACGGAAGCAATGGCGATCACCTTTATTGGAATGGTGGTCTAGTGGATCGCGGAGTGAATTTAATAAAATTCAGTAATTTAAAATCAAAATTGTCCGCCAGTGCTATGCAAAGAATGAAAAAGTCACTTGTAACTTTAATCCCTTACAGTATTGTGACACTTCCGTAATCACTGAGTTAATTATATTTTCAAGCTCAAAAAAACCAGTTCAAATATGTGTTCACGCTTTGAAATCCAGTTAAGTACTGAAATTCAGTTCAGTACCGAAAGTTATAAAAAAAACGGTTATTTCAACTGAAAGTAAGAAGCAATATTATAACCTAAGATAAACAGAATTTGTTTTGTATATGAGGGGAATTACCCCTCTTCTATTTCTCGCCCTTTACGCTAAAGTTTGACTTTTGGCTCTGATCCTTTAAAAACGACTTCTGAAATACAAGGGCCGTTTAAGCGGAATAAGGAACCTTTTTAAAGTACTAAAAACTTTTAGCGCAAAGACTAAGGTATTCAAAAGCAAGCAGCCCCCCTCTTAGACATAACAATTTCTGGTCTTTTTAAGTTTTAATGATGCTCTTTATGTTTAGTTGAAAAGCAAGTTTTTTTTTGTGTTTAATTTAACTAAGCACCAAGCATTAATGAGAAATAGACAAAAAAACCTGACAAAATCAGAAACAACTTGGCTATAGTCTACTACTACTACTAATGACTCAATGCAGCATCAATTCAACAGCACCACCTGAGGCTAACATTGCTAAACACGTCCCTCCTTCATCCCAATCTATTTACAATCTTCCTCTTAACAGCCTAAAAAAAAATCCTATCTTAAATCCTATCTCACGACCTCCTCCAGCCAATTTTGGGACGACCTGTTATTCGTTTGGCTTCAGTTGGCTGGTCAAAAAGGAGGATCTTTGGTATTCTGTCATTTTTCATTCGCAAGATGTGTCTAAACAATTTTTTTGATTGAATTCCTAGAAATTTTGTTATTTGAATTTTTACGAGTCATACACAATTCAGGGGGGAGGTGATCAGACCCCATCCCCTGATCACCCTTGTTTATTACCAGGAAACAAAACTTGAACAGCGTGCGCTCACGGCTGCCCCCGAAGGCTAAGAAAAACTTTTTCTTTTAGATAAAAATCACCAAAACCCTAATTAGCCGTGAAAAATTCTAGTACACGAATACATCCATATCTATCAATTAAAGCATTTAGGATAGTTGTATTTACAGCAAGTAACTGGCAGCAAATTGCAATTTATCAGATACCATCACTAGAAGTACTACATCTACAATATTACATATAGCCTACTAACATCTACGCAAGTGCAACATCACACCAGTTTTCTCGTCATTCTGGCAGCTGAGTGAAAATGTTTCAACATGGAGATATTTTTTGTGTTAAGGACTGTATGTTTAAGGACAATTGTCAACCCTTTTTTTGTAAGGTTAGTCAAATTCTAGGGCGCAACTACAGAAGTGGGATTTTTACCACCTAAATCCTTTTTTTTTAAGTGCAAACAAGGGAAATTTCTTCTTACCAATAACTATCCACTAGCTGTATCATTGCTTAGAAGTAAATTGGGAAAATGTTCCAAATAAGTAAACTTTGGAAAACTTTTAGGTAAAAATTTTGGAGACAATATGTTTCGGTTTAAAAATAGAGGAATATCCGCATAACTAACTATTATAAGATTATTATTGTTTGTATGATTATTGTTAAGATGTATGACTGTATGTGGTAAAATTTTTCTTGAAAGATCATCACCGGAAACTTCCCGCCCAACTAAAATTTCTCCCCATTTAAAATCCCCGTTCTATAGTAAAATTCCCTTCCCCAAAAATTTCGGTATACTTCCCAATAATAAATACTACATGTAAATAATGGGCATATTTTGGGACTTATATTCCTTTCCCCGGGGGATGTGGGGGTGAAGCCATCTCCAAAAGCATGGTTATTTGACCTTTCAATTATGCTGGACACAATAGCTGTTTCGAAATTCTGTTCGGATAGGTTTTGGGGAAAAGGGCCGTGGGAGGGGGGCTAGATGCCCTCCAATATTTTTGGTAACTAAAGAAGGATACTAGAGCTTTTAATTTCCACTCGAGTAACCCTTCTCCCGATCTTTTAGGACAACTGTTTTGATACGATCAACCATCGAAAAAAAAACACGCTTCCGTAAACTTTTATCTGCAAGAAATTACAAAATTACAAATTTCTGAAGATGGGAGCTTTAACTTCTCTGATAGGCTGAATATATTGGTGCGATTTACATTCCGCCTTTATCGAAAACCAAGCAGACTTTCTCAGGCTCGTAGCTCATAATGGATAAAATTAATGCAATCAGCATAGAAAACTTATTTTTATATGTCTATTGTTATCAAAGCTCCGTTTTTTTAAATTTTTAGTTACTGCTGGGTCGAGTCACTTCTTGATTACACTTGGTTACCACAAAGTGTTTGCAAAAAAAAAATATGGATACGTGGACCCAAGGCTCAACCTCTGCGTTGGCGAGAGTCAAAGACCTGTGCAGCCAACCATAGCGAGTGAAGGGAGGCGAGGCATTCTTGCAAGGGCCGAAGCTCTGAGCTCACAGAAAGGAACAAAAATAGATACATCACACAATTTTCTTTTATTCTTTTCTATTATAATTCAGATTTGACCCTTTGTAAATTATGGTATGTTTGAAATAACTGGACTATATTTTGGTATAATTTGAACATGCCTTTTATTTTTGCTAAAAAAAAAACCTAATAAAATAAAATAAAACCTTAAGCTACCCATTATATGGGTACGCTGATACATAGCATGCATATCTGTAGCCATAAGTTGGCGTAGGGAGGGTACAAACTTCAACTACGTTTAGTCAAGGTAGACTCAAGTGTTGCTGAGGAGCTCCGAAAGCCTTAGGTGGATAACAGGCTCTCTAGCTTTCTAAGCCTTGTTCAGATCAAACCATCCACGATCGCCACGTACCTTGATCCGTGTTTAAGGAAAGTGTATAAATCCCCGGGCTATCTTCTTCTAGTTCAGAACAAAATAGAAAAAGAGACGGACTTGGCCTTACTTGCTGCTCAATCTGTATCAGCAAATGCAAGTACCGTCACAGTCCCTGTGATTCAGCCACAACAGAGCTAAGCCAGTTTGTAATGTTCATACGACAGTTTTAATAGTCAATGCCATGCATGCATCGCAAGCAGCTGAATCTATCACGGTTCTACAGATTTTCAAGAGAGAGTCTATAGTTCAAATAAAAACTGATCAACTTAAGTCTCGTAATATAGGTCTCGGAAATACCTGTACGAAGCTGCCGTGAAATTAATGTCGGTGCCCATCACGACTATCCCTTCTGAGATTATCCCTTCCAACCCACAGAGAAAATATTGACTTGTTGCTTTTTTTAATTGCCAAAATTACCCAGTAGTTTATTTTTGTTTGTCCTGAGCCTGAAATAATTTAAAGTCTGGATTTTCATGATATTCATTCATGGATTCGAAGTTTATATTTATCATTTATATTATTATCCGAAATTTATATTTTCCGAAATTTTATAATTTTTATTTCCGAAATTTTTTTCCGAAGTTTCATTTATATTATCCGAAATTTGAAAACAATTATACAAAATTCTCTGTAGTCACAATTTTTGTTATTCAACTTTGGTAAAACCAAGACTTAATCTAAGCAAAAATCTGATATATTGAAAGTAGAATTATTTACCTTTACTAACTACACTACTACTACTACTACTGCAGTACCAAACTACATTAGCTTTTACTTTACTGGCTTAAATACTTAGTTTTCTTTACTAAGCAGTTTTTTGTTATGTCTCTGTAACATACGAGCCGAAGAAATAGATAATTGGTTTTGAGCTTCTTTTTATATGATTTATAAAACTTTCCAAATAAGATATTCTGAGAACCAAACCATGGCAAAACATCAATTTTAGCATGCAATTGTCATCTAATTTCAGACATTGAGCTATATTTGTAAATAAGGGAACAAAACCATTTTCCTTTTACATCTCGGTAAAAATAAAGTCCACTGTGATTTTGAATTCAACATTTTTATCAACTTTTTTTTGTCTTTTTACATCTATTACTTTCAGCTGTGCGGAAAATCAATTGACGAATTTTGTTTTGGCATGGAAGATTCTTGATCCATATTCCAATTTCTCCTTTCAGCGTTTATATTTTCAGTATATGTGACTTATGGTTTTAAAGTCTATTTCTAAGTCAGATTTATGTTAAATATATTTTTGTTAAAAACAACATCAGCAATTTTCAGCTGAAACTTGAATTATGTATTAACTTTCTTCAAGGTTGACCGGTTTCCAAAAATTGACAAAGAATATCCCATAATCTGGAGAAATAATTTCAGATGTTGTTGCTCTGTCTGCGATTATCTCCTTTCAGTGCTTTATTTTTGCAATCTTTCTTAAAATAAGTGAAGTAAAAGCCTCATTATCAGGTTAAAAGAATAAAGTGACAAAGATAATGCAATACAAAAGCTGAAGCAACAAAGCATCAGAGTCGACTTTTGGCGAGAAGTCGATATTTTTCTTGAAGTTTTTGGTGAATTTGAGATTGGATAATTACTGATTGGATTAAGTTTTAATGTTGCTGCATACTTTCAGTTGAAAAAGCCTGTTTTTTTATTGAATCAGAAGAGGAAAACACTTTCAAAATGTGAACCTTTATTTTCCGAAGCAAGGTCCTTGTAGTCAAGTGACACTAATCAATGGGCAAAGTGAAAGCCTCAAAAGTTATTATGGGTTTACTAGCTTCTCAAGGAACGGAACGAGCACAGTAATCCTGTGCTCACACTGGAATGTGGAGGAATCACAATGATATCGGTCTTCCTAGTTGCTAGATATTTTATACAGATTTAATCGTAAACATATATACCTACATTTGTATACAGATTATTGTATTCCTGATAATCAGCTAAAAAGACTATTCAAACTAATTAGGTCTTAAGAACCTTGGGTTACTAATGTTGAATATTTTATTATTTAAGATATTTAATCTTAATTATGCGAATGAACACAGTATCACCTGTGAGATATGTTTTGGAGCATAGTGATTAACATCGTCAATAGGTCACAAAATTTCCGAGAGGTATTTTGGTACAAAAAAAAAAAATGTGTCTAAATATTTTAATTACAATTTATGAATCAGAAAAACATTTAAGGTGGCGGGTTCAAATCCCCTAACCTCCCTGGAATGTTCTCCACATGGGTGTGAGAATGACCACCATATTCAAATTTTCGGTCGGCAAAAATGACCAGAGTCAGTTGCCTATCTGCCTCCAAATAGTTAAACTAGTCACGCCTTTGTTTACGGGTATATATCAACGAAAAAAAAAATGTTCTAATTTGTCCACTTTGTCAATAGTTGCAAAATTGGTAAACAACTAGTAATAATCATATTGATTATTGGGCAATCTTCCATTGAAATACTTTGAACTGCTTACTGCACATCTCACCAATTCAATTACTTCAGTATAGGTAATATAATTAAAACATGTATGTCAATTTCAATGTATTGGTTCAGTGTAATATCAATTTCAATACAATTGAAGTGCTTAAAACGTACCAAAAATGCAAATTTTTTTTAAATGTATTTTAATATTTGTTTTGTACACCTCACTCCTAGGGAAGTAATCCCCCCAACCCCGCACAAAATCATGGATGCGGCCCTGATTGTTGAGCAATCTTCCATTGAAATACTTTGAAGTACTTACTTCAAATCTTTTCAATTCAAGTATTTCATTGTACTACAATTGAAGTATCGTTATCAATTTTAACACAACATCAATTTCAGTACATTTGAAGTACTTAAATTAAATAACTAGTACCATTCAAATTAATTGTTGAATAATCAGTTCTTCGCTCCTGCTATTCTTATTGTCAAAAGTCAATTACCATTGAAATTTATTGAACTCACAACACGTTACCTATTTTATTCATATTTGTAGCAGAGACATATAGAGGGGTGGGGAACCTCACCTTCACCCCAAAATCTCAAATTCCCAATTTTTTTTTATAATTATTACCCAATTGGTAAAATAAAGCTTTTTTCTGATATCCCCCCCCCCCCCCGAAAAAATATTTAGGGCTGAGTCCCTGATTTGAAGATAGGTTTTAGTTGGAATTTATTATTGAGGGGGCACATATTCGACGAAATACCGAAAAGAGGCGAATTGTACGGAAAACACAAAAGCCTATTGAATTAATCGTACAAGTAGAAACTTTTAGAGAAGTACGGACCTGTACTGATTACATGCCTCGCCTTCTTATATAAAATAAAAAAAAAATAATTTAAGTGGCTCGTTAAAAACATAAGAAAGCGAGTGAATATATACAGAACATGGGCAACACCTGTACAAGTAATAAAAAAAAGGAGAAACTATCGAGGTGTTTTGTTAATTTTATTTTTAATATAGGGGACAAAAGTGTTTCTCCTAACAACAGCATAATCTCAAAATGTTGTCAGAAGGTTCACAAATAAGAGCTACCGTAAATAAGGATAGACCCCCCCCCCACTATTTTAAGCCCTCTTTGCACTTTGATGAAAAAATACTTGTTTCGAGCATATGTGTTTATTTTTATTCGTCATAACATCAACAGCAACAAAAGAAATCGAGATAGTAATCAAGATTAAAGGAAAGGAAAGAAATTTCTTAAAATTGTTATATTTGTGGATTTCGATTTTATTATTTTAAAAGAAAACTTTCCTTGTCAAAAATTCCTTAAGATTCTATTTCATTCAGAAAAAACTAAATTATTCTAAAAGAAAAAGTAACAATAATGAGTCTTTCTGAATCGATAATAGACGAATTAAGACATCGTAATTCAGTAGAAAAAAGTATTGAATAGAAATTGTAGCTGGCACTAAAAAAGATCCTGCTTAAGGGCTGGACACACGTGCCTTTTTTCAGCAATATTTCAGCAGCTCAGTGGGCAAACGATGGCGGTACAAAAACAGTGCCCTCTGCGGGAGATTTTCAAAACAAAACCTAGACACCAATAGTCAAGTGTACTTTATCAATAGTTGCATGATTGATCTCAACTTATAAATATTAGATCTCAAATATTATTTATGCAGAGCTGGGTGTTTAGGCAAAGGGTGAATTTCAGTATTTTTATTGGGGGGGGGAGGGGTTCATTTCCGGATAGTCAAGGGGCACAGGATATATAATAACTTTTTCTCCACGTTATTGGGGGGTTACTGGAAAAAAAAATACTTGGACTGATCAATCATGGTGAATATTGAGAAGGATTTCGAAAAAAAAGCTAGGAAATGTTAGCACAAAGGGCAGAAATATTGGCAACAAATAAAACCCAAACCGTATTCATTTTCCTGATCATCGCAGAATATTCTCTCTCGCATTTAATTTCCCTTTACCTTTTGCGCAAAGCTTTCTGAAATTCACAGAATAGTTGATGTATAAATAAAATTTTATAGTATTTTTTTTGTACTGTTCTATTATCTGTAAGACATGCGAGAAGTGAAGTTTGGTTAATGCTAATGAAATAAAACAAAATAGGATAAAAATATGATAATTTAAAAACAAATTTCGGCTATATATTTGCACATTAGGGGGTGGGGTAAAGCATAGCATATATTAAATACGTAACCTAACCTAACCTAGGTACTTTTTTTCCCCTAAACCCCAAAAAACTAAAGTTTAAATATAGTTCTAAGAATGAGAAACCCCTGAATATTTGTTTATACATCATCAGATAGCTTCAGATCTTTGCTTTTGTCGAGTGGATGCCTCGCTTGTCTTACAGATAATAGAACAGTACCTTTTTTTTTATGTTACAATAACAAAAAAAAAAAATTGAATTACCTTAAACTGCAGTTTGAAGCAATTTACGGATTTTCCCTGTGAAGCTGCAGAGTTGATGATCGAAGTTGTTTCATTGTTATTTAGTGATCTGGTGCGGGTGGATGCAGGGTTGTCACCACAGTCACTTCCAAAAGTGCTACAATTGCCCTAATTTACGTTCTACACAGCAATTGTCGGTACTACAGTAGAAAAATTGACTATAATAGTGCTAAAATGGTAATAAAATAGCACTTTCGTGCTACAGGTGGCAGCCCTAAGCAAGTGCTACAGTGCACCACATTGTAAAATAGTGCTAATATAACATTTTCGTGCTACAGATGGCAACCCTGGTTGGATGATTCCAAACAGGTCGAGTTTATACTCATTTGAGGACCACTTAGACTAGAGCTTAGAATTTTTTTTTTATTATTCAACAAAAAGCAAAATATATTTCGCAAAAAAAGTAACAACAACAAATTGATTAAAACTTATGATGGCGTTCACGAAAGTATGACATTGTACCTCCGTTTAAAAAAAATGTGATAGCAAAGTTTTCATTCAGAAAACAGTTCACCAAAAGGTCTTTTCTCATCCGGATTCTATCCACCTTGTGCTGTATTTTAGCTATTTTCAAAACTACTTCCAAGCGACCCTTGTGTTGCAAGAGTCGTTTTTAAGGAATTGGGACAAAAAGTCAAGCTTTAGCGTAAAGAGCGAGGTATTGAGGAGAGGGTAGCACCTCCTCATATACGTAATAATTTCTGTTTGTTTTGAGTTTTAATGCTGCTCCTTACTTTCAGTTGAAAAAAATTGTTTAATACTCTCAAAGGTCCAGAATTTTCATATAATTAACACGTTACGGGGTTTTGAGTTTGTTCCAGTTAAGTTTTTTTTACCTTAAGTGTTTATTACCTTTAGAGTTAAATAAGTCATTTCACATTAGAATGACGTAACGATCTGTAACCATATTAATCTTTGTCTAAGGCCATGATGAGAAACTTCAAAAATGTAGAATGGTGGTGGAGAATGAAGCATGAAAGGCATCATGGGGAAGTTCTTACGTATTTATACTGACACCTATTGTCACATATTATCAAGATGGTCAAAATTAGCCCCATCAATTTTTTTTGGAAATGAGATGACATAAAATTACAATTGATTTTGGACCGAAATGCCTACAGTTCTTATTTCACTGTTAAATCCTTCCTCCCTAGAATTTGTCAGCCAATCAGAAAATTCTCTTAAAAATCTGATAGGTTCAGATTAAGCTCTAGCTAATTCTCAGTATTTGCAAAATCTTATTGCAGATGGGCCTATACATCATGCCACGAGCTTCCTTTACGCACGACCAGACTTCTTCCCAAATGGTAGCAATGGGTTTTGCTCTCTGTTTAGAGTTGAAGTGCTTAGTGTTTTGTATCAGCAAAATGCGTCTATGATATTCTAAGCGAGCTTTCTTACTTTATAAGGATTATTGGGACCGTTTTTTGCATGAAGAAAAAAAGATTTAAATATCCTCCATAGCCATTGCTGGTACAAATATTTTCAAATCGGCGTTTCAGTTGCTCTATACACAATTTTCTATTCAAAAATGTGTATGCAAAAAAATATTTGTATTGTTTACAAATATTGCAAAAATCCATAATCTCTCTTTTCACTTGCAAGGAGAACAACTGCCCCTAATCATTATCATAGCACTGTCCCGCTCAAGAAGTTTTTACTTTTATAACTTTAATAAATCAAATAATATTAACAATTTGATTACTAAATATCAGTATATGTATATTAAACTTTGCATATTCATTTGTATTTTTTTTCAGTAAAGAACAAATTACGTTCTGGCCTTGGGAAGGCATAGGGGTTTTGAGCCCTACTCATGTTAATTTATGCTCGTTTTGAGTTTGACTCGGTTATTTATTGTAATTTCTGTTCGTTTTTGGTTTCATTTATTTATCAATGCTTATTTGTGGTAGTTTCACGCTTGGTAGATTATTTGATTTTATTTTTGCTCGTTTTTGGTTTAATGGAGTTCTTTACTTTTCATTGAAAAACTAATTTTTGTGGAAAAATTTTGTTTTAATTAATTTCTGTTCGTTTTATATTGACATAGTTTTTTCAAGGAAAAAAAATGATTCTTTAAATCTTTTCATTTTTTTTAAGACTTTATGGTTTGGCCTGCTATTTGTATGCTGGAGAAAAACTTTCAGCAATTTTTAACAACATACGCCTTTTTAAAAATCTGGACACAAATAGTACCGTAGTGTTTAATTTAGTTCCATGCCTCCTCTAGTTGACCTTAAATAGAAAACTTGATATCATTCGCAAAAAACTCTTTTTACTTTCTTTGATAGCTTGGATACACTTACGCTATTTTGATTTGGTTAAATTTTAAGAGCAGAAGTAGCCCCGAAAGTTTGAACATAAACGTTCTTGATTATGTTTAATTAATCGAACATAATCGTTCTTGAACATAACTCAGTCCTTCTTGGGATACTGCTGAGATATCTCACTGGGAATTAGCATTAACACAGTACATTTTGATTTAATCTTAAGCCAACATTTAATTTTTAAACATCATAGGCAAATGGGATGGTGGGCGTAGGAGGGGGACAATTTTCCCTCCAATAACTTTCGACTATTAAAATGGGCATTAGCCCTTTCTATTTTCAATGGAATGAGCCCTTTTCAAAGTTCCTAAGACAACTCCTTCGATACGAAGTGCCCTGGTCTAAAAAAAAAAAAAAAAGAAAAAAAATAATAATACATTGTACCCACATCGATCTTAACTATAAAAATGTTAAGCCTTCCAATCTTCCAGTTGGACCAAAACATCCACAAATTTATTGAAATCAGAGATTTTTCTTTGAATTCTGTACGCGACCTGGCTCAATAGTAACCGAAACCCTAAGAAATGGAATATTGTTGCCAATAGATATATAAAAAGAATTGTCTTATTATGCTGATTTCAAATACATAAGTTTCATTAAGTCTAGTCTTACCCATCAAAGGTTACAAGCCTGAGAAAATTTGCTTGATTTTCGAAAAAAAAGAGGGAACACCCCCTAAAAGTCATAGAATCTTAATGAAAATCACACCATCAGATTTAGCGTACCAGAGAACTCTACTGTGTTGTAGAGGTTTTAAGCTCCTATCTGCAAAAATGTGGAAATTCGTATTTTTGCCAGAAGAAAGATCACGGACCCGTGTTTTTTTGTTTTTTTTCCAGGGGTGATCGTATCGACCCAGTGGTCCTAAAAAATTGGGAGAGGGCTCATTCGAACGGAAACTAAAAGTTCTAGTATTTTAAGTGACCAAAAAGACTGGAGAGCAACCAGGCCCTTTTTTATAAAAATTTTGAGATAGTCATTTTGTTCAGCATAGTTGAAAGGCCAAATAGCCATGCCTTTGGAGATATCATGACCCCCCAGAGTCCCTGGGAAAAGGTCTTTAAATAACAAAATTTGCCCATTGTTTACGTATAGTATTTTTATTTGGAAGTATGTATGCATTTTTCGGGTGAGGTGGGGGGGGGGGTGAATTATCTGCTGGTTCGATTTCCCAAGGGTATAATTTCATTTAAGGAGGAAAGATTCTAAGGGGTGAATTTTTCAGGGAAAATTTTATACTGGGGGAATTTGCCAGAATTCCTATATGAAATTCTTCTTATGTCTTGCTTTCGCTTCGATAACTCAATTTTACGCGTGGAGATGTTAAGGGTAATGGTCTGGGATAAATTTTCACTATATGAGGGGGGTTGCTCCTCCTCAAAACCTTGCTCTTGACGCTAAAGTTTGAATTGTGTCCCAATTCTTTAAGAACAACTCATGAAACCCCGTGGTTGCTTAATTAGAGAAGCTTTAATTAGAACAATGAGAAGCTTTTTTAAAAGTTCTAAAAACTTTAGTGTAAAGAGCGAGATGTTGAGGGGGAGTGACCCCCTTCATGTACAGGGGCGTAATTTCGTCAAAATCTTGGGGGGGGGGGAAGTTGGAGCCAATTTTCCTAAATCAAATGAAAATGACAGTAAAAACTAAAAAAATAAGCCGTTTGGTACCATAAAGGTGTTATTTAGTCTTTAAAAGTATTATAAAGGTACTTTAAAGTACTATATAAAGGTAAATTATAGTACTATAAAGGTAAAAATATACTAAAAAACTGATCTGTTTCCATTGATGCTTGAATTTTGCAGTTTTATCTTAGTTTTGACAAGATTTTGGAAGAAACTAAATTTCCCTAAACGCCCCTGCTCATACACGTAGTAATTTCCATTTGTTTTAAGTTTTAATGTTGCTTCTTACTTTCAATTGAAAAAAAAACTATGTTTTGTGCCTAGTGATTACTATAGTCAATAGGTCACAAAATTCCCGAGAGGCAATTTGGTAAAAAAAAAATATATATATATAAAAAATTTGTTTCTACATATTTAGAAGTTCTTACGTACTTATACTGACACCTTAGTTAAGACACTGAAACAAAACCCTTATAAACTGAAGCTTACTTTGAACATTAAAAGAAACTCCCTAGTTTTAGTTTTCCTTCTTAACCAATATGAATAACAACACTGCCTAGATAAGCCACTTCATCCAAAAGATCTTTGAAGAAGAGAAGACAAGTGACTTCTCATCTAAAAAGGGGTTCTCATATCCTCACCAAAAGATCTTTTGAAATGAGGAGACTGGTGACTTCTCATCTAAAATATCAAATCAACTATCGCTTTTACTAGAATCCATTTCTGATGTTTAAAAATTTAGTATTTCAATGACTAGTTTGTGAGTTGTTAATTCTTCTTATGTTTGACCTTCACTTGAATAAGCTTTTGTTGTTTGGCAGCCATGCTGCACCAAAGATTAGACATGTTCAATTTAGAACATTCAAAAATGGGCTTTTAAAATTATTCTTATATTTTTCTTTACATATTATCAAGATGGTCAAAATTAACCCCATCTATTTTTTCGGAAATGAGATGGACATAAAATTAAAATTGATTTTGGACTGAAATCCCTACAGTTCTTATTTCACTGTTAAATTCTTCCCTAGAATCTGTCAGCCAATCAGAAAATTCTCTGAAAAATCTGATAGGTTCAAATTAGCTCTAGCTAATTCTCAGTATTTGCAAAATCTTATTGCAGATGGGCCTATACATCATGCCACGGCTTCCTTTACACACTACCTTACTTCTTCCCAAATGGTAAAATTGGGTTTTGCTTTCTGTTTAGAGTTCAAGTGCTTAGTGTTTTGTCTCAGCAAAATGTGTCTATGTTGTTCTAAGCGAGCTTTCTTACTTTATTAGCATTATTGGGATCGTTTTCTGCATAAAAAAAAAAAAAAAAATTAAATATCCTCCATAGCCATTGCTGGCACACATATTTCAAATCGGCGTTTCAGTTGCTCTATTCACATTTTTCTATGTAAAAATGTGCATGCAAAAAATATTTGTATTATTTAAAAATATTGCAAAATCCATAATCTCTCTTATCACTTGCAAGGAGAACAACTGCACTTAATCATTTTCATAGCACTCTCCCGCTCAAGAAGTATTCGTTACAAAAGACTTTGTGACGAATTTTGTCACAAAGCCTTTTCTCCCAATTCTTTAAGAATATTCAGAAGTGATTGGAGGGCAACTAACCCCCCTCTCACGCCCACCATTTCCCCAAACACATCCAATCAAAATTTTGGGATAGGAATTTTCTTCAACGTAGTTGAAAGTTCAGGAAATTAGGTCTTTGAGGATGACAACCCCCCCACCCCCCCTCCCCCAGCCCTCAGGGCAAGGTAAGTTATTCTCTGGGATCATATAAGGTTTTTATTGAAAGTGTTATCGTAGAAACTTCAAAAGGGTTCATTTGATTGGAAATTGAACAAGCAGTGTTATAATCATAATAAGAGGCTGTTCGGTAAACTGGAAAACAAAAACTACTTGGATTTCATCCCGATTAAAAAAAAAAAAAAAAAAAAAAAAAAAAAAAAAAAAAAAAAAAAAAAAAAAAAAAAAAAAAAAAAAAAAAAAAAAAAAAAAAAAAAAAAAAAAAAACAGTGGAAGAAATTCAAAATATTAATGACCGTGCTAGAGCTATGGTTTTTAGAGCTATCTGTGATGATATTTTTGTATTTAGCTTTAGTCATGTTTCCAGGAGCAACTGCAATCTGGTAAAGAGTTGAAAGACAAGTATAGAGATGTGTAATGACGAATACTGATTGAGCGAGACAGTGCTAGGAAAAACAGGAACTGCAGATGTTCTCCTCGCAAGTGAAAAAGGAGATACCGGCCAAAAAGTTGCCGTAAAATTATATAATCAAAAGATGCTAAAATAATCCGAGACAAAATATCTTGAATAATTCTGCCAATGAAAGAGTAATGGTAAAAAGAAGTGAAAAATATAGAAAGTTATCAAAAATATATTGACTTTTATGCTGATGAAGAAAATGCTATTATTGTTACAGAATTCAAAGAAAATTCTCTGATTTCAATAAATTTGTGGATGTTTTGGTCCAACTGGAAGAATTGAAGGGGCAATATGTAGATGACGTAGAAGTATTGAGTGAATACGAGGTACTAAAAAAATTCCTACAAGATTAAAAGATTCTTGAATCGCTCATAGAGATCTAAGTATAGAAAATATACTGACCAATGACAATTCTGAAATAACAATAATTGAGTTTGGGTTTTTCACAAACATAAAAGAGGAAATTGCAGAACTGAATAATATAGAATAAATATATTTTTCCATAGATCTTACAACTGCAAAACATAATTCTGGGATATGAAGAATTTATTATTTTCACAACATTTGCTTGGATTGGGATTATACGAGATCAGATTAAATGTATACTGAAATGAAAAATCCTGATTCACAAAAATGATGCTCGGTGAAGTGAAATACAAACAGCATCGCCTTCAAACCGATTAAGAAAAAAAAACGATGGTTGGAATTTAGACTCTCGCTTACCTTGCAACACCTATTGTGAAATGCTGCATGAGCAAGATAAAAAGAATTTCTAAAAATAGACTGCTATCTCATCTCAAGGAAGAAAGTCGTATTTAGAGCTTTTATGGTGTTGAGAATTATGTCTTTAAAGGTAGTTTGCCAAGTGGTGTTCTGCTGGGCAGGGCCTCGTTTGAGGGCAGGGGGGCAGTTGCCCTACCCCCGAATAATGCGGATAAAATATTATTATATATTCCATGCCACTTGAGTATTCGGATATGAAACCCTCTTGCCCCCCCCCCCTAATAAAAATGCTGGAGGCCCTGCTTTTGGAGCAACGTTCTGATTCTTTGTATGGTTTAACATAAAATGTTGTCAGACAGATTGATGAAAAATAACCGAGTCAAACTCAAAACGAACAGAAATTAACATGAGCAGGGCTCAAAACCCCTATGCCATCCCAAGGCCAGAACATAATGTGCACTTTACTGAAAAAAATACAAATGAATGTGCATTGTCAGTTTAATATACATATACTGATATTTAGTAATCAAAATGATAATATTATTTGATTTATTAAAGCTATAAAAGTAAAAACGTTTATATTTTTGTTTTATATTTTTATATTTAAACAATCCATAAGTATTTAATTAACCATAACTATAAAAAAAAGAAGAGGAATCAAGTCTGCCCCCCTCCCCTGGACTCAAATATAATTAACAAACCGAATCAAAGGGACAAATTTGATCGAAGAGCAGAATGCTCCAGCTGCGGCACCCGAGGCAGCTGACCCCGGTAGATTTACCTATTTGAGTCTTAGTATGATTTTTAGCTCTGTCGCTATATTGATTATGGGGAAAATTAAGTGGTTGTATGGTTTTAAAAATATCAAATATTAGTTTCTAACACGGAATAATCATATAAACTGAAAGATTAACAATGTCTAGGGATGCATTTGTATTATCAAAAAATTGTGTAATAAAGCGGTGACGTAGGTCATTACATACCGTTGAGTTAGTTTTTTTTTCAATTATCTGCACGCGATGTAAATGTTGTAATGGCTCATTGTCAACATGTCACTAAAATCTGACATTTAATGATCTTTCGTGTTATGTGTGTGTTTTTACGAACTGTCGGATATTCCGCAAAACTTAGGATGAGAAGAGACCCAAAGGTCTCTTCTCATCCGGATTTTACCCACCTTGTGCTGTATCTTAGCTATTTTCAAAACTACTTCCAAGCGACCCTTGTGTTGCAAGAGTCGTTTTTAAAGAATTCGGACAAAGAGTCAAGCTTTAACGTAAAGAGCGAGGTATTGAGCAGGGGCAGCACCTCCTCATATACGTAATAATTCCTGTTCGTTTTGAGCTTTAAGGCTGTTCCTTACTTTCACTTGAAAAAAAATTGTTTAATACTTAAAAAGGTCTAGAATTTTTATATAATTAACCTGTTAGGGGGTTTTGAGTTTGTTATTTAAGATTTTTTTTCGTTAAGTGTTTATTACCTTCAGAGTTAAATAAGTCATTTCACATTAGAATGACGTAACAATCTGTAAACCATCAATATCTTTGTCTAAGGCCATGATGAGAATCTATTCAAAATGTAGAATGGGGGTGGAGAATGAAGCATGAGAGGCATCATGGGGAAGTTCTTACGTATTTATATTGACACCTTAGTTAAGACACTGAAACATAACCTTTATAAAGTGAAGCTTACTTTGAACATTGAAAAAAACTCCCTAGCCTTGGTATTCCTTCTTAACCAATATGAATAACAACATTGCCTTAGGATTCAGTACCAATGACGTTTTGAAGCTCTTAGGTGGTTATCTAGATAAGCAACTTCATCCAAAAGATCTTTGAAGATGAGAAGACAATTAGCTTCTCTTTCGAAAAGGGGTTCTCCTCTCCTCGTTAAAGATCTTTTTAAATGAGGAGACTGGTGACTTCTCATCTAAAATATCAAATCAACTATTGCTTTTACTAGAATCCATTTCTGAAGTTTAAAAATTTAGTATTCCAAAGACTAGTTTGTGAGTTATTAATTCTTCTTATGTTTGACCTTCACTTGAATAAACTTTTGTTGTTTGGCAGCCTTGTGTCACCAAAGATTAGACATGTACAATTGAGAGTATTCAAAAAAGGGCTTTTAAAATTATTCTTATATTTTCTTTACATATTATGAAGATGGTCAAAATTAATCCCACCTATTTTTTTTCGGAAATGAGATGACAAAATTAAAATCGATTTTGGACTGAAATGCCTACAGTTCTTATTTCACTGTTAAATTCTTCCTCCCTAGAATTTGTCAGCCAATCAGAAAATTCTCTTAAAAATCTGATAGGTTCAAATTAGCTCTAGATAATTCTCAGTATTTGCAAAATCTTATTGCAGATGGGCCTATACATCATGCCACGGCTTCCTTTGCACACTACCTCACTTCTTCCCAAATGGTAACAATGGGCTTTGGTTTCTGTTTAGTGTTCAAGTGCCTAGTGTTTTGTCTCAGCAAAATGTTTCTATGTTGTTCTAAGCAAGCTTTCTTACTTTATTAGCATTATTGGGATCTTTTCTGCATGAAAAAAAAAGATTTAAATATCCTCCATAGCCAATGCTGGCACACACGTTTCAAATCGGCGTTTCAGTTGCTCTATACACAATTTTCTATGCAAAAATGTGTATGCAAAAAAATTTGTATTATCTACAAATATTGCAAAAATCCATAATCTCCCTTTTCACTTGCAAGGAGAACAACTGCCCCTAATCATTATCATAGCACTCTCCCACTCAAGAATTATTCGTTACAAAACATTTTTGTGACGAATTTTGTCACAAAACATTTAATAAAAGTTTGAATTTTTCTCCCGAGTCTTTAAGAATGACTCCTGAATTACAAACGCCTCTTAATTAGAATAAGAAGCAATTTTTAAAGTACTAAAAACTTTAGCCTGAAGAGCGAGGGGTTTTGCAAGGGAGAACCCTCTAATAGAAGGATTAATGTCTGTTCGTTTTAAGTTTTAATGTTACTCTTTACTTTTAGTTGATTTTTTTAAGTTAATAAAGCCAAGAATAGGTTGTTACCATTTAAAACTTTTGCTTTTTTGCTGAAATTGGTTTATATTTTGAATTAATATTTTGAATTAATATTTTGAATTTCTTCAGCTGTTTTTTTTTCTAAATCGGGATGAAATCCAAGTAGGTTTTGTTTTCCAGTTTACCGAACAGCCTCTCATTATGATTATAAAACTGTTTTTTTTTGTACAAGCATGCATTATTGTTTTTTTATTCAAATTATCGGTACAGCCAACAATCGGTAGATAGCTAGAGAAACTTTTGCCTATTTTTTATCAAGTTTTCTTCTAAACTTTGATTTTACACCATATACTGGATCAGCAGGTTGGAAAGGCTCCAAAAAAACTTTTTTGTAAACTATATTTAAAGATATTTTTTGTAAATACCATTGTTACTCTCCAAATATCAGTTACTCTCATATATCAGTTACTCTCATACTCTCCAAATATCAGTTACTCTCATATATCAGTTACTCTCATACTCTCCAAATATCAGTTAATGCTCCAAATATCAGTTACTCTCTTCACATGAGTTAGCAGCTCCTCTTGAAAACTTTCTTAGTACGGTAAATAACAGCATTACCTCACTTCACTGACAATCCTTTTCATATAAGCAAGATTTTTATCTTGGCATCGATTGAATCCGATTTCGGATGATCCAAATTCAACCAAACGATGCAAAAAAAATATATTGAAAATATATTCAATATATATTTAATATGTATATTGAATATACATCAAAATAAATAAATATATTTAAAAAATAAATTAAAAAAAACACATATCCAGAATTAAGTTTTATGTCCTGCACTTTTAAGATCTATGCGTATATGGATTTTTATACTTGATTCAGTTCTCTTGCAGGAAAATTTTTTCATCTCCATGTTCGTTGAAACATTTGTTTTATTATTAACGATGGCGGGTAGACTGAAGCTTAAATAGCCCAAAAACTTCTGAGTATTTGGGCATTTTGTTTGGATCTAAGTTTAGACACATGGGTATTAAGTTTTTGACCAGTGATGAAATTAAGGAACCTGGCATTTCACATTCTAAAGCTTCCAAAATTGACTATCCTTTCCCCCAACCCCGTAAAAGTAAAATAAACCGTCTAATAAAACTGTCAAAATAGAATTCACTACATGCCAAAGGTTCTTCCAAGATCAGTGTTGCAGCAGTAGCTAGCAACCTAGTAAGAGACGATCACGTCCGATAATAAAAAATACAATAGCTCATAAATCCAAAAAATGGTTTCAGATCGAAACACATAATTCCCAAGGACCATGTTGCAACTTGACCTATTCCATATAGACTAATCATTTCTTCCAAAAATTTTTCGTCACTTTTTGAAAAAAAATTCGTAAAAAACAGTTTTATATTTATATACTATTCCTTATTGATTCACGTTTAATTTCGCAGGACAAAAGTTACGATCAAAAGCATGCACGGGATTTGGGATTTCCTCTTTCTTGTTTCTGGAACATCCGAAGTCAATTATTGTTATTTCAAAATTGCCATCGATAAGCACATTGTCTGCCGTTAGATCTACATGAACAATTCTAAAATCTTTTAATAATAATGATTCCGAAGTACATTTCCGTATAGATTTAATCAGATTTCGAATAATCCCAATCTAACCAAATGATATGAAAATAATAAATCCTTCATATTCAGAATTATGTTTTATGTTTGCCTTCACTTAATACTTCAACACCATCTACTTATAGCCTCTTCAATTCTTCCACTTTGGACAATGCATTCGCAAGTATACATAAATCAAGATAATTCTTTGAGTCCTGTAACAATAGCAGCATTTTCTTCGTCAACATACAAGTCCATATATTTTTAGACAGATTTTATTATTTTATTATTATTGATTATTGATTTTATTATTTTTATTATAATTTACATGTTTTTGTGTGTTTTCATCTTTCAACTTTTCCTTTTTTTTTCTTTGAGATTTTTTAGAGATAGCAGATATATCGAACCAGCCATGAATGCAATGGATTCTGCATCTCATCATTTCGTTTTACATTTTACCCCATAATTGTCTATATTTTTCGTTTAATTCACATACTTGTAATTTTGCCAAATCTGAGCAAATCTGGACAGAAACACAGTTGCATCTAAAAGTGAGGACAATGAATAAACCCAATAACCCAAAAAACCCATAACCCAACCTCCAGCTCACATGCAAGGTTTCCTTGCTTTGCATTTGTAGATAATTTTTATATTCCAATATCATTTTTTTTTACAGCATTACGTTGAAATCAATCTTTGTTTTATTTCAATGAAGTTTGCTAATCTCATATTGAAACTTCAAATAATTGAAGCCTCATCTAGTTTTCCCGTACTTCTTCAATCCCCCCCCTCCCTCCCTGATTTTTCATCCTTGCAGACTATATAAATATAAATACATATTAGCAGTAAGTATGTATTACATTTGACGAGCATATTGACGAGCACATTTGACGCTAACATTTGACGGGCACAACGAGGCGTACAACGACGCGAACCTACCAAACACGTTATACTAGTCTTATAATGAGGAAATGGTTACTCCCACGCCATGTGACATAAATTTTAGAATATGATTAGAATATTTTCATCCTTTCACAAGTCGATTGACCTAGGTTCACTTCTTGGCTGTGGTCGGTATAATGCACAAGTACCCAATGAGGAGTGTGGGTAATATGAAATATTGTTTAATATTGGAGTATGCACAAAGTTGAAACTAATAAAGTCGTAGGCGTCAAGAAAAGAATTTTAACATAGAAATCCAGAGCAATCCTTAGAAATCAAGCAGTGAGATGGCTATGGATTTACGACACCCATAGAGGGTAGACTATACTATTTGAGCTACTACAAATTCTTCTTGCAAAATAAAAATAGGTTCTGCGCTCTGTATTACACAAAGTTCGATGAAAAGAAATCCAGTAGTGAGGGGGTTAGGGATTTGACAACACCCATAGTGGGTATGCTATTGGAGCTACTACAAATTGCATAAAGTTAAAACTAATATAGTATAAATTTTAGGGGATGATACGGCAGCCATTAGTCATCCATGTCCCGACCTCCTAGGTTCCCAAATACCCCCTCCCCCAACTTTTTGGCCCCTCCCTCCCCCTCATTTTTTATTCTGTTTTTTAGTTTTTTTTAACTTTTTTTAACTTCATTTTGTATATTTTTTTAACATAGAAATTTTTTCAACTTTTATTTTTTACATGTCTTAAAATGACATGAAATATACTTAAAACAAAAAAAAATCACATTTAATATTTTAGAAATACAAAATGAGAATGCAATAGATATGTAAGTCGTGACTTTTACTATTAGAAAAATAATGTTTGTAGTAGCACTTTTTTATATACTTAGAATTTTTTGGACTTGGAAATTATTTCCACTTTTACTTTTTAATTTTTTATATATGCGGCTGTACCAGTGGTACACTATGACTGCTCATCGACACTACATAGTTTATTATATATTTCCAAATATTATTTTTATACATTGGAAGGATAAACACTTGCTTCATATTAAAAAAAATGGCATTCGCTTGTCTTGATATTGATTGCTATGTTGCTACTCTTGGTCCACAGACCAATAGCTGGTGGAATGAAATATACAAAGCTCATTCATCAATATCGGGCTATGGTCTTGGCAATTGGTTTGCAAAGATGTGGGAACGCCTTGGTAGAGGCATAATTACTACAACCAGGACAAAATTTATTCATCGCTATAGGCTACAATACGTCCTGAATACACTTAATTTATTTGCTGTCCCAGTGATACTCTATGCCTGCTCATCGACACTACCTAGTCTATTGTATGTATTAAACCAATAATTTTCGTACATTGGAAAGATAAACACCTGCATCATATTCTTTTAAAAAAAAGTGAAAATTAATTACTCAAAGTGTGTGCACATGATAAACTTATCGTTGCGTTTTATGCTGACAAGGAGAAATACTTGAACTATGAAACAAGCATTAATGGGGATCTTATTGAAAATACATGCGTGCGTTGTCATGACAGCGAGGAGCAAAAATTCATTTGGAGTACCCAAGAATTTCCATCCTGCAAATGGTGGATATGGGAGAGTATCGTCTCCAGAGACGGTAGTGCTCAAACAGAATGCAAACATAAAAATAATCTTCGACGATGGGGGACAACTTCTTGCTAGTGTTGGTGCTAACACATTGCCTGTTGATAGATCCTATTATAACCGTTCTGGTATTAGCATTGCAAAGAAGAGAAAAAGAAGACAGGCATACTGCTGCACTAATGTCATTAACCACATCTTGTCTAAATGCCAAAACTGTTACCTATGTAAAAATGTTATGATAATAGACAGTGAAAGTACAAGCAAAATAAAAAGGACATTGGTAGATAATATCACTAATGAATATAAAGATGAATTAATGGAAAATAAAGCGCAAGTGAATATTATTACTACTATTGATCATATAGTCAATGAACCCAATAATATCACAGACGTAACGCATATTGAACCTGTAGGTGACACCCCAGTAAGATTGTGTATGACTCAAAATGGATTAATGATTATTATACTGATTACGAGCTAAGAGAAGAGAGTAGCTATACTATCAAGAGAGAACATGATGAATTATTTTATGGAACAGATTCACAATGTTCAAAAGTTGTACAATGATATTAATAATGTATAATAATGTATGTAACATGTCTTTATGTTAATATTCTACATGCCATTATTTCAATGAAAATATTTTATGCATTACTTTGTTGGTTTTAGGAAAACATTGGTAGGGTCTGAGTAAAGTTGGTTTCAATAAATAGATTTTGCACAGACTGTTCAGAGACCTATTGTACAGATAGACCAGACAGACTGATCAGAGATCTCTAACTGTTAGAGACCTAACAGTTTGTGAGAGACAATCAAAAACTGTTTTTACAAGATTCAGAATTAAAGTTGGACTTTTTCTCTTCTTAGGGAAAAAGTCAGAATTGAACTATAACTTTTCTATCTTCTACGGAAAAATTCAGAAAAGAACTTGAAATTGTTTTTTCTTCATTGAGAAAATTCAGAACTGAAGTAGAACTATTTTTCTCTTCTTTGGAAAAAAAGAAAATGTGAATGTTAAATGTGATTTTTATTGTGTTTAAGTATATTTCATGTCATTTTAAGATATATAAAAAAAAGTTGAAAAAATTTCAATGTTAAAAAATAAAATAAAAATAAAACTTAAAAAAAAGTTTAAAAAGACTTCAAAAATATATAAAAAAAATGGGAGAGAGGCCAAAAAAGCTGGGGAGGGGGCTCTTGGAGGTTTGGACATGGATGACTAATGGCTGCCGTATCATCCTCTAAAACGTATACGACTTTATTAGTTTCAACTTTATGCAATATGTAGTAGCTCCAATAGTATACCCACTATGGGCATTGTCAAATCCCTAACCCATTTACTATTGGATTTCTTTTCATCGAACTATGTGTAATACAGAGCGCAAAACGTATTTTGTATTTTGCAAGACGAATTTGTTGTAGCTCCAATCGTATAGTCTACCCTCTATGGGTGTCGTCAAATCCATAACCACCTCACTAGTTTATTTCTAAGGATTTCTAAGGATTGTTTTGGATTTCTATATTAAAATTCTTTTCTTGGCGCCCACGACTTTATTAGTTTCAACTTATTGCATATTCCAATAGTAAACAATATTTTATATTGCCCACACTCCTCATTTGATACTTGTGTATTATACCGACCACAACCAAGAAGTGAAGCTAGGTCAATCGACTTATGAAAGGATGAAAATATTCTAATCATATTCTTACATTTATGTCACGTGGCGTGGGAGTAACCATTCCCCCAGACTTACCTTTAGTTGGGATGCAATTTTGACCCTCTAACGGTTTCATTCTATCCAAATAAAAAAAAAATATTCTTATTATTGTCATCTTGGTTTCATCCCGGTATTCAAGTCATTAGTTAAGACCATTTAATGATATTCTATACCGGGCGTACATCTTAATTTGAATTATTGACTTATGCAAATACTGGTTTAAAACACAGATTACTAGTACAGGTTGTTCACCCCCATATTGTATATCATTATAAACCTAGTATAACGTGTTTGGTAGGTTTGCATCGTTGTGCCCGTCAAATGTTAACGCCAAATGTGCTCGTCAAATGTAATACATACTCACTACTCATATTTTTGATCCTTTTGTGTCTAGTTAAAGATCTCCTTCCATCATGTAGAATTTACTATTTACGTAGCTACTTCACTGTTATTTATTACCTCTTGCATTTTATAATAAATACAAACTTATACGAGGTTTCTAGGCCCTTGTTTTATTTGACTGTCTTGTATTTCTAATATTTACTTTTGTATTGTTCTTATATTATGGTTCTTCCCTTTTAATCGAATAAGCCTTGTAAAAAAAAAAGTCTCAAAGGCGTTCTAAAATTTTATTATTTTCACGTCAGCATTGTGTTTTATAATTATTAGACACACAAAAAAAAAAGTTTTTCCAACTGAAAGTAAGGAGTAATATTAAAACTCTACAGGAGCATAAATTGTTCTGTATATGAAGGGGTTGTCCCCGTCATCAATATCTTGCTTTTCACGCTAAAGTTTTAGTGCTTTTAAAAAAGCTTCCATCTCTAATGAAACGGCCCTTGAGTTTCAGGAGTCGTTCTTATAAACTTGGAACACACTGTCAAAAATTAGCACAAAGAGCAAGGTATTGAGGAGGGGGTTAACCCCTTCATATACGGCAATAATTTCTGTTCGTTTTGAGTCTTAACATTGCTTCTTACTTTCAGTTGGAAAAGCTTGTTTTTTATTAATGTTCTGATCGTTTTTCAATAATTGCTAGTAAATCTGGCTCATCCTCCAAGGAAAACTCCCTCCGCTCATGGGAAACTCCTCATGAGAGGTTCTTCCCGCTTAAAATGCGCCCCTCCCTGTAAACTTCCTTTGAACAATTCCATCCTCGATGAAAATCCTCCCTCCGTAAAATTTCTTGCGGACGATTCAGCCTGATAAATTCTCCTTAGCATACTTTGGTTTTGAAAATGACTTTAATTGCTAATCATTTTTCCAATCACTCCGGAAATCCCCCTTCCGTGGAAATTATTCCTGGAAATCCAAATTTTTTCCCAATTTCAAAGCATTTTTTTTTTCAGGGAAATCAACTTTCTTTTCATGAAATTAGGGTGACGTTGCTCAAGGAAACAATCATACAGTTCGTGGTAACGAACTGTAAGTAAGGAGTGATGCAGCTCAATAGTAACTGAAACTCTAAGAGACAGATTCTTAGTAACAATGGATACATCAGAAGAATCGAATTTTGATGCTTGTTTGAAATATATAATACTCTTCAAGTTTAATGTTACCTATCAAAAGCTACGAGCCTGAGAAATTTTGCTCAATTTTTGAAAAAGGAGAAAGACAAACCAAAACATCAAGTGATCTCAATGATCTTAACTTCACCATCAGATTCAGCATGTCAGAAAACCTTACTGCTTAGAGTTCAAGCTCCTTTATACAAAAATATGGAATTTTGCTTTTTTTTGCCAGAAGCAAGATCACGGATGCTCGTTTTTTTTTTGTTTTTTTTGGAGGGGGAGGGGGTTGGTTCTTTTTTTTCGAAGGGTGTTATTGTCGAGCCAGTGATCTTAGATGATCGAGAGAGGTCTCATTTTATCTCAAACCAAAAATTCTAGTGCTGTTTCTTAGTGACCAAAAATATTGGAGGGCAGCTAACAACACCTCCCATACCTCTTTTTTTTCTCAAAGTTGTCCAATCAAAATTTTGAGATGTACATTTTGTGCCGCTAAGTCAAAAGATCTAACAACTTTATGTTTAAAGATTACTTGATCACCCCAACTCCCAGGGTAAGCGCTGCATGCTATGAAGTTTTCGCAGTGGTTAAATGGTGGCTGGGGTTTACCCCACTCCGCCTTCCTGGCGATTACCCCCACCTGTAAAATACCCCCACTGAAAATACCCCCGGTTAATACCAGCCCCCCGTGGAAAATACCCCCCCCCCCGAAAAATACCCCCCGGTAAATACCCACCCTGAAAATACCCCCCCCCCCCCCTTGGAAAACAAGGCTTTCCAAATTCGAGAATTTTATTTGAGTTTTTTTTTTTTTATTTCTGTTGGGGAAGAAATTTTGGTACGTGAGTATTATGCGCCACTCACTCAGGTTTACGCTATGTAAAATTCAAGAACATACCGGTTTCTTAGTTAGTTTCTTCGTTGCCTTAGAAATAAATTTGGGCTATAGATTTGCGCATTGGGGGGGGGGGGGTAAAGTATATTGGGTCTGCATGCTAAATGTGTTTGGTACAATTATTTTGCATATTAGATAGATAGATAGATAAGTGTATTTTAAAGCCAAATATACGGCCATGAACATAGTAAAATAACATTTTCAGGGGGGTAATCGCCGGGGGGGGGGGTAAACGCCTAGAAGCGTTTAAATATAGCATTGACTATTGGGAAATATTAAGATATTTTTCGGGGGGGGGGGGAATACGTGGAAGTATCTTTTCATGGAGGAATTTTTCGTGGGTGAAGAGAATTTTCCATTAGAGGGGGGGGGCTGGATTTCCTGCTATTATTTAAAATAAGATTAGAAATTAAATTTTAAAACATGTTTTTTCAACTGAAAGTAAGAAGCAACATTAAAATATAAAACGAACAAAAATTATTACGTATATGAGGGAATTGCCCCATTTTTAATATTTCACTTATTACACTGAAGTTTTTTAGAACTTTTAAAAAAGTTTATTGTTCTAATTAATTATGTTTTAGGAGTCATTTTTAAATAATTGGAACCTAAAGTCGAACTTCAGCGTAAATAGTGAGGTATTGAGAAGGTGGCCACCCCCTCATACAAGTAGACTAATATTCTGTTCGTTTAAATTTTAATGTTGCTCCTTACTTCCAATTGAAAAAAGTTGTGGTACTTATGTATTATAGCGACCATACTGCTGCTCTTCATCTGTTGTAAAACCAGTTTCTCTGTTGTTAGCTTAGGCTGAGTGAGATAATCTACTATGAAGGTATATTACCAATACCAATACTATGTGTAAACAATTGGCAAAGTTCACAATTTGCAACCCTTTCCCCTGGGACTGTGTGAGATTAAGTCATCCGCAAAGATATAGTTATTAGATTTTTCTACTATGCTGAACAAAATGGCTATCTCAAAATTTTGATCAGGTGACTTTGGGAAAAAATGAGTGTGGGAGGGGTCTAGTTGCCCTCCGATTTTTTGGTCACTTAAAAAGGGCATGAGAACTTTTAATTTTCGTTCAAATGAGCCCTCTCGCGTTATTCTAGAACCACTGGGTCGATACCATCACCCCTGGAAAGAAAACAAAAAAAAAATAAAATAAAACACGCATCCGTGATCTTTCTTCTGGCAAAAAATACGAAATTCCACATTTTTGCAGATAGGAGCTTGAAACCTCTACAATTGGGTTCTTTGACACGCTGAATCTGATGGTGTGATTTTCCTTAGATTCTATGACTTTTAGGGGTTGTTTTCTCCTTTTTTTTAAAATAAGGCAAATATTCTCAGGCTAGTAACTTTTGATGGGTAAACTTGATGAAACTTATATATTTGAAATCAGCATAAAAACTCGATTCTTTTGATGTACCTACTGGTCTCAAAATTCCGTTTTTTAGAGTTTCGTTTTTTTTGGCCGGGTCGCTCCTTACTTACAGTTCGTTACCACGAACTGTTTGATTACTATTTATGGTCTATAATTGATCCAAAAACATATGCTTGGAGACAGAGACGCACCGGGGAATGTATTTTTGGGTGGGGGAGGGGCAATAGTAAGAAAGAATTATGCAACAATTGAATTAGAAGTGCTCAGGTATTCAAGACAATTTTGAATTTTTGTGGGGGGGGGGGGAGGGAGAAGAAAATGATGTTGCCTACATCGAAATGCTTAAGCCGGCTTAAAACCGGACAGCAAGAAATCACTGGGACCTCTGGCTGATTGGAGGGCTTATGCAAACCTTGGCTTATCTTGATCACAACATGGTTTTCAGCTCTTGGCAATGCTGTTCCATCAATAAGTGTCAAAATCCTGCACAGGCGATCTCAAGCCTATTGCCTCCGACCCATTATATATTTTTCAACACACCGGTGTATAGAGTTTTTGGCAAATAGTCTGCCTCTTCTACTATTTTATAGTTTAATGAATTCATACAACAATTTTGTAATTTTCTAAACATTAACTGTATTTGTGACTACTAGAATTGAAATTACGTTTGTCTTTCTCCGGAAGAGTAGACACAACCATAAATATGAGGTTTAGGCCTACATCAGGGATAATGATAAATTTACAAGGTTATACAATCTGGACCCGTTGTCAAGATATTTATATAACTTTTAAAAAGAAAATTAAAGAACTGCATGAAGTAAAATACTAGCAGAAATAAAGTAAAATAATATTTGAAAGAATAAGGCGAGGATTAATCAATATTCAAAAATGAATGAAATCCAAAATGAATAGAAATTGTAATAAATAATCGTATCAAACTTAAAACCAACAGAAATCACCAAAAACAAGAGCAGGACCAACGGCTAAAACCATATCCAGGATGTTTCTTTTTTTCGGGTGGAGGGGGGAGAATAATTTGTAGCGCAGCGCATCAAAAATTTTTACATTTCTACGAGCCGGGCAAAAAAATTCGGGGGGGGGGGGGGGGGGGGGGGTCAAGTCCTCACCCTCTGGGTACAGTCTAGCTAACACCTCTTGTGCCTTCTAAAAATCAAAAGTCGTTTACACATTGCTGAAAAGTAAATCATTAAAAAAAAATTGTGATGTTTATCAACCTAAAACTGCTGAGACTTTCAGGGGTACAAATGTGCATACATTGTAAATATACATATAGTATATTATATTTTAGTAAATAGTATATTATAGATATAAATATGTATATATACATAAAGCCCCATCGTCAATACCTAGATCTTTACGCGAAAGTTCGAATTTTGTCCCGTTTCTTTGGGAATTAAACAGAAAATAACAAGTTTTTTTTTTAACTGAAAGTAAGGAGCGACATTAAAACTTTAAACGAACAGAAATAATTCCGTATATGAAAGGGGCTGTCCCCTCCTCAACGCTTCGTTCTTTACAGTAGTTTGACTCTTTCTCACAACTCTACTTTTTAAAACAATAAAAAAACTTTAGCGTAAAGAGCGGACAATAAATTCGGACGTAAAGTTGAGGAGGGGACAATAAATTTGACGAATCTTACTTATTTTTAATAAGCATCAAAATTCCACTGGTCGTCTTACTTTTATCCTCAGATCATAAGAACGTCGTCTAAACGTCACAAAACTTCGCAAAAATTTTAAATCGAAATTGTTAAGGTAATAGGACTGTTTCATCCCTATATCAAAAAGGAGAACAGCAGTACAAGGAATTCGTGATGAACCGCTTTTTCTTGAGGCAACAACCACTGTCAGACCCAATGCCACGAAACAATGTCAAAATATTTCAGAAAAAGCGAAGACGTGCTGCAAATACACCGATGAAGAGCAAGCTAGATGCGTCGAGGAAGAACACATAGCTCTTTTCTAGTCTCTACTTTGCTAGCCATTTCAGATCTACTTACTGACAAACTTTTTCTCCCTGCTTCTTCGCTTTCAAGCGAAGATGGAAGCAGCCCAAACTCTCATTGGATGCTGCTTCCCATGTTAGCGGGTCAAAAATAAATTATTATTATAACTGCCAGGCAGCTATTATATGCAAGGGTGTGTCCAGGATTTTGATCAAGAGGGGGGGGGGGTTGTTTAAAAAAAAATGCATCAAATTTTTTATAAATTTAATAGTGTCAGAAATACTTGGGGCCATTCAAAGTTAAAATGTATAATTAAGGGTTAAAACTAACCACCCAAAAAACTGTTGCGAAATAGTCCTTTTGTTGGCTATTACTGAAGCAAATCGTTTTGGCCTAGTAGGTATAATAGTCCCCTGGTGATTATTTAAAATCTTAACTCCCTTGTTGACTGTTGATTCACTCTTTAGAATATTATCATATTAAAATGTAATTAAAGTTGTTGTCTTTTTTTTGCCGAGTGAAGCAAGCTCTTGTCACCAGACATCTCCAATGGCATTACGACCCAGAAAACCTGTGACATACAAGGAAGTTGAAGGTGTACCTTCAACTTCCCAAGGCGGAGTAGGATTGGTAAGCGGTAAGCTATAATTATTATCCATTATGATTTTACTATTTAAGGTAAAACAGGGGTCGAACAAAGGTCGCTAAAAGTAGACCTATTTTGCCTTTAGGTCAAAGGTCTAAAGTCAATGGAATAAGTATGCCAATTAAAGTAAAAGTATTTAAAAATGAAAAAAGTAGGTAGTTACAAAATACAGAAAACAATAGCCTACTCACAAAAATTAAAATACAAACTCCCAGCATTAAGTTCTGTTGAGCAATGCCGAAACTTTGGACGGATATTTTTTAACAATATCGACAGTTTTGAATTTGGTTTGAAGCCGCCTCCAGTCCTTTATATTGGGAGGTGTTATTTTTCAAAACTCAGACATATAAGGCAATAGCTACATTAACTGAGGAGGAATTTACCCTTGAATTCATCTCGTTTAACTTACAATGATCCTCACGCTATTTGCTGTGGACGGTAGCAATGATTCATGCGCTTATTGCAGAAACAAAATTGATTTAGGAGCCTTACTTCTACAGGTAGAAACACTGCTGCTTGTACGACATCGACAGCCGAAGTACTAATCACACAAAAATAACTGGGTTCTGGTGAAAAAAAAAAAAAAAAAAACCACCGGAGTATAATACTTGATAATTTCAGCTCGTTTTAATGTTGCTCCTTACTTTCAGTTGAAAAAACAACTTTTTTTTATTTAATCTCTACTTAAGGTGAGCTTAAATATCATTTTGATTGTGTTGAATGCTCAATACAATAATTCCATTATAATCATTTATAGCGTTTTTTTTTGTATGAAGATCATATGGTAACACCGCTATAGACTGTACAAGGAGACCAGACAGAAAACCCGTCAAACAGGTATCTGCAATAGAGAAATTGAATGCAAAGCGTGGTTTTCATTGCGTTTACAATATTTAAACTGTTGTTTTTCGGGGTTTAGGGAGGAAAAGGTACCTAGGTTAGGTTACATATTTAATACATACTATGCTTTAGCCCCTCCGAATGCCTCCCCCCCCCCCCTCTGAATGCTCCTGTCAATAACAAAGAAAGGAATCTGGAAACAACAAATGGGTCTATGACCATTAGAGGGGAACAAAGAGAAGGAGAATCAAACGAATATTTCACCTATATATAACAAGGCGTCTTCAGCACAGAAAAACAATTAGTTAGTCTGTTCTAGTTTTATATATATTTTTGTTCATATTACTTAAATTTTAGATTCTAGTTGGTTTTTTTTTGCTTATTTTCCTTCTGCTGGCCATAAACCCGTTTGTCGGTTCCAGATTCATTTCCTTGTTTTGTCGCGGCTGGCCAGTTTGGCTTTAGATCTTTTATGCTTATCAATCAATCTTAAAAAGACATATAAACTAAAACTAACCAAATTTTTCACTGAAAAATATTAACTACAAAAAGTAGTTAATATTTAATTTAATTTAGTAGTTAATTTATTTTTTTTTATATATTTTTGTTTCAATTTATTGACACCATACAAAATGAGGTAGAAGAAGTAGAAAGTGTTTTACCCCGGGCTTGATTACAGCCGTTAGCGGCTAAATAGCCGGTAAGCAGCAGAACCAACTTCTTTGGCTATACACTCGTTGGAGCCTGGGCCTTTGCAAATATGTCCTGGCGTCATCTTCCTCCGCTCATTACGACCGGCAGGTCTGGCCTTTGGTTCTCGTACGTCTTTGCCTCCTCTACATCCTAAGTGGTATTGATTTGTTCTTTTTAATTTTGAGTGTAAGCATTTTTCCCCTATAAGGCGTTAGATTTCAAGGTTATTATATTCTTTTATTTTTCAGGTCTATTCACTGCCACATTCGTGATTTGAGTTATAGATGATGCTTATTAAACACAATCACCGGATATGACAGTATAGACTGCTTGGAATTTTAGTCTGCAATTCAACGCCCCTGCAAGTCAATTTCAATCTGGAATTTCAATCAAACAGGAATTACCAAAAAATATCAAGCCTAATGTCCGCTTCACAAGATCACAATCAGTATCATCTCCATTTTTTAGATCTTTTAGATTAAATCTGTTGTATATATGAGTCTATGAAACTTTAATAACTATATAGGCGTTATTTTTTTAAGCATGAATATTGTACAAGTCCACCTAATTTGAAGGAGGCGGACGAACGAATGCCAAACAATACAATGATAAGTTTTCCATCATTATTATTGTACAATGAATATCTTCACCCCTCCGAATGGCTTCCACCTGATAAACTTTGAATCAACAGCTTTTTCGCTTTAACTACAGAAATCTCATTTTACAACACGAATCTACCTTTACACGGTTGAGAATTTTCATTTTTTTTTAAATAGGTAACAAGACTAAATATATTGCAGAGTCTGATAAAAGTATTCTGAGACTGAGTGTATTTGGATGTTCAATATTCTTGTGGTGGGACACAGCCCCACCAAAGGGAGTTTCAGAGGAAGTTCTAATCTCCGAGCCTGGTCTCCAAGTTCTTGTCCATGACAGGCCATGTGCCTTTCAAAAAGGGACTTGAGCAATGCTTGAAAAATGGATTAGGTTCTGAAACAGTGAATCATTCTAAAAGAAATTATTTTTTTATTCCTAAATTAGTTGCGCTTGGTATAATTCAATATTTGATTTCCGCTACTTTTGATCGAAGTTTTAGATGACTGTTGAACCTTCTTTCGAAAGAGTCAACAGAGAAACTTCTGTAGTTCACACAATTTTGATGTAGCTATTACGCTATATTTAGCGTTATCAGTTTTATTCAGTGACATAGAATTCAAGCAGGCAAACAGTATGTTTTTTTCTACTTGATTGTTATTAGTAAGTTCCAAACTGCCTTAAAACCCCCTCAAATAATGAATTATCGATTTAAAACTACACTATTGGAATCGTTATAGCCATAAGCCACATTTAGGAGAATTACAGTCCCCCACCCTGAGCAATAAGGGAAATCACTTCTTACCTATGGGTTGCAGTGATGTTTCTTCCTTTTTTCTTATTTTGTCACCACTAGTGGGGCGCTGAAACATTATAGAGAGAGGTTTTATGGCTCATTTGAAGGGAAATTGCTATATGTAGTGCCTTCTGAAGATAACGAAATATAATTTTAAAGTAAACAATGGAGTTTTCGAAGAATCGCTCTTCTCGGGTAGGATGTCATTTTTGAGTGAACTGCAGTTTGTAGTCTTTAATTTTCTCAGGGAAGGGATTAGCCAGTTGTTTTCAAGAAAATACATTCTCTGTCCGGTGTCAGAATTATACTTAGTTTTTGTTATTAAATACTTTATTTATTAGTATATACTTGTTTGTTTCTTTTAGGTGATACAAACCCAGATGGAACTTTGTTGATATTTCTATCACCATTAATCATGAACTGGCCTTTACCCCCCCCCCCCTCCCCAGCGGCTGGTTTGTATCTGATCACTTTTGACTCATAAAAAAAGGACAAACTTTCATTTTCTGATGTAGTGAGCATCACAAAGAATCACATGATGTGAATCACAAAGAATCCAAGGAAAAATAAAAATCTTCTATAATATATGATTCTTTGAAGGATAAACAGGAGGGAGGAATTGAATTCTTGCCAAAATTGCTTAATTTAATTGAAATTGCTGATTTGTCGCCGCAAAGACATAAAACTAAAGAATAGCACCATAATGAACCTTATGCGTTACTGGAGGGTCATACATATAAAAGTCCGCCAAGTCCTGACTGCCAGGAACCGAGGTAACATGTTATTGTAGCGTCGCTAAAAAAAAAGAGGAAAAAGCAAAATTTAAAATTCCTACAAAATTTATTTTTTTCTGAAGAATAAGCAGGAAGAAGGAACCGAACATGCACCAGAATTTCTTCATTAAATTGAAATTGCTAACTTGCCACCCTATGGTTCTAAACTAAAGAATAACACGATAATAGTGCTAATGTACAACTTAGATATTTCGGAAAGTATTTAATGACAAATAAACACACAATTCCTTGTTTAAAGAGAGAAAGTAATAATGAACAAATATATATACGAGGGCAATTCAGAAACTAACCTCCGGTTGATTGAAAAAAATACGCCAAGTTAAGTAAAAATATTTTAATATATACATCTTACAACTACATCTTTGCACTATTTTTCGATATAGTCTCCATAACGATTGAGGCACTTATCGTATCTCTTCACAAGCTTTGAAATTGCTTCTGCATAAAAATCACCCGCTTGTGCCTTGAGCCAGCCTGTGACCGCATCTTTGAGCTCTTCGTCGTCATCAAACCGCTGGGACCCGAGCCATTTCTTCATATGCATGAAGAGCTGATAATCGCTTGGCGCCAGATCTGGGCTGTAAGGTGGATGGTTGAAAACGTCCCACTTGAAGGACTCAAGAAGGGCTGTTGTTCTGCGAGCAGAGTGAGGGCGGGCGTTATCGTGGAAAAAAACGATACCAGAAGTCAGCATACCACGGCGTTTGTTCTGTATAGCCCGTCGTAATGTTTTTAGTGTTTCACAGTACACGTCTTGATTAATGGTCGTCCCACGTTCCATGAATTCAACCAACAACACCCCTTTGGCATCCCAAAACACCGTTGTCATCAGTTTTCTGGCAGAAAAATCTTGCCGGGCTTTTTTTGGT
Source organism: Artemia sinica (assembly GCA_027921565.1). Taxonomy (NCBI): domain Eukaryota; kingdom Metazoa; phylum Arthropoda; class Branchiopoda; order Anostraca; family Artemiidae; genus Artemia; species Artemia sinica. The sequence continues at coordinate 9,885,963 of CM051256.1, forward strand.
TTGGTAGGCGAATCTGAATGTGCCCACATCTTTGACTGTTCTTTTGTCTCAGGGTTCACGTACTTAATCCAGGTTTCGTCACCGGTCACGATTCTGTTTAACAATGGTTCTCCTTCGTCCTCATAGCGTGACAGAAAGTCTAATGCAGAGGCCATTCTTTGATTTTTGTGGTGGTCGGTAAGAATTTTGGGCACCCATCGTGCACATAACTTACGGTAACCCAATCTTGCTGTCACTATCTCGTACAAAAGAGTCTTAGAAATCTGTGGAAAATCAGTAGACAACTCCGCCATTGTGAAACGTCGATTTTCACGAACTTTTGCATCAACTGTCTGAACGACTTCGTCAGTCACCAAGGATGGTCTATCACTCCTCTCTTCATCATGAACGTTTTCTCGTCCACTTTTAAATAAACGTACCCATTCACGGACAACTCCTTCACTCATAACTTTTGGTCCGTACACGGCACAAAGCTCACGATGAATAGCTGCTGCAGAGTATCCTTTCGCTGTAAAAAAACCTTATAACAACACGCACTTCACATTTGGGCGGGATTTTCTATTGCAGCACACATTTCAAACTACCACAATAACTAAACTAGCGCAGGTACGATGTTCACTCGACTACGGCTTGATGCCGACTGACCTGCTGAGCACGTGAATTCACAGATGGCGCGCTACTCCCCCCACTACACGCACTGTGACCAATAGGAGGTTAGTTTCTGAATTGCCCTCGTATATATATATATATATAATATATATATATATATATATATATATATATATATATATATATATATAATATATATATATATATATATATATATATATATATATATATATATATATATATATATATATATAGCAGTACTAATACAGCTGTGATATTTAAAAGTTGGACATATGCCATTTGGTCGAAAATGAGTTATGTATATGTTGTGGGTAAACTCAGGACGATGAATCAAATGGTGCATTCAGATTTGTCATTCAGAATTCAATTTTTTCATTAAAGCTTTTGTCACCCCAGTAACGCTCATTGATGTTTTGTTTGGCTCTCTCAATTTTTACTTCTTGATACATCTGGTCGGTCCACAAATATCCTATTTGTGAGACTTAGTCTCACAAATAGGATTAATCATCAACTTTATCGGAAACTCATTCCTGTCAGACCGGTCATTCCTAGATTTTATGGTGCACCCAAAATTCACAAACCAGATATTCCCCTTAGACCTATTGTGTCAACAATAGGTTCAGCTACACAAAAGTTGGAAAGGTATTTGGCTGGTATTTTAAGATCCATAACTCTTAGCAGCCAACACACAATAAGAAATACCAAAGAAGCAGTTGAAAGGCTAAAAAGCATCAACATCTTGGAGAATACCACAATGTGCAGTTATGATGTTGTATCTCTGTTTACTAGCATACCCTTACCCCGACTTATGCCAGCTTTACAATCAGCTTTGGAAAATGATGATTCCTGGAAAGAACTCACCAGCTTAGACACCACAGACATGAACTTGAAAATAACCACAGTTTACCCTTCTTAGATGTTCTCATTACCAAACGGGAAACTAGGTTTGACTTGAGTGTATATAGAAAGCCAACTCATAGTGATAGATATCTGAGATATGACTCTTATAACCACCCAATAATTAAAAATTCTGTAGTCTATTCGCTGGTTGATAGAGCGTTTATAGTGTGTTCCTCTGATTTGGAGCTGAAGGCTGAACTTGATCATATAAAAGATGTTCTTATAGGCAATGGCTACCCCCAACAAGTCATTGATAAGGTTATCTCCAGGAGAAAGATTAGCACAAAAACCAAGAGCTCCCCTAAGACTGAAGAAGATAAACCCTTTTTGTCATTACCTTATATTAAGGGGATTACTGACATTTTAAGCTCCAAACTCACTAAGCTAGGCTTTAAGGTGTTTTTTCCTTCTGGAATGACCGTCTCCTCCTTCTTAAACAAAGGCAAAGATAAGATCACTTCAGATCCACCAGGAGTATATGAGATTCCTTGCAGTTGTGGTGACACCCATATAGGTCGTACCATGAGATCTCTACATCACCGATTAAAAGAACATGCTGGTTCCATTGATGCCTGCCTTAAAAAGACAAAGCTTAAGGAGGAAGATACTTTTTCCGCACTGGCCCATCATATTTTTGAAAACCCTTCTCACTCCGTTGATTTTGACCAGGCTCAACTTATTGCTATTGTTCCACAACTCTTAAAGCAGAAAATCAGAGAAGCTCTGGAAATTGCTAAAAACAAACCAGCCATTAATAAAGACAATGGAGAGTTCCGCATCAGTGAAATTTGGGAACCCATTACCCATAGGCTAAGAACTCGCAAAAAACTCCACCCTACTTCTATAGACCCAACCTTTTTGAGATCTACTAGGATAGCGGCCATCAATGCCTCTACCAAAATCCGGGCCATATTACAACAATAATTCCAGGTTCGACTTATTATTAGTGTTGTTCAGTGATTTTAGTTTTATTTTATTTAGTGATTTTATATTCTGGCAAGTCTTGAATTTGAACCTGATGATGACAGGCACAGGTCCTGTCGAAATTATCGTTCCAAGATAACACAATACCTGACATCCATAGCTTAGGTAAGCTTATTACCATTATCATGTAACTACTATAGATGAATAATTAAATCCTAAAACAAGTAAAAACTGAAATGAAAGATCAAGTGAAACTTAAAACGAGCAGAACAAAAAACCGTATCCATCTAGAAACTTCGGGGAAGGCAGTTTTGTTCATTTTTTGTTTTAAATTTCACATTTACTGTCTTCATAAACAAATTTTTATTTATTAGACTGACCTGAACTTCTTGACATATTTCTCAAACGACTAGAGAATCAAAACGAACTGAACGTCTTTTAAACTGAAGTCCAACAAGAAACTTAAAAGATCGTTTCAAAACCCTGAATACAATTAAAAAATAAAGTTATTTGCCAAAAAGTTTACTAACAATTAGGCTACTCTTTATTTGAAGATAATTAGTTCTTTCATCAACGGAGACTAGCTTAACTAATCAGCAATGGTTCAATATTTATGTTTATTTTTACTTGTCTTTTTTTTTATTTTTGCAATGGTAAGGACAACTTATTTCAACATAATAAGAAATTATAGCTCTTTTTATGGATTGTTTCGAGTTCTAGCCCAGGTTTTAGATTGGATGACTTAAATAACAAAATTAGATGGGAGTATAAATAAGCAAAAGATTAGATGGCGCAAAATAGCTTTAGAAGCTGTAGCTTTCCTTTGAAAGTGTAGTTAACCGGTAATCCTCCGATGGCTTAATTTGAATTTTAGGAATGTAAAATGTTGCCAAAATTAATTAATTAATTTAAATTATTTCTGCAATGTTCGAAGCGGCAACAGTAGTAAGACTGATGGAAAATAATTTATCTCCGAATATTCATAAGGGATGTGCTTCTTTTGGTCGAATTAATTTAAAAAAATGAAATCTTCTGAGGAAAGTAAAGAGCGATGTTGAAACCTGTAAAAAAACAAAAATTTCTGCTTTACATTTTATTCAACATATTTTGAAAAACTGTTTCAAACAAAGTGGCCCGTGACATTTCCTTATATTTTTTGAATTCTTAAAAGCTAGCGCTTTACTGAAAACACAAAATCGACAAAACAAAACAGGAATAGAATCAGGATCATCCTTAAGCTATCTGCCGAAAATAAACAAAATGATTCATAAGGCTCCCAGTAGTCTTTTACCAGCCATGAAATCAATTAATTTTCTGAGACGATTTTAACTCTCCAAAAAATTAAAGAAAGCTTAATTTTCATCAAACTTCAGGTTTTTCAGAATTCAAAAAATACAGGTACATATCACGGGCCGGCTTGTTTGAAACAGTTTTTCGAAAATGTGTTGCATAAGCCACGAAGCAGTAATTTTGATCCTTTTTAGTGTCAACTTTTCTCTTTACTTTCATCAGAAAAACTTTTATTTGGGAAATTAATTTTTGCGGATTTTTTAAGCTTCAAAAATTTAGATAATAAAACTTATAGATTGTTTTTCCAAATTTGGCAAAGAAACTAAAGAATTCAATAAGAGTTTCTGCTAAAAATGAGGCATATATTAAATATAAGTTTATATAAAATATAAGTTTATATAAAATATATGAGTTTATATACTTATGCTAAATATAAGTTAAACTTCTCATCTCCCGAAAAATTTGCCTTTGACAGATTGCCTTTAAAAATTTGGGATTTGTTACACAAAGAGTCCATGGGGTGGTATATTATCATTGACATTTTAAGGATCGTAAAAAAAATAAAATAATCAATTAAATCATTAATAGAATCTAAGATGTTCAGTTAACACCGGTTACAGAAATTTGTGTTTTCATAGATTTTGGTCCTTTTACTTTAGCATTCTAGAAAAACTAATTATTAGAAACGAATCGGCGCCAGAATACGCATTTATAAAAACAGATATATTTTTGATATAAAATAATCAATAGGTTTGAACCAAGCCTTAAAACGTCTTTACGATGCTGCCTGCAAGCTGTTTCTAGTGGCACAAATGGAGGGAGGAGTGCCCATGTCATTCTAGTTTCTTGCCCCTCCATAGGCTTTGAAAAATACACATTTTGGAAAAACAACATAAAGTGCAATTTCGGATACCATATACTCCTAACTACTTCTAACAACTCATCGCAGCACCAAGCCATCTGAGATCGTTGGGATGGGAATATCTTTCCATCCCAACTGCGGAAGACCTGCCTTCCATTTGGCCCTAAACAGTTGGCCGAAATGGACAAGCTTTGGCAGTCTGTAGACCTTGTCCTCGGAGACAAGCTACGCACGCTCCACATCCATCCCAATTTATTTGAAACCTCCTATTACACCCTCCCAGGAAGTTCCCATTTCCCTTAAATCTTTCTTCATAACATCCTCCCACCCCAATTGTGGACGACTTGCTTTACATTTAGCCATGGACAGTTGGCCGAAAAGGACACGCTTTGGCAATCTGTCAATTTGGTAGTCTGTGGACCTTGTCCCCGGGGACAGGCTCCGCATGCTCCACCTCAAACCCAATTTATTCGAAACCTCCCTATTACGACCTCCCAGGAATTTCCTATTTCCCTTAAATCTTTCTTCATAACATCCTCCCAACCCAATTATGGACGACCTGCTTTACATTTAGCCATAGACAGTTGGCCGAAAAGGGCAAGCTTTGGCAATCTGTCAATTTGGCAGTCTGTAGACCTTGTCCCTGTGGACAAGCTACGCACGCTCCACCTATATTCCAATTTATTCGAAACCTCCTATTACGCCCTCCCAGGAAGTTCCCATTTCCCTTAAATCTTTCTTCATAACATCTTCCCACCCCAATTGTGGACGACCTGCTTTACATTTAGCCATAGACAGTTGGCCGAAAAGGGCAAGCTTTGGCAATCTGTCAATTTGGCAGTCTGTAGACCTTGTCCCTGTGGACAAGCTACGCACGCTCCACCTATATTCCAATTTATTCGAAACCTCCTATTACGCCCTCCCAGGAAGTTCCCATTTCCCTTAAATCTTTCTTCATATTATCCTCGCACCCCAATTATGGACGACCTGCTTTACATTTAGCCATAGACAGTTGGCCGAAAAGGGCAAGCTTTGGCAATCTGGCAATCAATTTTGTAAGTTGGTAGCCTGGAGACCTTGTCCCTGTACTCAGGGACAAGGTACCCCCAAAAAAACGTGAAAGTTCACGCAGGGTAATTAAAAAAGTCAACGTAGGCTTGCTACGGTCGGTTTAGTCCCTTGAACCCTTCTGTTTTCTCTGCCTCATCAGTAGCCTTTTCAGCTCTTAATTTTAGTTGCAAATAATTCATTTATAGATCTTTTTAAATTTTATGGTTTTCATTCTTTTCTGTTTTCTTTTCAGACATCATGAGATCTGAGTGTGCTGACCGTTTATGTTCATGGGATTTGAGTTATAGATAGGACTTAACTGTATACTTATTGTCAGGACTTATTGTCAGACGCAATCAAAGGACTTAACTGTATAGACTGCTTGGAACGTAAATCAGGATATTTTTCACGGATGTATTCACAGCAGAGAGTTGCAGTTTTCCACTAAAATAAGAAGAAAATTCCTACTTAATGTTCACTTCACAAGAACACGAATCAGTACTATCTATATTTGTAGACAACTTTAAAATTAAATATGTTATTAGTTTATGTGAGTCTTCTGTTTTAAAGCAGGAGTCATTAGCTGCGTTCTTAATCACCGTTTAGTGAAGCAGTTGAACTTACATCGTTGGACGTTCAAGTGTTTAATTTTCGCTTTTACTACATGGTGGACGTTTACGAAACCGTACGGCGTTCTTTGGTAAAAACAGGAATTGAGCATGGACGACTAAAGTAGCACGTTTTTTTTTTTTATTTGCAGTCAATGTGACAGCGCCTCCTACAACTTACATTACGAGCTGTGCCCAATTGAAGCAGTAAAGTTGGAGCCAAATTTCACAAATCAATCGAAAATGACAATAAAATTGAAAAATGAGCCATATAGTAACAAAAAATGTGAAGATATACTAAATAAAACTGACCCGTTTCTGTGGATGCTTTATTTATGCAGGCTTATCGAAGTTTTGGCAATATTTTTGGAGCAACTAAATTTTGGCAGGGGGGGGGGCAAACTGGGATCTTGGGGGAGAAACTCTCAATTTCTTATATAATGAGCCCCCTCCAGAGTTTCTGAGATCATGAGGTGGAGGTGAGGATAAGAAAGGGGCAGTTCCCCAAATACGGAATAAATTATGCCCATTTTGAAGTCTAATGTTACTCTTCACTTTCATGATAACATGTAGACCTGAAATATTTTCAGAAATTAAGATGGATTAAATATATATTTTTTATGCATTTTTAAAGGATTTCTATCATAAAGAAAGAAAAACGAGCAAAAATGGGGTTTTTAAAGGCCAAATGAAAATACTGAAAAAACACAACAAAGCGAATATTTCGAGGGGACAAACACCTCTTTTCTTCAGCGCGAAAAAAAAAAAATATAATCAATGCGATTGCCGAAGAACGAACCAACAAATAAAACGAGGAAAGTCAATGTGAATGTGAAAAAACAATGAACAAAACCAAAAAATTATAAGATGAATAAAAATCAATAAAAGCCAAAATATTTTAAGAATTAAAACCAAATACCTAACAACAATATAAGTGAGTCCTTCACCAATATCCGTGATTTGCAAAGAAATTCAAAATTGAACCGCCATCGACGGATACTAGCGAATAACTGAGAAATAAAAGACAAACATTCATTCGCTCAAACCAAAACGAAACAACATTGAATGAGTTTGAGAGCTGTGTCATCTGACTCCTGATTTTAATAATTGCATTCCTCGCAGACACTCTTTGAGACTTAAGGGGTTGTTGACGTGTCTGATTAAGTGATTGGGAAAGTGTTACAAGGTTTATATCTGGGACTATTAAAGTATCGGCTTCTCTTTTGAGAAAACCGAAATACGATTCATTTATCAAACAGTTCGTGGTAACCACAGTTTATAGACAGTAAGCTTATCGCAGATAATTTCTGGTCTTCGGTCTCGGTGCGAACAAAAAGCTCCTCCCACTTGTTTCTGCCTTAGCGGATTAGTCTGTTATCGTCAATCACTGAGAAATGGTTACCAAGTGCATTATTCGTAATTGCGAAAGCAGAAAAAAACTTGGTGAGCCAGCCAAGTGGTTTGCAAGCGTCCCATCTCACAGGTATGAATTAATTTATATACAAATTATGACTTAATCTATTATTTACGTGGACTCAACTGATCGGCCTATGTAGGATTTTATAAAAAAGGGGGCGGGGGGGTTGATGAAATTTGTGAAAATAAGGAATTTTTTCTTGTTCTAATAACTGGTGGGGTAGGTGTGATGGTTTCAGGGGCGGATCCAGGATTTTTTTAGGGGGGGGGGCAAAATAGGTTGATCCGACAAACATAATCAATCGAATATGGCTTGAGTGCAAAGACCTGAATTGGGAAACTGGCTGCGAGGACTTCCCCTTTGAACAGTTTATAAGATTTTTTTTTGCGCACACGTGCATATTACGAAGTAAAATTTAAGAATCAGGAAATCGAGAGACGTACCTATCAAGGAAAATAAACTAGCAAGTAATTATTTTAGTTTTAGTAGTTTAAATATTTGATTATCTCTTTTTTTGAACAAAGGGGTAAATTTTTTTTAAATAAAACTTTCAAAACTGAAATATCAATGCGAAGCACCAAACATCATAATCAAATGTCATCGCTTTATGGCATTGTTCAAATAAAACTTATTTTTTACTTGATTATCGTCGTAAATTTATTCCTTGTCTTTCTTTCCATTCTTAAACCAATGTTATATTTACCTTTTGCATTATTACAGCCCACTATATATACATTCATATAAATTTATATGCAGTGTTACCGCCATACCAATTATTCTCCTTTCCTTTTTTATTCTTTAATAATAATTTCTGGTCGTTTTGAGTTTGAATTATTGTAGGCTTCTATATCTACTGATCTTAAGTTTAATATGGCCTTTACTATTCTTTAAAAAAAACTTTCTTTTTCGTAAAGTTTTCGTAGTATATATATATAGTATATATATATATATATATATATATATATATATATATATATATATATATATATATATATATATATATATATATATATAATATATATATATATATATATATATACATATATATATATATATATATATCTATATATATATATATATATATATATAATATATATATATATATATATATATATATATATATATATATAATATATATATATATATATATATATATATATATATATATATATATATATATATATATATATATATATAGATATATATATATATATATATATATATATATATATATATATATAATATATATATATACACATATATATATATATATATATATATATATATATAAATAAATAAATATATATATATATATATATATATATATTATATATATATATATATATATATATATATATATATATATATATATATATATATATATATAATATATATATATATATATATATATATATATATATATATATATATATATATATAATATATATATATATATATATATATATATATATATATATTTATATTTATATCGGCGCGTACAAACAACTCCTCTCATTGGATCTGCCATTAGCGGTCCAATTACCCTGGAACACGTATTTTGGCAGAAACTTTCTCAAAATGCCTTTGAAACCAACTTGAGACTTCGAAACCTATTTTTAATTCCTAAAAACATCTAATAATAACATTACACTACTAACTACCGATTTTCATGTATGTATTGGAATAAATTAATTTAAAATTAGTTTCTTCAAAATTAGTGTTCCAACGTTGAAGCCAAGTTTCGCGTCCAAGAGAAATCTGACTTGTCTACCCGCGAAAAGATCTGATAACGCCTATGTTTCTATCTGCAAAAACTTTCTCCCGAGCACTCGCACCCCTGTCCGGGTTTTTATAATGGGAGGGATAGAGAATGATCATACTGCTAATTCTATAAACTGTGGTGGTAACGAACTGTAAGTAAAGAGCGACCCGGCTCAATAGTAACCGAAACTCTAAACAACAGAATTTTGATACCAAAAGATACATCAGAAGAATCAGATTTTTATGCTGATTTCAAATATACAAGTTTCATCAAGTTTAGTCTAACCCATCAAAAGTTACGATGGTAACCTGAGAAATTTGCCTTATTTTCGAAAAAAGGGGGAAACAACCCCTAAAAGTCACAGAACTTTAATGTAAATCACACAATCAGATTCAGCGTATCAGAGAACCCTACTATAGAGGTTTCAAGCTCCTATCTGCAAAAATGTGGAATTTTGTATTTTTTGCCAGAAGAAAGATCACGGATGCGTGTTTATTTGTTTGTTTTTTATTTTCCCAGGGGTGATCGTATTGATCCAGTAGTCCTAGAATATCGTGAGAGGGCTCATTCGAACGGAAATTAAAAGTTCTAGTGCCCTTTTTAAGTGACTGAAAAATTGGAGGGCATCTTGGCCCCCTCCCACGCTCATTTTTTTCCCGAAGTCACCCAATCAAAATTTTGACAATGCCATTTTGTTCAGCATAGTCGAAAATCTAATTAATATGTCTTTGAGGATGACTTAATCCCCCACAGTTCCCGGGGGAAGGGCTGCAAGCTATAAACTTTGCCCATTGTTTACATATAGTATTGGTTATTGGGCAGTATACAGGCGTTTTCAGGAGGAATTTTTTTCTAGTGGGGGGTCGGGGTCGGAGTAGGGGTTACGAGGGAGGATCTTTCCATGGAGGATATTTCCTTGGGGAAAGGGACATTTCTATGAAGAAGGCGCCAGATTCCCAGCATTATTTAAAAAACGATCAGAAATTAAAATTAAAAAAAAAACAAGTTTCTTTCAACTGAAAGTAAGGAGCAACATTAAAACTTAAAACGAACAGAAATTATTACGTATATGAGGGGGTTCGCCCCCTAGTCAATACCTCGCTCTTTACGCTAAAGTTTTTTAGTACTTTCAAAAGAGCTATCTATTCTAATTAACCGATCTTTGTGATTCAGGGGTTTGTGATTCGAACAAAATTCGAACTTTAGCGTAAAGAGTGAGGTATTGACTAGGGAGCGAACTTCCTAATATACGTAATAAAAACATACGAATATAGAAATTCGTTACGTAAGTTAATTCGTAAGTTACGTCAGAACAAAATTTCGAGAAAGTCAATTAGCCAAAAAAAGGAAAATTAATATGTGAATTCCTTTTTAATTATTCATGTACGGTGAGCCAAAATCAAAGCTGCATTAATTCAAAAACGTTCAAAAATTAACTAAAAAAAACAAGTTTTTTTCAGGAGCGACATTAAAAGTTTGACTCTGTCTCACAACTTTATTTTTTAAAACAATAAACAACTTTAGCGTAAAGAGCGAGGCTTTGAGGAGGGGACAACCCCTTTCATATACGGAATAATTTCTGTTCGTTTTAAGTATTAATGTCGCTCCTTACTTTTAGTTAAAAAAACTTGTTTTTTTATATTTAATTCTTAAATCACCTGAATCCCTGTTCAAAGCTAGACCTAAATGTTCGTATTTATAAATTTTAACAGCTTCTCTTTAGTGCTGATCTCAAACTGAAATCAGCTTCTAGAGAATATACCTAGCTTAGCGTGTGTTGAATTTCAACACACCAAATTTCTTTAATTTTATATATATATATATATATATATATCAATTTTGATAATGAATATCACCCAACTTTTGAATTGAATTCTTAGAACAAGAAGCTGTTATTTAACCGTAATTTAATTTGTGTCAAATCGCTATTATATTTTTCTGGAAATTGGAAGTAGGATAGCGGGTTTATTGTATTATAGTATTGCAAGAAGATGATAAGAGTAAAGTAATCCAAAAAGATTAATGCTGAAGCTAATTGATGATTTATTATTTTTGGTGATTATTGATGAATTAAGATTTTAAATGGTAAGATAGAACTTGCTGGCGATATGAGGTTTTGAAAACTGCCGATATAACTTCAGCTCCCCCCTTCCATCACAGAATCGGCTGCCCCCCCCCCCCCTCTACACGAGATCCTACCTACACATATGCCCCTCTCCCATCATTTTAGAGCCATTGGTTTGATATGATCACCCCTGAGAAAAAAACAACAAGCAGACACGCAAAAGTGATCATTCTTCTGGCCAAAAATTTGAAACTCCAAATTTTTTTAGAAAGGAGCTTGAAACCTTTGCAGTGGGGTTCTCTTACATGCTGAGCCTGATAGTGTGATTTTCATTAAGATCGCTCGAATTATTTTTAAGGGTGTTCCCCTTCTTTGTCAAAAACCAGGCAAATTCTCTCAGGCTTGTGGCTTTTGGTGGATAACATTATACTTAATTAATTTTGTATGCACGGAATCAGCATAAAAAAGCTCAATTCTTTTGATAACTTAACCATTATCAACATTTTTTTTTAGTGTTTCGGTTACAATTGGGCCAAGTTGCTCCTTGCTAGCACTTCGTTACCACAAACTGTCTGAAAACAGTTATAAATTGGTAGTTTGAAGTAAAAAAATTCTAGTTTTTCACTTTTATTGTGCTAAAATTGCTCAAAAAAATTTCAATTATCAATATTTTGTAAAATATGTGTCCCATAACATGGTGGCTTTTGAGCTTTCCCAACTAACTCCGCCACTATTTAAGATGGTAAGAAAAGAAAATATATATTATACCTTATAAACCATTATTTCATACATATGATTATTCTCTTTGCGTTTCACCCGATTATTATTATCAATATTACCGATTATCAATAAAGGCGCCCAATATTCAATATTCGCCATTATTCAATAAAGGCGCCAATACGGGGAGGTTACAATCCAATAAAGGAGCCAATATTCAATATTCGCCATTATTCAACAGAGGGGCCAATAAGGTAATTTGAAGCATTAAGCATCAATGTTGAGCATACTTGCTGGAAAAGTGTCAATAAGAGAAGGTATGTCCCCTTAGATTCAATCAATTATATCGGTTAGAATTTTTTATCAATAAACAGGAGGGATCCAAAACTCATCCGTGTTGAACACAGCACTCAACACGATAATTGGCACAACCCGTGTCGAACTCCGTGTTCAATGTGGGTGGCCTGAAAACAATGTTCTTAACTATTCCTGAGAATAGTGAGTATTGACAACCTGGATGTTTCGCTACATAGTACATACTAGGTACATAGTGTTTTGCTTTATTTCATCAACATTCTCTGAAAGTTTCCCCTTAATGCCTTTAGTCTTTTCGGATGCCCAGAATCACACACGCCCCCTTTTCTTAATAATAAAGCCCAAATGTAAACAATGGGGATCTTGCACATTTTACTGCCCTTGCCAGTGGGCTGTTGGGTGGGCCAAGGTCACATTCACTAGATTTTAGGGGTAAAAGTGTTTTTTAAATCTAGGAGATGGGCTGAGTATATTGCAATGAAAATATGGAAAAAACGTTTTGAAAATATATCGACGGATGGCCTTCCTCTAATTAAAATGCCTGGTTCGACCATGGGAAATATTTTTTTTAAACCACCAAATAATTGAAAATTAACACATTTGAAAAAATATTGGCATTTTCAGGGGTAGGGGAGAGTCAGATCAGTTGTTTCTCTAGGTATAGTCAGGTCTGCAAAAAAAGGCTTGACCAAACACTAAATAACACTAAATAATATTTAATAATATTAAGTACTACATTAATGAAAAAAATTTTTCGCCTTTTCGTATCAGTGTAGCTGATAATTATCAACGGACAAATTAATTGTTTTCGTTTTGTCAAAACCCAAAATATGAGGTTTTGACATAGATTTTTTATGCTGATCTTTAATTTTCTTTTTGTTTCAAAATATAGGTCATATTTTGCTTCAGCTCTATTTTCTGACATTTCCACGTCGGAATTTACTCGGACGTTAATGACGGTGACGTTTGTAATGAACGTTAATGACAGTATTCTACAAAAGGTTTGAACAAGGAAAATTGACAATAATACGAAAATAGACGTTATAAATGCTTTTACTTCTCCCGATAAAGTTTACAAAAGTAACAAAACCTACTATTATAATTATAATTATTTGCAATTCTTAAAATTTTCTCTCTTTCATATTTCTTCATAGCTCCAGGATAAATCAATGGTCTCGCTTAAAATTAAGTTTCCAGAGTGACTTCTAGCTGAGAAGCTGCCCTCTGATCAAGCAGCCACAAAACAGTACCATTTAAAGGACATACCCTTCCCGCTGGGAAATCTTCTTGATTTTGCAGAATCCTCTAAAAATAAAAGAAGTGTAAATATCATTTTCTACCAAAAGTATGAGGTATAGTTATAGACACATATGCTCCTTAAGGGCAGTAGGCAATAGATTTTTAAGTGAACAAACCCTATACCTTATGATATACCCACTACCCCGCAAGTTGTTCATTCATTAAGGCATTGTAGAACTGGTTTTTGATTATTTTCTTTCAGGTTAGCGTGAGATAAAACATATAGAAGTGACAGAATAGATGGAAAATATATAATTTGGGCTATATATTCGCACATTAGAGGGGTGGGAGTAAAAATTTGGACAGTTTGATGTTAGAAAACAATTCTGACAACATGATATGCAGAATAATTGTACCTAACACATTAGGCATGCAGACCCACTATACTTTACCCCCCCCCCCCCCCCTCTCCCCAATGTGCAAATATATAGCTCAAATTTGTTTTTAAAGTATTATATTTTTATCATAATAAGGCATATTTCATTAGGATTGAGCGTCAGAGAAACAAGTTCTACTTAGATGAAAAATATTCGGAAGAGGGTATATCATACAAGTTATCACAAATCCAAACATCTTTTATCAAGAAACTCAAACTTTGGGTCGTTAGGTTAAATAAAAGACTATTTTAATACGCTTAGCTCCATTGAGTCCGCTAGGGGTAAGGGATATCCTTCAAAGAATCACGATTTGATTGATTTTACTTGGTATTAAAAGTTTTTAAGTTTAAAAAAATATTGTATAGAGTCAGTGATGTAGAAACGAGACAGAAGAGTCATAAAAACAAAATTGTTAGTTCAAGAATTCTTAGTTTGAGCAGAAATAGGAGCAACGAGTTTCCGCAATTTACTGTTGGATATTCGTTTCAAAAATGCTACAGGATTACAACTTTCAAGAATATCATTTGGTGTTTCAAAAAGCCTTTTAAAATCTACCAGTAACCCAGTGTATATTCTTAACTAATGTTAGGTTTCGTTCTTACCGTATCAACTTTTGATAATATTAGAAAAGACAATTCTAATTTTTTCGACAGTTTGTGGCGTTTGCCCAGCAAAAAGAAAGACTCAAACCCCACTCTTTAAATTAAAGTTTAGCTTAACAATGGTTCAATAAAAAGAGCTTATTTAGTATATATGCATTTCAAAATAAATCATAATTTTTAAATAAAATATGATCTTCGTAATAAGATGGGAGCTTTCGTCACCTCAGCAGCCACACTGCATTCTCTGTGCTATATTCATCCTCCTATTTACATTCCTCCAAGTGAAGGGAGGGCAGTAATTAAATCCCTAATCATTTGAACATTCATTCAAATAATAAGAATTATGAACAGAAAGTCTGAAAAGATAAAAATTAAAAAGCTTTTTTTAAGCTTAGGTACCTCCTCCCATAAGAAAATCTATTATCCAGCATGCTAATAAACGGAGTACATATGCGATACTATCTACCGTTAGTTTATTGGACTTACGGTTTAAAATAAACGCTTCATTTTTTTATGGACTTCATCTTTGTTTGAGACAAATGGTGTATTTTGTCTCAAATTACTTCTACTACTACTAACAACTCGCCGCAGCACCAAGCCGCCTGAGGCCAAGACAGCTACGCACTTTCTTCCTCCATCCCAATCTATTCAAAGCCTCCCTCTTTACACAATCTCAGGAAGTTCCCATTTCCCTTAAATCTTTCTTTGTGACATCCTCCCACCCAACTACGGACGACCTGCTTTCCATTTAGCCCTAGACGGTTGGCCAAAAACGACAATCTTCGGTAAACTGTCATCTTTCATCGCAGAACGTGCCCTAGCCATCTCAACCTTTCAAACAGTAGACTGAACGAAAAGTGTCTCACATTATTTGTCTATATACATATTTTTGTCTTTTATCTCTATATATTTGTCTCTGTATAACTATATGTCTTTATATATCTTGATTGTGTATTTGATGGTGTACCATAAGCCAGTATTACCTCTGTGACTAGGAGGCTATCTAGATGACCTTTCAATGGTCCTCAGAATTTCGATCGAGAGCTCTTTGCCCCTTTTCAGACCAAAGTGTTAGAATGCAACACTTTCCTGTGGCATGACCAACTTTCTTATTTAAATTAATTAAAAAAACTTTTCCCACAAAATAAGTTTTTCAAAGAAAAGTAAAGAACTCCATTAAACCAAAAATATGCCAAAATAAAATCAAATAATCTACCAAGCGTGAAAATATTTTTACTTTTATAACTTTAATAAATCAAATAATATTAACATTTTGATTAACAGATATCAGCATATGTATATCAAAATGACAATGCACATTCCATTTGTATTTTTTCCAGTAAAGTGCAAATTATGTTCTGGCCTTGGGAAGGCATAGGGGTTTTGAGCACTACTCATGTTAATTTCTGCTCGTTTTGAGTTTGACTCGGTTATTTATTGTAATTTCTGTTCGTTTTGGGTTTCACTTACTTATCGATGCTGATTTGTGGTAGTTTCACGCTTGGTAGACTATTTGATTTTATTTTCGCTCATTTTTGGTTTAATGGAGTTCTTTACTTTTCTTTGAAAAACTTATTTTGTGGAAAACGTTTTTTTTTAATTAATTTTCTGTTCTTTTTATATCGACATAGTCTTTTCAATGAAAAAGAAAATAATAGTTTAAATCTTTTCTTTTTTAAGACTTTATAGTTTGGCCTGCTATTTGTATGCTGGAGAAAATTTTTCAGCAATTTTTAACAACATGCACCCTTTTAAAAATCTCGACACAAAAAGTAGTCTTTAATTTAGTTTCATACCTCCTCTAGTTGACCTGAAATAGTAAACTTGATACCAGTCGCAAAACAATCTGTTTACTTTCTTTTATAGATTGCATACACATACGCTATTTTGATTTAGTTAAATTTTAAGAGCAGAAGTAGCCCCGGAAATTTGAATATAATACCCTCAGTCGTTCCTGGAATACTGCTGAGATGCCTTATTGAGAATTAGCATTAGCACAGTGCATTTTGATTTAATCTTAACTTACAACCTTTGCTCTGGGGACTCTGGGGGGTTTGTCATCCTTAAATACATAATTTCCAGAACTTTCAACTACGTTGAACAAAATGGCTATATCTAAACTTTGGTTGAATGTGTTTGAGGAAATGGTGGGCGTGAGAGGGGGGTTAATTACTCTTCACTCACTTTTGACTATTAAAAAGGCACTAGCCTTTTCAATTTTCAATTGAATGAGCCCTTTTTGATGTTTTACAACATCGCTTTCTATAAAAACCTTACATTCTCCCAGGGCATAACTTACAACCCTTGCACTGAGGGTTGTGGGGGGATGGGTTGTCATCCTTAAAGACCTAATTTAAAAAAATTTCAACTACGTTGAATAAAATGGCTATTTAAAAATTTTGATTGGATGTGTTTGGGGAAAAGGTGAGCGTGAGAAGGGGGTTAGTTGCCCTCAAATCACTTTCGACTATTAAAAACGACACTAGCCATTTCAATTTCCAATCGAATGAGCCCTTTTTGAAGTTTCTACGACAACACGTTCTATAAAAACCTTATATGCCCCCAGGGCATAACTTACAACCCTTGCCCTGAGGGCTGTGGGGGAGTGTCCTCCTCAAAAACATAATTTCTATCTGGAAATCAACAACGCTGAACAAAATGGCTATCTAAAAATTTTGATTGGATGTGTTTGGGGGAGGGGTGGGCGAGAGAGAGGGGTTAGTTGCCCTCAAATCACTTTCGACTATTAAAAAGGGCACTAGACCCTTAAATTTCCAATCGAATGAGCCCTTTTTCAAGTTTCTAAGACAAAGATTTCAATAAAAACTTATATGCCCCCAGGACATAACTTACAACCCTTGCCTTGAGGGCTGTGAGGTGGTTGTCATCCTCAAATACCTAATTTACAGAACTTAAAACTACGTTGAATAAAATGGCTATCTCAAAATTTTGATTGGATGTGTTTGGGGAAAAGGTGGGCGCGAGAGGGGGGTTATTTTCCTTCCAATCACTTTCGACTATTAAAAAGGGCACTATCCCTTTGAATTTCCAATCGAATGAGCCTTTTTTGAAGTTTCTACGACAACGCTTTCTATAAAAACCTTATATGCCCCAGGGCATAACTTACAACCCTTGCCCTGAAGGCTGCGGGGGAGTGTCCTCTTCAAAGACATAATTTCTATCTGGAAATCAACTACACTGAACAAAATGGCTATCTCAAAATGTTGATTGGATGTGTTTCGGGAAATGGTGGGCGTTGAAGTGGCGTTAGTTGCCTTCCAATGACTTTCGACTATTAAAAAGGGCACAAGCCACACCAATTTCCAATTGAATGAGCCCTTTTCGAAGTTTTTACGGCAACTTCTTCGATACGAAGTACCCTGCTCTAAAAGAAAAAAAAATAATAAATAATACATTGTGCCAACATCGTTCTTATATTCCCTAAGGGCATAACTTAAAACCCTTGCTCCGAGGGTTGTGGGGGAGTGTCCTCCTGAAAAACATATTATCTATCTGGAAATCAACTACGCTGAACAAAATGGCTGTCTAAAAATTTTGATTGGATGTGTTTTGGGGAATGAAGGACGTGGGGGGTGGGCTAGTTGCCCTCCAATCACTTTCGACTATTAAAAAGAGCACCAGCCCTTTGAATTTTCAACCGAATGAGCCTTTTTTGAAGTTTCTACGACAATGCCTTCTATAAAAACCTTATATGCCCCAGGGAAAAAATAATAAATAATACGTTGTGCCAACATCGTTCTTATATGCCCTCAGGGCATAACTTAAAACCCTTGCCCCGAGGGTAGTGGGGGAGTGTCCTCCTCAAAAACATATTTTCTATCTGGAAATCAACTACGCTGAACAAAAAGGCCATCTCAAAATTTTGATTAGATGTATTTGAGGGAATGATGGGCGTGGGGGGGAGGCTAGTTGCCCTCCAATCACTTTCGACTATTAAAAAGGCACTAGCCCTTTGAATTTCCAATCGAATGAGCCTTTTTCTGTAGTTTCTACGACAACACCTTCTATAAAAACATTATATGCCCCCAGGGCATAACTTACAACCCTTGCCCTGAAGGCAGTGGGGGAGTGTGCTCCTCAAAAACATAATTTCTGTCCGGAAATCAAGTACGCTGAACAAAATGGCTATCTCAAAATTTTGATTGGATGTGTTTGGGGGAGTGATGGGCGTGGGGGGGGGGGCTATTTCCTTCCAACCACTTTCGACTATTGAAAAGGGCACTAGCCCTTTGAATTTCCAATTGAATGAGCCCTTTTCGAAGTTTCTACGACAACGCCTTCTATAAAACCCTTATATGCCCCCAGGGCATAACTTATAACCCTTGCCCTGAAGGCTGTGGGGGAGTTTCCTCCTCAAAAACATAATTTCTATCTGGAAATCAACTACGCTGAACAAAATGCCTATCTCAAAATTTTGATTGGATGTGTTTCGGGAAATGGTGGGCGTGGGAAAGGTATTAGTTACCTTACAATCACTTTCGACTATTAAAAAGGGCACAAGCCACTCCAATTTCCAATTGAATGAGCCCTTTTCGAAGTTTCTACGACAACTTCTTCGATACGAAGTGCCCTGCTCTAAAGGAAAAAATTATAAATGATACATTGTGCCAACATCGTTCTTATATGCCCTCAGGGCATAACTTAAAACCCTTGCCCCGAGGGTAGTGGGGGAGTGTCCTGCTCAAAAACATATTATCTATCTGGAAATCAACTACGCTGAACAAAATGGCTGTCTAAAAATTTTGATTGGATGTGTTTGGGGGAATGAAGGACGTGGGGGGTGGGCTAGTTGCCCTCCAATCACTTTCGACTATTAAAAAGAGCACCAGCCCTTTGAATTTCAACCGAATGAGCCTTTTTTGAAGTTTCTACGACAATGCCTTCTATAAAAACCTTATATGCCCCAGGGAAAAAATAATAAATAATACGTTGTGCCAACATCGTTCTTATATGCCCTCAGGGCATAACTTAAAACCCTTGCCCCGAGGGTAGTGGGGGAGTGTCCTCCTCAAAAAACATATTTTCTATCTGGAAATCAACTACGCTGAACAAAAAGGCCATCTCAAAATTTTGATTAGATGTATTTGAGGGAATGATGGGCGTGGGGGGGAGGCTAGTTGCCCTCCAATCACTTTCGACTATTAAAAAGGCACTAGCCCTTTGAATTTCCAATCGAATGAGCCTTTTTCTGTAGTTCTACGACAACACCTTCTATAAAAACATTATATGCCCCCAGGGCATAACTTACAACCCTTGCCCTGAAGGCAGTGGGGGAGTGTGCTCCTCAAAAAACATAATTTCTGTCCGGAAATCAAGTACGCTGAACAAAATGGCTATCTCAAAATTTTGATTGGATGTGTTTGGGGGAGTGATGGGCGTGGGGGGGGGGGGGGGGTTATTTTCCTTCCAACCACTTTCGACTATTGAAAAGGGCACTAGCCCTTTGAATTTCCAATTGAATGAGCCCTTTTCGAAGTTTCTACGACAACGCCTTCTATAAAACCCTTATATGCCCCCAGGGCATAACTTATAACCCTTGCCCTGAAGGCTGTGGGGGAGTTTCCTCCTCAAAAACATAATTTCTATCTGGAAATCAACTACGCTGAACAAAATGCCTATCTCAAAATTTTGATTGGATGTGTTTCGGGAAATGGTGGGCGTGGGAAAGGTGTTAGTTACCTTACAATCACTTTCGACTATTAAAAAGGGCACAAGCCACTCCAATTTCCAATTGAATGAGCCCTTTTCGAAGTTTCTACGACAACTTCTTCGATACGAAGTGCCCTGCTCTAAAGGAAAAAAAATAATAAATGATACATTGTGCCAACATCGTTCTTATATGCCCTCAGGGCATAACTTAAAAACCCTTGCCCTGAAGGCTGTGGGGGAGTTTCCTCCTCAAAAACATAATTTCTATCTGGAAATCAACTACGCTGAACAAAATGCCTATCTCAAAATTTTGATTGGATGTGTTTGGGGGAATGATCGGCGTGAAGGGGGGTCTAGTTGCCCTCCAATCACTTTCGACTATTATAAAGGGCACTAGCCACTCCAATTTCCAATTGAATGAGCCCTTT
Source organism: Artemia sinica (assembly GCA_027921565.1). Classification (NCBI taxonomy): domain Eukaryota; kingdom Metazoa; phylum Arthropoda; class Branchiopoda; order Anostraca; family Artemiidae; genus Artemia; species Artemia sinica. The sequence continues at coordinate 9,906,879 of CM051256.1, forward strand.
TCGAAGTTTCTACGACAACTCCTTCGATACGAAGCGCCCGGGTATGGAGAAAAAATAAAATAAATTGTGCCCACATCGTTCTTTACTTAGGCAGCGCTATAGCGCTGCCTATGAAAGGGTTCTAGATCCTCAATGTCATTCGAATTAGCCCTCTTTCAATAATCGAACACTAATGGATTGATATGATACCCCTGGAAAAAACACGCATATGTGATCCCCCTTCTCAAGAAAAATCAGAAATTTTACATTTTGTAGATAGTGGTTTAAGGCTTCTCATGCATGTTGAATTCGGTAACTTTTAGCGATATTGCGATAATGTTTCGATGAACAGCTTTAAAACTAATAAATATTTGCATATTTGGAATTAGCATACATGATGTGCTTTTTTGTTGCATATGTTGTAAACAAAACTTCGTTTTTTAAAGTTTTTGTTTCCACTGACAGGTCAGTCTGTACTTAAATCCAGTTACTGCGAACTGTTTGATCCATGGCCATTGACTGTCAGGGAGGCTGCCACCCTCTTTTAATTTTATTCTCTTTCCCGTTCAATTGTCGTATAGCACTGCCTCTATAATAACAATATTATCTAAAAAATTCCCCCCGATCCTACTTCCCCAGGGAATATTGGCCCAAGGAAATAAGAAGACAATAATTAATTGTACATAAACATAAAATTTAGAAACATTCCCATTTAAATCTTAGTTCAACCAAAGATCCCAAAAGCACTTGTCCCGTGAGAAATTAGCTTATCCAGAGATAAGCATAATTATGATTGTGATTTTTAATTCTACAAAGAAAATATATTTCACCAATAATAGCCAACGTTTCACAGCATCCATAGAATAGAATATATTTATCAAGGAGGCACACTTGTGCCTCTATAAAGAGGCGACCCACAACAATGTTAAGCGATTTCAGGTCCTAGAGATCGCAGAGAGACGGCGATAATCGCATTTTGTAGCCCAAGCTCAAACTAAGAAACTTGCAAAATTTCATCCTCCTCCGACTTTATCTTCATGGGGTAAACTGGGCCGGAAGTTTGGACCCTCCCACCACAGCCCCCTTTAACGTTGTCTGATCGGGCTGAAATTTAGAGGATAAGCTTTCCTAGGGCCCGGGAGCTTATCCTCGAAATTTCAGCTCAATCCGATCACTCCTTCCCTGTTTTCAAAAAACCAAATATAGCCACTTAAAATTCATCATCATTTCTTTTTTTTTTCTTAGCCACGCCTACAGGCCACAGTTGGCAACGGATCCGGTTGAATGAGGACTCATTCGAAGCAGAATTCGACCTGTTAGGGCCTTTTGATATTTTCAGACCGAAAAAATTATCCCCCGAATTTACATTTACGAAAAACCTTTTTTTCCTATATTAGCCCATGTTAATCTTTCCCACCACAACCCCCCTTTAACGTTGTCTGATCGGGCTGAAATTTAGAGGATAAGCTTTCCTGGTGCCTGGGAGCTTATCCTCGAAATTTCAGCTCAATCTGATCACTCCTTCCCTGTTTTCCAAAAACCAAATATCAAGTTTTTTGGGAATTTGCTTGCGTCGAAAATAGCTTCCATTTACAAAATAACAATTACTACTGTGTTTGTATAGTCCAGCGGTTGAAACTCTAGACTGTCAGGCGGAAAATCCGGGTTCGATTCACCATCAGAGCAAATTTTTTATATACTGAATTTAAACTTTAAAAAGAAACTCAGTTTCTTTTTTAAATTATTTGAAAAAAATTACGTTTTCTAAAGAGTTAAAGAGGCTGAGTTACAAGGTCGACCCTTAAAACGTACAGGGATTAGGAGGCACAGTTGGGGGGCTGCCGCCCCCCAAACCCCCCGCTTTCGCAGCCTTTAAATATAAAAAAAAATTCTTTAAACTGAAAGTAAGGAGCGACATTAAAACTTAAAACGAACAGAAATTATTCCGTATATGAAAGAGACTGTGCCCTCCTCAACGCCTCGCTCTTTACGCTAAAGTTTTTATTGTTTAAAAAAAGAGTTGTGAGAAAGTCAAACTTTAGCGTAAAGAGCGAGGCGTTGAGGAGGGCACAGCCTCTTTCATATACGGAATAATTTCTGTTCGTTTTAAGTTTTAATGTCGCTCCTTACTTTCAGTTTAAAGAAATTTTTTTATATTTAAAGGCTGCGAAAGCGGGGGGTTTGGGGGGCGGTAGCCCCCAACTGTGCCTCCTAATCCTGTACGTTTTAAGGTTCGACCTTGTAACTCAGCCTCTTTAACTCTTTAGAAAACGTAGTTTTTTTCAAATAATTAACTACAAGAGCTAACATGAGCATGTCATGACATAAACAAAATACACAAGAAAAACAAATAAATAGTAACACAAAAAATAAAGCAGCAAGTGCTTCTTCAAGGTCAATAAATTAAAATGAATCATAAATAAAATTAATGTATGTCAAGTCCAAGAATATTTCCGGGAATAAAGGAAGATAAAAATCAATTAGGGAATAAAATGGCTAAAAACTCCCTTTGCAGTGGTGCTATCTATTTCGCTACTTAAAAAGAACACCGGAACTTTCAATTTCTGTTTGGGATCTTTGGTGGGGTGTTTTCATCCCTGTAGAGCTTCAGAGTGTAATTTTCATCAAGATTATTCTTCTTTCTTCTTCTTCTTAAAAAAAAACACCTGGAATCCTAAACGGACTCCTTTCGGCTTCTAACCGCACTTTTCTTTTTCTTCGTTAAAAATCCCTTGGACTCCATCATTTGGTGTCTTTCTAGCTTCCAAGTTGGTGGTTTCTCCTCCATGGCATTAAATTTATGTTCTTCCAAGGGGGGGGGGGGAGAAAACTAATTTGGCTTTTTCATAAGGGCCAAACAAGAGAGGCGTAGGGCCCTGCTACCAATTCCCCGCAATTTAAGAGTAAACTCGGCAGGTACCTCTACGGCTCTTGTGACAGGAACCTGCCCTTCTTCTGCTTGTCGACCCCTCTTCTTTGAATTTACGATATTTCAGAAGCAGTGACTCACTCAAAGAACATCTTTCTGGGGATGTTAACCCCTTTTTGAAAAACCGGACAAATTTTCTTAGGCCCACAACTTCTGGTCGGTAGCTAAATTTAAATTTTGCCTATTTAAAATCATTATAAAAAATCTATTCGTTTGTTATATAACCTGTTACCAAAATTCATTTGTTAGATTTTGGGTTACTATCAGCATGAGTCACTTCTTAATTACATTCATTATCACGAACTGTCGAATGGCTATCATAACAGAGCAGATATGAGGCTCTTTTTCGATACGAAAGATGTGATCTCAAACAACGGTGACCTACTGCATGAGGTTTACATGCTCCCCCTAATATATACTCCCATACATAGAGGGTGCCTCAGTTTTATGAAATGTTCGTAAATAAGAACTGCAAGTCGGCTCTGCATTCTTCTTAGCCAAGAACAGCAAGAAAATTCTTCATGTTTTTTATTTTTAGAAATATTTACAGTTTATTTTTAGAAATTTACTTTTATCTAATTGATTTAAAATTTAATTTTTTATTTATTTGAAATTTTATCAATTTCTTTGAAATTTATGTTGAGAAAGGCACAATTTTGTACATCAAGAATGAACCAAAGGTAAGAAGAAACTTCAGCGCAAAAAGAAATTGTTATAAAATTTCCTTTATAGATTTCCATATTCAAAACCAGTATCTCCGAAAAAAAGGCATAGAACTATGCAGGAGAGCCTAGCTTTTTAAGAAGTTTTTTTTTAGATACCTTTAATGCAGATCTTATATACATTAGGCCAAAAAAATATCTTCAATTTAATAGCCTAATCCTATTACTTTAAAGCTGATCTCTTGTGCAGTATTGACAGTTGAATAAGAAAACTTCGAACGATTTTAGAATTTGGCCTACCACTCAAAGGAAAATTTAGTTTATATGCATTATAAACAAAAATTTCGGTAAAAAACAATGCACTCATTTTTTTTCAAGGAGCATATATTAAAAAAGCGAAATTTATTCTTTCCCAGGAAGAGGCGTAGCTAGGGTTTCCAACATCCGCTGACAATGTCAGTTTTTGCCCCCTCCCTCTCCCACCATCGGTGCCACAACACAAGTAAAAAGAACAGCTCAGTTTAGGGCCCTCTCAGGGGTTCCGCCCGGTGAGAGCCGTTCTCCTTTTCCCCTCCCTAGCTACGTCACTGTTACAGTTTCAACCTGGATGCTATTCTGTTTCAAATCATAAGGATTAACTCATAATTTGGGGTCGAATTTATAATTAATTAGCGATTTAATAAATGACTACTAATAATTCTTAATACAATTAATTACAAATAATAGTTAATCTGAATTAAGATTATTATACGCTGTGGTGCTACAATGGATTGATGCTCGCCTTTGCAATACGGGGTCCGGGATCGATTTCCACAGCAGAAGGGTTGGGCGGCAGGCTTGCCATCTGTCCCTGTGAAAAAGACATAACATCTAAAACGTCGATTTGATGCCGCGTGTTCCTCCTGTTTTAAAGTTATTTGTCACATTATAGTGGTTAAATAAGGTTTATCTTTATGTTCAGAGCAAAACAAACAAATAAATAAAACAAAATAAAATTTTACAAAGAAGTAAACAAAGTAGGAAGTAA
>CM051256.1:9918975-10051475 GCA_027921565.1 Artemia sinica
GTAGCAAGTATGCTAGAAAACTTAAAGATTGCCCTCTCCTGAACTTATAAAGAAAATTTTCACTCCGCTTTATCGAAAAACAAAATTCCCCCTTCCCCCCTTCAACATAGATACGGCATGGATACCAATCTAAATCAATCACATGGAATCAAAAGCGCCAATAGGAATTTCATGGAGAGGAACAAGGACACAATAATGTCTGTCAAATTTAAAGTAGTCACGCAAGCTGTAAAGTCAAGGTAGCTGGGTCTATATTCGTGTGTCTTTTTTTTCATAAAAGAATACAATTTGGAAATTATTACCAACCCAATCAAGGAAAACATAATAGACGGGCACTGGAGAAACCCTACTCTATCTACTGTAATCATTCACTCCTTTACACAGCAGGAATTATCCCCATCCTGAGCTTTGGCAAAAAAAAAGAAAAAAATGTTTTCCTACTTTAGCAATTGAGATAAACAAGCACTTGAACAAGAGCTTACTTGACTTTACTCATCTATCCAATCACCTGGACAAAACAATATGAATACAAATAATTATAATATATATATATATATATATATATATATATATATATATATATATATATATATATAATATATATATATATATATAATATATATATATATATATAATATATATATATATATATATATATATTTATATATATATATATATATATATATATTTTTTTATATATATATATATATATATATATATATATATATATATATATAATATATATATATATATATATATATATAATATATATATATATATATATATATATATATATAATGAGAATTAATATAAATATAGCTATAATAAATAAAATAATTATAAAATAATGTTATAAAATGCTTTAATGTTACAATGTTGACATATTACTCTAACAATTTTGTTTTTATCGGATGACACTTATTGCTTGAACTTGCTTTGCATTTACCGTTATTTACCTTCGTTTACGCAAACTTTGTTATCATGTTTCAAAGCAACTTTTTTTCCTGTCTTTTTTCTCTGAGTCAACACTTAAAATCTAGAATAAACTAATTCAGTATTTAGAAAATCCCCCTAATGCTCACTAAGATCTAAATACTTACCAAAGGAAAACTACTTTTTTTAGGATTACGATTTATAAGATATTTTTTTATATGATACCTTCTCCGTAAAATTTTCTCCTTAAAATAAAACAATAAACTACCTAGCATAGAAATCAAGCTACTCAAATGAATGCTTTGAGTTAGAATTTGTGAATATGTTCTATAACGGACTACAAAACATGTTTTTGATGACCCGCAGTTACTATTTAAAGCTTCTTGACCTTATTGATTGACCGACTATTATAGAATGTTGAGCTCTGCTAATTCCATCCTTTTGAATCCAGTTACCGTTTATCACTACATAGCCCTTGCCCCTAGAACTGCGGGGGCAATGTCTCCCCCGCAGGCATTTTGTTGGACTTTTCAAATATTTGGAGCAAAATGGCTTTCTAAAATTTTTATTGAATGTCTTTGGAGGTTACAGGAGAAGGGTAGAAAAAAGGAAAACGAAGAGGGTCTTTTTACTCGTCAATTACTTTTGAAAGGATCCCCTAAAAGTTTCATCCTAATTCCCTTAGCCGTTTCTGAGAATTCGCGAACATGCCCTTTTGAAAACCTGGATGCAGATAGCGTATTTTCATCTGGTTCAACATTCCCTGAAAGTTTCCATTTAATACTCTTAGGTAAATCTAGAGACATTGCATAAATCCCCCTTTTCCATTATAAAACGTGAATCAGTAAACCCAGGCTTACTATTGAACTGTACATTCGTAACTTAAAAGGAAGACTAGAAAGCAAAGTACTACTCGAATATCCCCCCCCCCCTCTGCTTTTTGAACCCATCTACTTAATATTATCATCCCTTGAGAGGAAATACAATATAATAGAATCCAAAGTCATTTTGGTTTTTCAATTGAAAAAAAAAAAAAAAAACAGCCTGATTTTGCAGTTACAAAACATATAGCTATATTATTATACTATTTCCAACCATGACACTTTCAAAAAGAAAAAAAATATAAACAGTAATTTGCACAAGACGGATCAAATATTGCAAATTGTGTGAACTTCAAAGCTCCAGTCTTTGCATCCAGTCTTTAGTTCTCAAGCGTAAATAAAAAAAAACTAAGAGATAAGCTCCAATTTTCCCAGAAAATGACTTAAAAGAATTGGTTGTAGAGTGCAGGGCCATGCCCATGGGGGGATACCAGACTTGAACCTCCCCCCCCCCTCCCAAAAACAAAAATTGTTCGACTAGCACAAAAGTAAAAAGTACATGTGAACAAATCTTAGTGTTGCCTTTTGTGAAGTTTTCTATGCCCCCTTCACACTAAATCCTGGATACGATCCTGGTAGTGCTCTACCGACAAAAGAACCATTTTGGTAAAATTAAGGGAAAGCCGGCCGATTTCAGGCCTGAGACGAAGTGAATATAGTGACATATAAAACATGCATGAGTACCAGCCTATTAGTTTCTGGTTAGCTATAACAACTAGCCTTATCAGCCAAAAAGTGTGCTATCAACAACAACAAACGCAAATATGTAAAAATTATTCAAAATTACGGGTCATTGAGGTGTCGACAGGAATAAACTGCTTCTCATCTATAGGAAGAATTGCCAGCAATTTTTGTTTGTACGTCCCATACGTCGATTCAGAATGATGAACGGGAACTATCCTTTCGTCACAGAAGAAAAATTTCCATTTGGATAGATCTACTTTAGCTTCTCTTCTTAAAAAGCCAGTGCATAAAAAATCGACCATTGAGCCGCCTATAAGATAAAGATAAATTTATATATTAAACGAGCAATAACTGTATATATTTTTTTTCTCAAAAACGGTTTTGATTTTGGGAAAAAATTCTTACAAATGATGTCACAAATGCCCAGACGTCTAATCGTTTAATGGTTTTACTTTCTACAGCGAATAAACTAAGATGAAATTAATGTTGTTTTGCAAAAGAGATAAAAAGAAGTGTCTTTATTTTCACCGAGCGAAGCTCAGTCCCCTTGTTTTTCTGATATATATTACAACGTTGATCACTAAGCTGATGAAAAATTTCCAGACAAAGAAAATAAAAAAAGGTAATTAATTAAAATTAATTAATTTTCTATGTATTAAAAACTTTTCAACATCATGACTTGAAGAGAAAAATATGTTAAAACAAAGGTGCATAAACAATCCACTTTGATGTCCCTTAGCTAAGCTGAAGATATCGGATGAATTGTAGTTGGACACATAAATGTGCTTTCACGAAGCTATTGCCGTCTGAAGGTACCAGAAACCAGGGGAGTTGTCCAATGAACCATAGCTTTAGGGGTAAAGGGTTTCCCCGTTAATTTGCTGAGCTATTGTTAACGGGAGAGCAACAAGTTGGTTGAACAAGAAAAAGTTTTAAGACAGAGAAGTGCGGGGTGATCCATTTCATAGATATTTGGCGTTCTGGTATACAGAAAATAGTTAAAAAGATTCATATACTTCCTCCAGTGGGGTCAATTTATAGAAATGAAGCAGTAGGGGGAGGCAAAAATGCATTCTGAGAATCAAGAGGGGGGGGGGTGCGTTTTAAAATGAAAACACACAAAAACCCATTTCCAATGAATAGGGATTAAGGGGATTCGCCCCCCTCCCATTGATACCGCTGACTTCCATAAGACGTTTTAAAAATCGTGATAATAAAAACTTAATGCCTTCCAAAAAATTAAGAGTTAGCTAATCCTATCTCTTATCACCTAAGCTAGCACCATGTGCATTATCGAATTATTTTGGTTCCTTAGTTAATAGTATGATGATGTTGAGAAATATTTCAAATCGTGGCTTATACCAATGACACATTATCCTAGCCTGTATTTGAACGCAGCTTTTGTTTCTTTCGCTCAGGCTTCCATCACACACATTTTCATTTAGAAATGTGGCCACAATTTTTCTGGGTAAACACTTCTATTGAAGTTTTTAGGGATATTACAGAAGATATTTGAAGATACTAAATTCCAGAGGGCTGAAGGTACCCTTCTGTGTGTTAGCCGGTATCTGTCAAAGAATAGGTTGATAGAGCATTTTCACCCTCCTGCCATGGTATGGGCACGTAGCTGATTTCTCGTTGAGAGGATAGGAACGGAGGCATTCCCTAGGAAATCCGACGGAGAGCCTCCACACGAGACGCGCGCGGAAGTATGATGCTTACTTAATTTTTTGCTTGTTTTGTGTGTGTATTGATTATTATGTATCGTCCAGGCATTTTCCACACACACACGAACCTGCATCCAAGTCAACGGAGAGCTCTCGTTTTGGTTCAATATTGAATTCGGTGTGAGACAAGGCTGTATCCTCACCCCAGAGCTTTTCAACTTTGTAATAAACTGGATTTTGATGAAAGCCATGCAACGCTGCGCTAAAATTAACTTAAACTCAGATTTCAACGTCACTGATTTGGACTCAACGGAATATTTTTTTGCTGCTAGGTAGTTCTTCCCTGGAAACGCAGGACATACTCCAAAGAGTATATGCAGAAGCAGCTCCCATGGGATTGAAGATCGGAACTGAGAAGACGAAGGAGGTGACCAACAATGAACCTGACTCACCTTTAATTATTATTCACTGCCAAACTGAGTTGAGCAATTCAAATACTAGGCTCAATCACAGTAATGAAATCAGAACCAGCACATCAGTAGCCTCTTCTGTCTTCTGACAACTAATTTGGCTGCACTGGAAAATGAGGAAGATTAGTATTAAGACTAAAAGCCAAGTCTATGAATCCCTTGTTTGCTTTATCCTCCTATATGGGTGCAAAACATGGCAAATCCAAAGTATCCAAAATTCTGAATTCGTTTGACCCTAGGTGCATAAGGCACAAACTCAGACGGAGTCTACACAACCGAGTCTGAATAAAACAATAAGACAATGTTTTCAACAACTCCCCTGGCTTGGCCCTGCCTGTTGCAGGAGTGATAACTCCTTTGATTCTATGGCCCTTTGGTGCAAATCATTCAAAGGCTAGAAAAAAGGCATGGAGGTCAGTCAAAGCCCTGGAAGAACACCAATCAAATCTGACCTAGGACTGATTTTAGGTCTAGACGACTATCAGACTTTGAATAAAACTAGCATTATCGTAATTTTTGCTGCATCAACGCTAATTTAATAAAAAGTTAATTTAAAATGTGCCTCTTAGCCTAGTCCAATAATGTGAAAAAAAAAAAAAAATCAAACTGACAATACATAAACAAGTTTTCCATCAATTACAATTTTTAGCTTTATTTAATAAACTATAATATTTTCTAAAATATTGTGAGGGAGGGGTAACCCCCTTTCCTTTGTCCCCCTCAAGTGATATCTATGCCCAAAAGCACAAGAGTACAATTGAACTCTCCAAACATATCAAAACTCATGAGACACTTTATACACCAAAACTGCACACTTTTGCCTCTATACAGGTAAGTCAACACAGGAAACTCACCACCTAAACTATAAAGAATAAAATCTCAACATCTTCAGACACCATAGACATCTCAACCAATCCAAATGCATAACAGGACAACTAAACCCCCAAAAACATCTCAACCTACCCAAAAATCTTAAAACAAGAAATTGACACACAAATTAACGCACCCTCGCATTTCATTAACCACAGTGTAAACTTTCCTATAAGATTAAATGAAAATGATTTACCTGATAGTCCAACAGTAAATGTATTCTTTTCTGCTATGACGGACTCAGCAGCTGAAACCAATATCTCTATAAGTCGTTCGGAAACCCTTTGGCTGTCTTTGACGACTTCAATTTTTCTTACATCTTGGAAATTCTCACACATTTTAACACATGCTGATAGAAACATCTTTCAACCTGAGAAAAATTACTCGACTTAGTTAAATACCTTTAAAAAATTAGCAAAGCAAGGTAATTCATCTGGCAAGCAATTTCTTGGTTATTTAGATCTACTATGAACAATAGAAAATTTTCTTTTGCTTTTGCCCAAAAAAAAAATGCCTGCGTTTTTTTTCTATCATTGGACTCATTTTCAGTTCAGTAACAGAACAAGGATATTAGGATGGGGGGGGGGATCCTTGCAAAAAATTCCCATTCTAAATTAAGCCCTGCGTACCTTCCGGATAGAAAGTTGCAAACCTCTGCTTCTATCGTCGTTTATCAGTCAGTTTTGAAAAGCTATTCACAAAACAATATTTATAGGGTGAAAGTCCGACAGTGGGAAAAGTCCGACACCGACCTTCAATTTGTTTATGGTCCATTGTATCTGTGGGAGGCTTTATTTTCTCCCATATTAGTAGCAGTAGGCAACAGTGCCATCAACTTCCAGCAGAGTTAGCACGCCTTCTGTTCAGAAGGTTTTGAAGTTTTTTGGACGGCGTTTTTATAGGAACACAGGTAACTGACTTTATTTTAACTTATGCAGATTATAAAGTAAGAGAGACAGAGAATTTTTTTTTTCAATTCTTAGAAACTAATATTATTAGTTGAAGAGATAAGAGGGGTGTCAGTCTTACCCCCGAAAAAGCCCATCTGGGGAGATTCGGACTTTCTCCCTATGGGGGAAGTTTGGCATGGTTGTCGGACTTGCCCCATGTTACCAAAGATCGATATTTTAAATGGTAGAAGCCAGTAACCAGCCTTAGATGGCTCTACTAATTTAGTGGAATGTAGTGTTGTGTGTATTATTCATGTATTGCAGTTCTGTGCCTGCTTTCGTTTATCTTTCCCCCTTGTCATTGTTTTTCCGTCTTAACCTTCACTTGTGACCCACCGTGCAAAAAATGGGGTAGCAAAGTAGACATGCTACTTGGCAGGTATCAAATTTATTGGCAGATTTTGTCTGAAAATATATAACATATAAAAATAATTTTTGCTCAAAGGATAGCAGTCAAAACACAAATTGTGCTCCGCCGTGCAAAAAGTGGGGTAGCATAGTAGCAATGCTACTTGGCAGTTTTCATTGCCTAGTAAAATTTGTTGGCATATTTTTTCCAAAAATACCAGTGCTTCCACTATCCCCGAATTTTTGGGGATTTCCCCCAATATCTGGCTTCTCATAAACATTCTCCAAATCGGTTCCCCAAAAACCCCCTTTCGTTCAGGATTGCCACTCCTAGTGATTTATCACTGATGACAATTCACCCCTAGTAGCTATGACTTTCACTTGATTTGACATATTTTTTTTCACTACTTTCAAAAGTTTATGTCTCAAATATTTACTACACATCAAAACCAGACATAGATCATTGAATTACTGACCTTTCTTCCTATGCTAGTAAAACTATACTGACCTTTTTATAGTTGCAGCATAGTGATCAATGAGTATTAAGCATGCAGTTGGTTATGCATTATTTTTATAATACGAATATCATTGGAGTGTACAACTCAATCCATAAACTAGCTATATACAATATACTTGAGACTTTAAATAATATACACCATTAGCAGTATTAGAGTAAATATGATACAGTACTTTAATATGATTAAATATGATTCAGAAAACTATTGATATTTCTAACTGCAAACTATACTAAGTTACATTTGTTACTTTTCTGAAAATTTTACCTAGAGAAATACTTTTTGTTCAAAGAAAAGCTGTCAAAACACAGATTGTGCTGCTAAAGTGTTGGCAGCTTTTGGAATTCTGCTACTGGCAGTTTTGGAACTTTTTGCACACATGCTTGTGACAGGTTTTCGAATAAATTCATCAATTCATTCATAATTCCCCTTCGAATAAATTCATCCATTCATTCATAATTCCTTTGTCTTTTCTAGATGCCTAGAAATTATGTTCAGAAAACACAACGCGGGGTTGGAGGAACATATGATGCAACTCAGCTACAAAACGCGCTAGCAGAGATACCGTATCTTCAAAGAGATTGTCAATGCTACAGGCTTCCAAAGTGTTTCAGATACAGCGCACTACCTTGCATGACCGTCTTATGAAGAAGACACAAGTCAAAAAACCAGTTTGTGGTGGAGGGAGGAGCCCAAAAATTCCCGCTGAAATAGAAAAGGATATGGCTCAGGGTCTCCGAATACTTGAAAAGTGGGGCATAGGTCTCAGCAAGCAGGAATTTCTTGACCAAGTCCAAGACTATCTCATCAAGAACGAAGTTCAAACAAGATTTAAGGACAACCGACCTGGTCATGACTGGTGGGTGGGGTTCAAGTGACAAAACAAAATTTCACAAAAGAAACCAGAAAGGTTAGAAAAGAAAGGACTTTTGCAGCAATCTGACCCCTTCATAATGTATGGTTTTTATGAGCTGTTGAATGAAACTGCCACGGCGATGGATATTCTTGACAAGCCCCAGTGCTGTTTCAATTTGGACAAGACATCTTTCTGCAGGGATCCTGGCAACACGAAAGTTGCTGGAGCCGAAGGCTCACCAGTCACACGTAGAATAGGTGGTAATGGACGTGAAAATACAACTGTCTTGGCTTGTATCAGTGCAAACGGAGAAAAACTCCCAACTCTAATAGTTTTTTCTGCAAAGAATACCTGGAACTCATGGATACCTGTAAATGGAGATTACCCTGGTGCATCTTACTCATCTACCAAGAATGGGTGGATGACGTCTGATCTCTTTATGAATAGGTTTGAATTCCAATTTCTTCCTCATGTAAAGGGAAAGGCACTTCTCATCTTAGATGAATATGGCTCATATCTTTCTCTTGCTCTTGTCAAACTTGCAAACGAAAATAAGGTGTCAATTCTCAAGCTACCTCCACATGCATCACAAATGCTTCAACCTCTCGATAAAGTTGATTTCAAGTGAATGAAAGTGTCTTATGATCAGAATCTCGTGAAATGACAGAGGAAGCACCCTGGCGACATTCTGTCAAAGAAGGATTTTGTATGTCTCTTATCAAAGGTATGGGATACCTATATCACTCCTAGTCTGATCGAAAATTCGTTCAAAGCAACTGGAATCTTCGATCTGAGTGTTCCAATGAGAGTAAACCCATCCGTAATTGACCAGACCAAGTTTAAACTTGCCAAGTTGAGACGCTATGCACAAATGAAAAAGGAACAAGAGGAAAAGGCAGGCACATCTAAAGTCACAACCACCGTCAACACTGAACTATAAAAAATTACCTTTTCTGTTACCTTTAGTCCAAGGAAGTTGTTTGGCAACCAATCAAAAACTTTTGAAGAGATTCTTCTTGACTCAATCAAGCAGCCCGACCTACCATCAATTTCAGGAATAGAAAAACGGAAGAAACTTGCAAGAGAGGCAGAAGTGATAACACCAAAAGAACATCTAGAGGTGCTTAAGAGGAAAGAAAATCTGAAAGCAATAGGCAAAGGGAAGAAGAAAAGTTCAGATGGGAAGGGTGTGAAATAAAAAAAAAATCCTCCTAAGAGGGAAGCAAATAGAGATACGAGTGATAGTGAATCAGACATCAGCCTTGAACTTGGCTATGATGTGGATGATCAGAAAATTCAAGATACTATTCAAGGAAGTGACAGTGATGGCAAGGAGACATTCAGTAAGCAAAAGATTGTTCCCAAGCTAAATGAGTACTATGCAGTTAGATACAAGGCCAGGAATGACAAACAAGGTTGGTACATAGGAAGGGTTCTAGACTTTCCTGACGAGGAAAGTTAAGCTCAAGTCTCTTCACTGCTTGAGCCTTGCCACCTACTCATTCAATTGGCCAAAGAAGGACAATATTGATACTGTGGATGACAAATAAATTTTTGCAAGACCAGTAAACTTAGTGGGAACCAGACCATTTGAAATACCCCAAATCCGTCAGATTATTGTATCGTACGATGCAGTTACTGGCAAGCGTCAGTAGATCTTTGTTTTATGCCCATACAAGTAAGCTACAACATATTTGAGTCACTTCTGTATCTGAAATCAAACCATAATTTGTGTGATATGTTTTTCTTTTTTAAAATACAAGAAATCATTTACATTTAGTGATTTGTGCACCTCGGCTAAGATACTTGTAACGTTTATCTGTTGGGTAAGTCCGACACTGTCGGAGTTACCCCACAGCAGCAGAAAAAAGTAGGGTCTGACCTTTTGATGCCAGTCAGTTTGACATAAAAATTGTTTGCTTATGGACTTATAGTGATTCCTTGATGCCCTTTAAGATGGTGAAGTCATATTATTTTTGATGTATTGTTGACAAAAGCTAGTAAGGAATGTTGCACTTCCCCCAAAGCTGGGGTAAGTCCAACATAGCAAACTGCACCAACTTTGAGACCAGGTGATGGGTTGCAAGCACAGCATACAGGAAAATCAGAAAGTGAATAATATGGGAAAATGCTGTAAAAAAAAAGGTTGATAGAAGATGATATGAGATAATCACAAAAAAAATCTTAAGAGTCAATTTATAAGAAAAAAACATGTTAAGGTGTCGGACTTTCCCCGATTCATCGGGTGAATCAGGGAAAGTCCAACAGTGGGGTAAGTCCGATACCAACCTCCAATTTGTCTATTGTCCATTGTATCTGTGGGAGGCTTTCATATTTTCTTCCATATTAGCAGCAGTAGGCAACAGTGCCATCAACTTCCGGCAGAGATAGCACGCCTTCCGTTCGAAAGGTTTTGAAGATTTTTGGACGGCGATTTTTTTAGGAACACAGGTAACTGACTTTACTTTAACTTATGCAGATTATAAAGAAGCTGAGATAGAGACAAGCTAAAAGAGAGCAAATAAGCTAATATTATTAATTGAAGAGATAAGAGGGTTGTCAGTCTTACCCCACAAAAAAGCCCATCTGGGGAAAGTCCGACATGTTGGACTTACCCCCTATGGGTGAAGTTTGGCAAGGGTGTGTCGGAATTACCCTATGTTACGAAAGATCGATATTTTAAATGGTAGAACAGATTAAATACCTAGGCCCACCTCCACAACTTCTAATGGTTGAGCAATTATTAACCCTGTATGAAGACTAATCCTGAGATAAAACAAAAGAATTAAAAAAAAAAATTGTGGTAGAATTGGATTTGCCATTCAAAACTTTTCCTAAACATAATCTTCTTACCAAAAAAATTGCAGCCCCTCCCATCTACCCCTCTTAATGAGACAAAATTAAGCTATGGATAATATCCAAATTTGGGGAATAGTTTACTAAAACGGAAGTGACCCCAAAACATGATTAATAAAAAATTGTATATTATAGCCAAAAGTAAAAATTCTGTTATTATTTCCAGATTGTCTTCTTGTAAAGTTTTATATTATTTTCAGGCTTATTTTTTTAACAAATGGTTGGTCTTTATTTCTTACTCGGCTATCTGATATCTGTGTTTGACGACTGATCAAACTGTTTGTGGTAATAAACTGTCAGTAACTCAACGCAACAGGAACCAAAACTCTAAAAAAGAGCAACTACAGAAAAAAAAGGAGCTGTTTTCGTTTTTGATATTCTTTTTTTTTAAAGGTGATGAATCTCTTCTGAAATATCTCTTTTCACGAGATGTATGTATCTCTTCTCTTCTGCAAGAAGAGATGTATCTCTTCTTACGCTGCTGCTTTTTAAAACTTGTTCAAACAAAAGCTCATAGAGTTTCAATGTTGCTATGTAAAAATTTATTTTTAAGTTGTTGTTATTCTTTTTCCTTATGGACAAGTTTTTACTTATTCCACTTCTCTTCCACTGAAAGTGAATATTTGTCCAAATCTCACACAAATAGCCAAATTCTCTCAAAACTGTTTATTTGTCAGTTGAAAGAATCTTAAAAGGTCTGGTAGCTATCAAGGTGTACATACAGTTAAAGCAGGTAATGCAGAAACTGGAATGTGGAATATTAGTAGCCTAAAACACCCAAAGTGCAATGTAACAGTAATTCTTTGTTTATTTTGGGGATTAGATTAGGGCAAAACTAATACCACAGCTTCATAACACATGCGACGGCAAGGCTGCCAATCAATATTATTCTCCCAAAAAAGCAAATGGTCCTTTTTATAACTGTAGTATTGTGATCAATGAGTATCAAGAATGCAGTTGGGTATGGATTATTTTTATAATACCAATATCATTGGAGTGAATAACTCAATCCATAAACTATCAGCAGTAAACTATATACAGTATACTTCAGACTTTGAATACTATAGACCATTAGCAGTATTAGAGTAAATATGATACAGTACTTTTGATAAAATGGTACATACAAAATTATGGAGTACGATATTCATGGCTAGTATATGGCTTGCCACTGAATTAGATTACATTGTCAATTGTGATTCAGAAAACTATTGATATTTGTAACTGCAAGCTATACTAAGTTATATTTGATACTTTTCTGCAAATTTTACGTATCGAAATACTTCTTGCTCAAAGAAAAGCCGTCAAAACACAAGTTTTGCTGCTAAAGTGTTGGCAGCTATTGGAATTCTGCTCCTGACAGTTTTGGAACTTTTTGCACACCTGCTTGTAACAGGTTTTCGAAAAATTGCATCCATTCACTCATAATCTCCCTTTGAATAAATTCATCCATTCATTCATAATTCCCCTTCAAATAAATTCATCAATTCATCCATAATTCCTTTGTCTTTTCTAGATGCCAAAAAATTATGTTAAGAAGCACAACACGGGGTTGGACGAACATATGATGCAACGCAGCTACAAAACACACTAGCAAAGATATCTTCAAAGAGCATGTCTATGCTACAGGCTTCCAAAGTTTTTCAGATACCGCGCACTACCTTGCATGACCATCTTATGAAGAAGACAGAAGTCAAAAAGCCAGTTTGTGGTGGGAGGAGCGAAGAAAAACCTGCTTAAATAGAAAAGGATATTACTCAGAGTGTCCAAATACTTGAAAAGTGGGGCATAGGTCTCAGCAAGCAGAAATTTCTTGACCAAGTCCAAAACTATCTCATCAAGAACAAAGTTAAAACAAGATTTAGGGACAACCAACCTGGTCATGACTGGTGGATGGGGTTCAAGTGCTGAAACAAAATTTCACAAAAGAAACCAGAAAGACTAGATAACAAAAGACTTTTGCAGCAATCTGACCCCTTCCTAATGTATGGTTTTTATGAGCTGTTGCATGAAACTGCCACGGCGATGGATATTCTTGACAAGCCCCAGTGCTGGTTCAATTTGGACATGACGTCTTTATGCAGGGATCCTGGCAACACAAAAGTTGCTGGAGCCAAAGGGTCACCAGCGTCTTGTAGAACAGGTGGTAATGGACGTGAAAGTATAACTATCTTGGCTTGTATCAGTGCAAACGGAGAAAAACTCCCACCTCTAATAGTTTTCTCTGCAAAGAATACCTGGACCTCCGGGATACCTGTAGATGGAGCATACCCTCGTACATCTTACTCATTTACCAAGAAAGGGTGGATGACGTCTGATCTCTTTATGAACTGGTTTGAATTCCAATTTCTTCCTCATGTAAAGGGAAAGTCACTTCTCATCTTAGATGGACATGGCTCACATCTTTCTCTTACTCTTGTCAAACTTGCATACAAAAATAACGTGACAATTCTCAAGCTACCTCCACATGCTTCAACCTCTTGATAAAGCGATTTTCAAGGGAATGAAAGTGTCTTATGATCAGAATCTCGTGAAATGGTAGAGGGATCATCCAGGCAACATTTGGTCAAAGAGGAATTTTGTATGTCTCTTATCAAAGGTATGGGATACCTATCTCACTCCAAGTCTGATAAAAAGTCGTTCAAAGCAACTGGAATCTTCGATCTGAGTGTTCCAATAAGAGTAAACCCATTTATGATTGACCATACCATGTTTGAACCTGCCAAATTGAGATGCTATGCACAAATGAAAAAGGAACAAGAGGAAAAGGCAGGCATATCTAAAGTCACAACTACCATCAACACTGGACTAGAAAAAATTACCTTTTCTGTTACCTTTAGTCTAAGGAAGTTGTTTGGCAACCAATCAAAAACTTTTGAAGATTCTTCTTGACTCAATCCAGCAGCCCAACCTAGCATCAGTTTCAGGAATAGAAAAATGGAAGAAAATTGCAAGAGAGGCAGAAATGATAACATCAAAAGAACATCTAGAGGTGCTTGAGAGGGAAGAAAATCTGAAAGCAAAAGGCAAATGGAAGAAGAAAAGTCCAGATGGGAAGGGTGTGAAATCAAAAAAATATTTCTTCCTAAGAGGAAAGCAAATAGAGATTTGAGTGATAGCAAATCAGACATCAGCCTTGAACTTGGCTCTGATGAGGATGATCAGAGTATTCAAGATACTATTCAAGAAATTGACAGTGATGGCAAGGAGACATTCAGTAAGCAAAAGATTGTTCCCAATCTAAATGAGTACTATGCAGTTAGATACAGGACCACGAATGAAAAACAAAGTTGGTACATAGGAAGGGTTCTGGACTTTCCTGACGTGGGAAGTTAAGCTCAAGTTTATTCACTGCTTGAGCCTTGCCACCTACTCATTCAATTGGCCAAAGAAAGACAATATTGATACTGTTGATGACAAACCCATATTTGCAGGACCAGTAAAGTTAGTGGGAACCGGACCATTTGAAATACCCCAAATCCGTCAGGTTATTGTGTCTTACAAGGCAGTCACTGGCAAGCATCAGTAGATCTTTGTTTCATGGCCAAACATAACAGCTATGTAGCATATAAGCTACAACAGCTATGAGTCACTTTTTGTATCTGAAGTCAAACCATAATTTGTGTGATATATTTTTCTTTTTTAAAATACAAGCAATCATTTACATTTAGTAATTTGTGCACCTTGGCTAAGATACTTGGAATGTTTACCTGTTGGATAAGTCCAACACTGTCAGAGTTACCCAAGAGTGGCAGAAAAAAGTATGGTCTGGCCTTTTGATGCCAGTCAGTGAGTTTCACATAAAAATTGTTTGCTCATGGACTTATACTGATTTCTTGATGCCCTTTAAGATGGTGAAGTCATATTATTTTTGACATACTGTTGAAAAAAGCTAGTAGAGTATATTGCACTTCCTTCAAAGCTGGGGCAAGTCCAAAATAGCAGACTGCCTAAACTTTGAGACCTGGTGATGGGTTACATGCACAGTATATGTGAAAATCAGAAACTGCATAATGTGGGAAACTGATGTAAAAAAAAAGGTTGATACAAGATGATATGAGATACTCATAAAAAAAAAAATCTTGAGTCAATTTAACAGAACAAAAAAACATATTATTGTGTTGGACTTTACCCAATTCACCCTACCTAGAAAATAGGACCATATTTGCATGTGATCCCACTCTGGCTGCAGCTACTCTACTTGATCTGCTTTTTGGTGCAAACACACAGACACAGAATGAGTTTAAAGACGCAGTAGTTCAAATCAATGAGCTTGCTAAGTTTTCCTACCAATTTGAGAAGGATGGTGATTCATTTAACTAAAGACCTGAAGCTGACTTTGCTGGGGCCTTGAACACAGAACTCTGTTGCTACATCTCCAAAAGTGGCCCATGTTCCAAATCATTGTACTTTGAGACTGCAAAAGCTGTCAAATCGGCAGCTAGTCTGTGGGCTTTTTTTGCAAAGTTGGTGCTTATGGGAGTGGCTGTGATAATCTCAACAATTTGTGTTACCATAGCCCCATGCAACAGACTCTGGTCAGGTTATGGACTAGTACAGACCTACCATAGAAACCACATCAAGCATGAAATAGCGAACAAAATTCTAATGGTCCATCAGTCACTCAATAGCAAAAAAAGTGAGCATCACTGTGTAGCTTCAAAAATGTCTGGAAATCGAAGTGAAAGGCTGGATAGAGGTTCATGCTGCAATCACGTCTTTCTATCAATAGTTCACTGCCACACAAAAGTGAAGAGGGTCTGGTGGAAGATGATCTGCCAGACATAGCCTTTAAAGATGTACCAGAAAAGGAGGAGGAGCAGCAGCTCTAGCTTATCTTTTATTATCTCTTACAAAGAATTATCTGAAGCCTAAAGTGCAATTTTTTATAATATTTTCCCCTGTGTAAACGAAGTAGGAAATAAAAAAATAAAATGATACAAAATTATATTTTTTCTTATCAATCTTTCAGAGAAGAGAGAATATTTCTTTTAAATTCATTAGTATTTGAAACTTACCACTTATGCAGTAACTTACCAAAGTTACTGGTAACTTATTCAGTAAGAGTAAGTTTCCAAAACTTACTGGTAAATCTTGCACACTAGAACTTTTTCAAATTTATGAAAATGCAGCTTAAGCATGGAATAAAAGAATTGGGTCATCATGAACAATTGGATAATAGATACAGACAGAACAGTTATTATTCAAAAATAGTTTAAAAATATGAATGAAAATAGAAACAAAGGTGAGAATGTAATAAACTGAAACTTGTTACACAATATAAAGTGAGAATTTTGTTAGCAGTGTTTTTTTAGTTTTGTACATAGGGACGTATCCAGGGTCATTAGGGAGGGGGAATGTATGGTCATAAAAATGTTTGCAAATGTCACAAATAGCGCAAAAAATAAATGGTACTAAATTTATATTTTATAGTTTTTCCTTCAAAGGAGCCATGACTCTAGCCCTATGCATCTGCAGTTGTATCTCATAAGCACACTCATAGGGGGCAGTACAGAATCAGCCACTCTATATCAGGAACTGAAATTTGAAAAAACTTTTTCAAGAAACATCACTCAGAGTGGTAAACATTCAGAGGTTGGTCTCTTCTGAAGGAAACAAGGGTAAACAAATTAAAGTAGTAGCCTACTATTAGATTGGAACAGCTTCTGATTCACAAGTTCTCTTGATTGATCTAGCCAGTCTTAAAAAATCAGCTAATACACAAGTCCTTGCTTCCAATGTTGGTAAATTTCATGGGCTCCATATTGGCAAACATGATCAACACCAGCAGTATTTCCTCCAAGGTAATCTTCATTTGGCAGTTTCTAAACAAAGAGATTGAGGATGACAGATTGAATTTCAGCACTCAAACGAAGATTGAGCCAGCATGCTAGAGCATTCATGAAATTATATAAGACATTAGTTCAACTGCAACTTTGGGCTGGAATGTCTTTGGGATCCTCTTTTATTGAAAAAGACAACAAAGTCCAAGAAAAGTACAGTGCAAGTAAAGTAACCAAGATGATTAAAAGATTGCAGTAAAGGTCTTATGAAGAACATCTAGACCATCTTAAACTGCCAACAATGACACTCTTTCTGATCTATTTGAAACACCCTTCCATGACATGACTTAGATACATTCAAAGAAATTTTCAAAATAACACTATTCCATTGGAAAAAGAAGCCACTTCTTTAGCCAGATAGTTGCTAACCTACAGAACCAGCCTTGAAGATACACACTATCTGCTAAATCCACTTACACATTTAAGTAAAAAATTGACTAAGAGTAACCCTTTTTATAGATAGTCATCATAAAGTATTAGAAGGATAGAAACTTGCTCCAAGCTCTAATTAAAGGTAATTTTAAGGTAGATTCCAAATTTTATGCCATTTCCAAATATCTTGGATGCTTTTCTGAAAAAAAATTCACCTCTCCTTTGATTGGTCCCTTATACAACTCTAATAATTTACTTCTAAATTAAATGAATATTGTCATACACCATAGGTTATTTCTTGAAACTGGCTATTTAAATTATCAACTAATGCAATATAGTTTTTTTTTTCTTGGATAGTTAGCAATATCAGTAACTGTCCAGTTACAGCTCCTCTGAATGAAACATATTCAAATAATTAGAGTAGCACCTTTTAGCTTCTAATTTCATGCTCCTTGTGATGTTATTAATTAAAAAAAACTTTTTCCACAAGATAAGTTTTTCAAATAAAAGTAAAGAACTCCATTAAACCAAAAATGAGCAAAAAATAAAATCAAATAATCTACCAAGCATAAAACTACCACAAATCAGCATTGATAAATAAATGAAACCCAAAACAAACAGAAATTACAATAAATAACTGAGTCAAACTCAAAACAAGCAAAAATTAACATGAGTAGGGCTCAAAACCACTATGCCTTCCAAGGCCAGAACATAATTTGCACTTAACTGAAAAAAATACAAATGAATGTGACTTGTCAGTTTAATATATATATACTGATATTTAGTAATCAAAATGTTAATATTATTTGATTTATTAAAGCTATGAAAGTAAAAACATTTATATTTTTTCAGTAAAGTGCAAATTATGTTCTGGCCTTGGGAAGGCATAGGGGGTTTTGAGCCCTACTCATGTTAATTTTTGCACGTTTTGAGTTTGACTTGGTTATTTATTGTAATTTCTGTGCGTTTTGGGTTTCATTTATTTAATGATGCTGATTCCAATCACTTTTGACTATTAAAAAGGGCATTAGTCCTTTCTATTTTCAATCAAATGAGCCCTTTAAGTTCTTACAACAACTCCTTTGATACAAAGTGCCCTGGTCTAAACAATAACAAAAAATTAAAATACATTGTACTCAAATCAATCTTTACTATAAAAAAGTCAAGCCTTCCAATCACTTTTGACAATTAAAAAGGGCACTAGCCCTATTGATTTCCAATTGAATGAGCCCTTTTTGAGTTTCTACAACAATGCTTTCTATAAACACCTTATATGCCCCCAGGGCATAACTTACAACCCTTGCCCTAAGGGCTGTGGGTGGGGTTGTCATCCAAAAAGGTATAATTTTCAGAACTTTCAACTATGTTGAACAGAATGGCTATCTCAAAATTTTGATTGAATGTGTCTAGGGAAATGGTGGGGGTGGAAGAGGTGTTAGATGCCTTCCAATCACTTTTGACTATTAAAAAGGGCACTAGCCCTATTGATTTCCAATTGAATGAGCCCTTTTTGAGTTTCTACAACAATGCTTTCTATAAACACCTTATATGCCCCCAGGGCATAACTTACAACCCATGCCCTGAGGGCTGTGGGGGGTTGTCATCCTCAAGGACCTAATTTCCAGAACTTTCAACTATGTTGAACAAAATGGCTATCTCAAAATTTTATTTTGGATATGTTTGGGGAAAAGGTGGGCTTGAGAGGGGGGTTAGTAGCCCTCCAATCACTTTCGACTATTTTCTACACTTTCTATAAACTTACAGGATCCTTAGTGCCTTTAGTGAAACATCCCTGTTATGGCACTCTCTAGATGGCTGTCAGTTGGTTCATCAAGTCTCTGATACTTGGCTATCTGAAATCCTGCAAGTTTACATGATAAGTGTTTGTGAGTGAAGTGTGGTGTATTTTTTGGCTTCTTGTGTGTTAACAGTTTTAAGTCAATAAAGTCAGATGTTTAAGAGTCGTGTGTGTACATGTGTTCTTTCCAGAATCAGTCGAGTCCATTTTTGAATGTGTTTAGGGTGTCTGCTTTCACAACACTTTCTGGGAGACTGTTCCAGTCGTCTACAGCTCTTACACTCCAGAAATTGGCTCTTGATTTATTTAGGGTATGGGGTTTGAACACCTTTACTGAGTGACCTCCTGTAGCCTGGGTTTTGGGGAGCTGAAAGTAATTTTCACAGCTAAGTTTTTCCAACTTGTTTTTCATTTTGTACATCTGGATTTGGTCTCCTCTTTTTCTTCTGTACTTGAGTGTTGGAAGTTGCAGTTTCTGTAACCTCTCTTTGTAGCTCATCTCTTTGAAGCCTGGAAGAAGCTTTGTGGCTCGTCTTTGAATTTTTTCTATCTCGGCTGAGTCTGTTTTATAGTGAGGCCCCAATACAACATTACCATACTCAATAGTAGGTCTTACTAACCCTTTGTACAGCTTTGCAAAGGTCTGCTGGTCCTGATGCTTAAAGCCCGCCTAATGAGATCAGTGAGTTGAGAGGCCTTTGAAACTATTTTGCTTGTATGGTTATGAAACTTGAGCTGAGAGTCAATAATGATTCCAAGGTCTTTTTCTGATTCCAATGTCTCTAATGGTACCCTTACACCTGTTCTACTTTTTATAGTTAACTGTGGGGCTATTTCTTTTCTCTTGCCAATCTGTATGACTTTTGTTTTGCTTGTGTTGAAGTTTAGCCTAAGGTTTTTCAGGTTTTCTGTCAGTTTGTTGATGTCTGCTTGAATGATGACTTTGTCCGTGTGTGATGCCGTTTTTCTGTAGAGTTTAGTGTCATCTGCAAAAATCTTGGTAGAGCTTGAACCTTATATGCCCCTAGGGCATAACTTACAACCTTTGCCCTGAGGACTGTGGGGGAGTGTCCTCCTCAAAAACATAATTTCTATCTGGAAATCCCTTATGCTGACAAAAATGGCTATCTTAAAACTTTGATTGGATGTATTTTGGGAACCGGTGGGCATTGAAGGGGTGTTAGTTGCCTTCTGATCACTTTTGACTATTAACAAGGGCACAAGCCTCTCCAATTTCCAACTGAACAAGCCCTTTTAAAAGTTTCTATGACAACTTTTTTGATACAAAGTGCCCTGGTCTAAAGGAAAAAAAATAATAAATAATACATTGTGCCAACATTGTTCTTATATGCCCCAGGGCATAACTTAAACCCTTGCCCTGAGGGCTGTGGGGGAGTGTCTTCCTCAAAACATAATTTCTATCTGGAAATCAACTATGCTGAACAAAATGGCTATCTCAAAATTTTGATCATATGTGTTTGGGAAAATGGTGGGCATGGAAGGGGTGTTAGTTGCCTTCCAATCACTTTCAACAATTAAAAAGGTCACTAGCCATTCCAATTTCAAATCAAATGGGCCCTTTTCGAAGTTTCTATGACAAGTCCTTTGATACAAAGTGCCCTGGTATGAAAAAAAAATACATTGTGCTAACATTGTTCTTTACTTAGGCAGTGCAATTGCGCTGCCTATGAATAGTCATGTTTGTGACAATTTACCCCCCCCCACCCCCTTAGGATCCTGGACATAGCCTTAGTCTATATACAAAAATACAGATTAAAAGTGATAAAATTCTTATTTTATAAATTACAGCAAGTTTCAATTAGTTGCATTTCCATTCATGTTTTATGTCATTTTTGATAATATTATGTCATTTGATTGTATATAGAACAATCAAAAATCAGAGCTATCAGATCTAAAAAATGATGTAATTTGCCCACCTGAATTGCCATGTAAATTTATAATTGTTTCAGAAATGGTAGTTTTTCATGGCTTGATCAAACAATTTTCAATACTTATAATATTTCCTAAACTTAGTAATTCTGCTGTGTCATTTTTTAAATCCAATACCATAGCTACTTTATATATGAAATTGAATGAAATTTGCACAATTGAATAAAAAATGTGGATAAAAATGGAAACAAAGACGAAAATATGATAATTAAACTGTAATACTCATTTTAGCTGCAGTACAAATAAATATTACAAAGTAAGAATTTTGTCACTAATAATCTTTAGTTTCATATTTATTCCAGGATTACATCTAAGGCCATTAGGGGTAGGGGTTTTATTGTCATAAATATGATTACAAATATGCAAACAACATGAAATAAGCAACAAATAAAAAAATAATACACTTTTATTTGATTGTGTTTCCTTCAAAAGAGCCCAAGCATTGTTACCATTATATTTACCAAAATATGGTAACACTAAAGGAGAGGGGCTCTTCAAAGAGAATAACCTCAATAGAATAAAATTATTATCATTAGAATCCTCATTTCATACTCCTTTCAATATAGTCTAATAGCTCTAGGTTATATACCAAACTAAAAGAAAAACAATAACATTTTCACTTTATAGAATGTTTCTGTTAATTAGATTATCATGTTTCTTTCTGCTATTATCCATGTGTTTAGCTATCTATAATATTTTTATCCAGTTTTGGAATCAATCACTAGGGAAAAACTATATTTCTTTGAGTTTAGACAGAAGCTACATGTCATGTGATACAGCATAGGATGAAAAAACCACAAAGAAAAATATATTAGTAGGGTTATATACAGGAACATCAGGGGAGAGGATGCAAAATCAGGGCAGGCTTAATGGATGCTATATTGGAAGAGAGCACAAAATTAAGGATCTAGTGGTTCTACTTTTATTTTATTAAGATGTTTGCTTTAGGAGAGCATCTCTGCTCTAGTGTAGTGAGCTCACCAACTTAACCCTTATGAATTGGACTAAGTATAAATGTTGAATGTAATAAAGCTGTCTCCTTATCTTTCTTCCTCCCTCCTTCTATCTCCTACTTGTTCTCCACTATGAGTATTATGTTGCATTCTTGCCTGTTATGTTTTGCTTTGCATTATATAAGACATTTGGCTATAAATTCTTGGGCCTGAATAAATAATCTACCTTTATATGATTTTTCTATGCCTAGCATTATCCAAAATAGCCTAGCCCATTATTTCAAATAATTTTAGAAAGTGAATAGCAACAGGAAAGAACATAATGATCAGATAAACTGAATCTTGTTGTAGGCAATATAATAAAGCAAGAATTTCATTATTTTCTTTTAGTTTTGCTATTGCCTATATTACATGCCTAGGGATACTTATGGGATCAACCACTAAATATTTTCAAATGGTTCATGGTAACAAACTGTAATACTTTGCTCTTTGTGCTCAAGTTTGACTTTTAGTCCTAATTTTTTACAAACAACTTATGAAACACCAGGGTCACTTAAGGAAATGAAGAGCAGGTAAATATTGCATAGTTTGTATTATTAACCTACAAATAAAGTGAATATACCACTGGATGCCATTTTTATGTTCTTTCTGAATATAATAATTGCTTTTCTTGCAAATTAAAATTTAAGCCTTTTTTGACCCTTGAAAACTATTATTTCTTTCTATGTTTTTGGTATAAAAAGCATTAAAACATTGGTTTCTAACTTACTATTTCATTATAAAATCCATTTTGTTAAAGTCATATAATTCACAAGCATTGATTTGTCACAATTAAGTTGAATAAAAAATAAACCCAGTTTCTCCATCCACCATGTCTCTTCTGTCAGTTTTGATATTTTTTAGATACAGGTGACATTGCAGTTTTTAAGCAACCAACAGAATAAGAAGAAAACATGAAAGATTTGTTTTGTTTTTTTGTTATATTCAATTTAATCTTGACAAATCAATTTTTGTAGATTATATAACTTTTACAAAATGAATTTATAATGAAATAGGGTAAAAGACGTCTTTTCTCTGGCATTCTGGAAAATTAAAGATGTGTTTTTGGACTGCCCCTATTTTACTACAGTATGGCACAATGCTAGTTTAGACCCAGTCACCTCTCATTAGAGCCAGTCCAATGGGAGTAATTTGTCACCATAAATTCAATATATGGTCTCTGTTTTGACAAGCAATTACAATAAAAAATTATATTTAATATTTGTGATTTACAGAATGATTATCAAGTAATAAAAGTTGCATTTTTGAATCAGAAGACAGTCAGCTTAGTGTTAATAGGTGAATAAAACTGAAATACTGAAAAGATATATACATCAAAATATGATGATTGGTAGTCATCCCAATTCACAAGAAGGGTAGCAAAACTTCTGCAGCAAACTACAGACCTATCAGCCTTACATGTGTGGCATGCAAGGTCATGGAGAGAATCATAAACAAGCGTATCATTAACCATCTTGAGGCCAACTCACTTATCAGCACTAGTCAGCATGGTTTTCGCTCAAAGAGATCGGTGGACACAAACCTTCTTGAGTCACATAGTCTTGTAACTGACCTACTAGAGGGAGGATTACCTGTGGATATAATATTGTTGGACCTAGCCAAAGCATTTGACAAGGTTTGTCATTGATACCTCATTCACAGGCTACTTACTCTATCTGTTAGTCCACAAGTGGTCAGTTGGACAGAGGACTTTCTGAGGGACAGAACACAGCAAGTGAAAGTGATAACCGGACCAAACAGCCATGACCTTTCTGACAAAATCAAAGTCACTAGTGGGGTTCCCCAGGGCAGCGTCCTGGGCCCCACCCTGTTCAACATCTACATAAATGAGCTACCCCTCATCACCAGCAACAAAACCACCCTATATACAGATGATTCAAAACTCATAGGTTCTGCCAACACCTCTTCTTCCATCCAATCCCTCCAAACTGATCTCAACCACATGTGCTCCTGGGTCAAAAGATGGCTGCTGGAATTCAACGCAGAAAAATGCAAGGTCATACACTTCAGACACAAAAACCCCAAACATCAGTACCTCATGACCCAAAATTCTGGAAGTCACCACACAATTGAGCCTGTCCAGGAGGAGAGTGACCTTGGTGTCATTGTTGACTCCCAGTTGAAATTCAGTTCCCACTCACAGAAAACAGTCATCACAAGGAGTGATTCAACAGGATCAAAAGTCCTTATTTCACTCCAAGCTGTGATTTAAGGTAATTTAAGGTAAATTTGCAAAAAAGAGGTCTTTTTTGTTAAGTCAATAAACTAATAATTTCAAGTGTTTAATATCAAACAGTATTAATAATTGTCATTCAGGGTATATATTTGTACATTAGGGGGGGGGGGGGGGGATAAATTTTAAATTTACCTCTCATTTAAATCAGAACTAAACTTTAGCCCCCCCCCCCCTTGTGTGCAAATATTTACCCTGAATTGGTATATATAGGGGTAGGGGTAAATTTTATTTCCAACAAAAATGATTATTGTGTATTTGGAAAGAGGATAAAAAAAGGCATTGAGTGATATTGTTTACTTTATTTGTAAGTCAATAATATGATCTGCAAAAAAGATCCCAAACAAGCAAATAAAAAGGCATCACATGATGTTTTCACTTTCATCTTGGCTAAATTATGTGGTGCACTAGAAATTACCAAAAATGGTAGGCTATCTAGTTGTATGTTCACTTTATTTGTAGGTCAGTAATGTGAACTGCTCAATATTTACTGAATATCAAGGTATTATACATAATTATTTCTGTTACTTTAAGTTTTAATGTTGTTCCAGTGAATTTTTTGTTGTTCATCTTATTGACTTACAAATAAAGTAAACATACCACTTGATGCCTTTTTTTTATTCTCTTTCCAAATATAATAATAATTTTCTTTGGAAATTAGTTTTACCCCAACCCCTATATATACCAATTCAGGGTATACATTTGCACATTAGGGGGGGGGGGGGTAAATTTTATTTCTGATGTAAATGAGAGGTAAGTTTAAACTTTCCCCCCACCCACCCCCCCCCCTAATGTGCAAATATATACCCTGATATGGTATATATAGGGGTGGGGGGAGTATACCCAATGGGTATATTATTTTTGTTCACTTTATTTGTAGGTCAGTAATGTGAACTGCTCAATATTTACTGAATAGCAAGGTATTATACATAATTATTTCTGTTACTTTAAGTTTTAATGTTGTTCCAGTGAATTTTTTGTTGTTCATATTATTGACTTACAAATAAAGTAAACATACCACTTGATGCCTTTTTTTATTCTCTTTCCAAATATAATAATCATTTTCTTTGGAAATGAGTTTTACCCCAACCCCTATATATACCAATTCAGGGTATACATTTGCACATTAGGGGGGGGGGGGGGGTAAATTTTATTTCTGATGTAAATGAGAGGTAAGTTTAAACTTTCCCAACACCCCCGCCCCCCACTCCCTAATGTGCATATATATACCCTGATATGGTATATATAGGGGTGGGGGGGAGTATACCCAATGGATAATATCTAAAAATTTCTATTCTATAGAATGTAAAAATAATATCCAACCATACTTAGTTATTGCCAAAATTATCCAACTAGTTAGCTATCTGAAAAATCCTTTTAAGCAAATAAGAAATTATCCAACTAGGAAAATAGCTAATTAAAATTTAAAAGAAAAATAGTTTTATCTTGCTAGCCAAATACAATAAACCATAAGAGCCAACTTAGTATCTCTAACTAGGTGGATAATACTTTAACTTAATGCTTCTGATATATATCTAAAAAGACAGATAAGTAAATTCTTCATGCAAACTAGTGATAATATCCAACAAGTCAGACAATTTTTTCTCTTAGACATAGCATGAACATCTAACTTGGTGGATATATCAGAAGATCTAAGACTCAGCATTATCCACCTAGTTAGATTTTCTTGCTGTGTCTAAGAGAAACAATTTATCTGGCTAGTTGGTTATTATCCCAAAACTGCATAGCCTAATAGAATTTACTTATCCTCCTAGTTGGATATATATCAGGAGTGTTAAGACTTGGTATTATCCACCTAGTTAGATGTTCATGCTGTGCCTAAAAGAAATGAATTATCTGGCTAGTTGGATATTAACCCCAAACTGCTTAGAGAATCTTCTTATCTGCCTAGTTGGATATATATATCAGAAACACTAAGGAACATTATTATCCAACTAGGTAGATATTCTCTCTCCCTAAGGGAAACAATTTATCTGGCTAGTCGGATATTAACCCTAAACTGCTTGGAGAATCTTCTTATCTGCCTAGTAGGATATATATCAAAAACACTAAGCTACATTATTATCCAACTAGGTAGATATTTTGTATGATACATATACTGTTAAATATTGAGCTAGGTAGATAAAGGTGTAAGAGTCTTAGAAATGTTATTATCTGTCTAGCATGATATTTTATCTTGATACTAAGCATAGTTGGATATTGTTTTTACATTCTATATATTTTTAAAAATATCCATTGGGCACATTCCTGGGTGGGGGTAAAATTCATATCAGACAAAAATGATTATTATATTTGGAAAGAGCATAAAAAAAGATGGTAAATTTTTACCAAATCATGTTATTGAGTTAGGAATAGTGAATACACCATTTGATGCCTTTTTTTATGCTGATTACAAATATAATATTCATTTCTGTCAGAAATGAATTTTAGCCCCCCCCTATATATGCCATTTCAGGATATATATTTCTATATTAGGAGGGTGGGGGTGGGGGTAAAGTTTAAACTTACCTTAAATTACCTTAAATCGCACTAGCCAGCAATAAGGACGAATCCTGTAGACGCCGGTCAATGTTGATGGTGGCTCAGCTCATTACTTACCTCCCATTTACATCAGAAATAAAATTTGCCCCTAACCCCCCCCCCCTAATGTAGAAATATATACCCTAAATTGGCATATATAGGGGGGGGGGCTAAAATTCATTTCCAATAGAAATGATTGTTATATTTGTAATCAGCATAAAAAAGGCATCAAATG
Source organism: Artemia sinica (assembly GCA_027921565.1). Taxonomy (NCBI): domain Eukaryota; kingdom Metazoa; phylum Arthropoda; class Branchiopoda; order Anostraca; family Artemiidae; genus Artemia; species Artemia sinica. The sequence continues at coordinate 9,945,988 of CM051256.1, forward strand.
GTATATTCACTTTATTTGAAACTCAATAATATGATTTGGTAAAAATTTACCAAAAAGACATCAAGTGGTATGTCTACTTCTTTCATAAGTCAATAGCCTAATAGGCCTATGAAAAACAAAAAATTGGTAAATATTTACCAAACCATATTAGCCTATTGAGTTACAACTAAAGTGAATATACCACTAGATGCCTTTTTTTATGCTCTTTACAAATATAATCATCATTTTTGTCAGAAATGAATTCTAGCCCCCACCCCTATATAGCCTATATAGGCTATATACCAATTCAGGGTATATATTTGCACATTAGGGGGGTGGGGGGGAAAGTTTAAACTTACCTCTCATTTACATCAGAAATGAAATTACCCCCACTCCCCTTATGTGCAAATATATACCCTGAATTGGTATAGGCCTAGGCCTATATATAAGGGTGGGGGCTAAAATGCATTGCCGACAAAAATGATTATTATATTTGTAAAGAGCATAAAAAAAGGCATCGAGTGGTATATTTACTTTAGTCATAACTCAATAATATGATCTGGTAAATATTTACCGTTGTTCCTTACTTTCAGTTGAAAAACCTGTTTGTTTGTTTTTTTCTTTGTGTCATCAGCAATGTTCCTCCTGAATCAACAGGGTCATCAATTCTCTCTTCACACATTCCAAAAACGAAAATAGCCTACTAGCACTAAGTCAAAACCAACACCAAAAACATCAGTCAGAAAAACAAAACCCAAGATGAAGTTATGACCAACAATAACTTTAAAGCCCTTCTTCTTCTTCTTCAATTATAGGCTTCGGATGAATCCATTTAACCTTTTTCGTATTGTATGATTATGTCAGGGGTGTCCTGGGAAATCAGATATAGAGATTAGACTATTATTATTCAATAATAGGCTTTATACATCATTGATGAAACCACCTATATTTAGGCAGTTAAAGACAGCTTTGAACAATTCAGCATCATCAGTTGAAGAGTGTCTCCTTTGTGTTAGTTGGTCAATATTAGGGGTTAGCTTGAGGCGCTTGAGTATAGCAGATAAAGTTAGCCATTCTTTTTTATGGTTGAGAGTTGCCACAGGGCAACCAAAAAGAACATGGTTGATGGTCTCATCATAGGTTTGACATAGGCGGCAAAGAGGGCTCATTACTGTTGGAAGGGTTGTGTTTTGATAGAGATAAGTTTGGCTGTTAAGGCCAGTAGCATTTGATCGTATTCTGTGGTACATCTTTGAGTCTTTCCGGGATGTAAATGGAGAAAGGTTTGGTGGACATTGGTTTGCTAGATAAATTTTTAGGCGCCAATGGTTTACATCTCTTACTGGGATAGGTCTTCCAGAAATTATTTCAAGCTGAAGGGCAGATTTAGCTATTTCATCTGCCTTGTGGTTCCCTTTATACCCATGTGACTTGGGATGTACTGGAATTTTGTGGATATACCTTGTTTAAGTAGTTGGTTCAATAGTACAAGAGTGGTGGAGGTATCATTGTCTGGGTAGTCTGAAGGTTCTGGTGATATTGAGGCAAGGGCTGATTTTGAGTCTGAATAAATTATAAGCGGGGTGTTTCTTGGGGGTTTGGCATCTTTATAATGGTTTCCAATGCAATGTTGATGGCAGCTATTTCAGCTGTCATGATACTCACATCATTTTGGAGCCTTTCAGCAGCTGCTATACCTAAAGATGGGAAGTAGACTCCACAAGCAGTCCTGGAATCTGTTTTTGAGCCATCCACAAAAATTGGGAGGTGGTGGATATATCTCTGAGACTCAAATTCATGAAATAATGAATTTACATAGGCAAGGGAAAGGTCTGTTTTAATAGCTGGCGCAAACAAAAGGTTCACTTCTGGGTAGAGGTTAGCCCAGGAAGGTATCCGGGGGTAAATTTGAAATAAAGAAGATGAAGGTATGGGGTAGGTCATTTGGGTGGTTGCAAATTCCCGTGCAAGGCCCCTAAAAGCTCCAGGGTTTCTTAGCCAGTCATGTAATCTATGGGAACTGTTACCTTCAATTTTTGTAAAGTAGCGGGCAAGTAGAATGTCTCTACGCATGGCAATAGAGGTGAGACCACTTTCACTGAGGAGGAAGTTGGTTTTGGTGTGATTCCTGAGGCCAAGTATAGCACGGATCATAGTATTCTGGACAGTCTCCAGACTGCATAGTAGGGTATTTGAGCATGAGCCATATACAATTAGTCCATAATCAATCTGAGATCTAATATAAGTCTTATAGAAATTTATTAGAGTTTTTTCATGGCAACCCCAAGGCGTATTGAGTAGCCTTTGTAAGATACGCATTTTCCTGAGGCATTTTATTCTCACATTTTCAATGTGGAGCCTGAAGGTTAGTTTTTGGTCTAGAGTGAGGCCAAGATATTTGATGTGTTGTTGCTCTTGGATGACAACACCATTTAGGGTTAGTAGGGCAGATTGGGGATTTCTCCTGTTATGAAACTGTACTATAGCTGATTTTGATGGGGCGGTGGGTAGGCATGAATTGTTGGAGAAACATTCAAAGGCATAAAGCGACTTTTGTAACTTGGATTGGGCTAGTTCAAAATCATTTGAGGTAGACCATAGGACTATATCATCTGCAAACTGAATATTTGTTTGGGGTAGGTTGAGATCCCATAAATATAGTGAAAACAGGAGACAGCTGAGGACAGCACCTTGGGGAAGGCCTTTGGAGACAGACTTTTTAGAAGTGATGTAGGAATTTACTTGGAGAACAAAAGAGCGTTCAGATAGGTAACTTTTAAAGAAATTCACTACAGGTATTGGAAAACCCATTTTTGATAATTTTTGCAGTAGGAGTGGATGTTGGATATTATCATATGCATTCTGGAAGTCCAAGAAGGCTGCAACTAGGATTTGGTTGTCTTTCAGACACTCAGATATGGCGTTGGTTAGGCGAACAAATGCATCAATGGAAGAATGATATTTCCTAAATGCTGTTTGGGTATGTGGGATGAGGTGGTTAGACTCAGCAAACCAATACAATCGGGAGTGGATTATCTTCTCATATAATTTTCCCAGAACTGGGGTAATCATAATGGGTCTGAAGGAGTTGGGGTCCTCTTTGGGTTTATTTTGTTTTAATATGGGGATGATGAGTGATGTTTTCCAAGCAGATGGGAAGAAGGAATTGCTCCAGGCATTGTTGAAGAGAGATAAGAGTACTTTTTTAAACTCTATTGGAAGGTGTTGGAGTAAAGATGGATGGATCTGGTCATGGCTGCAAGTTGTTTTGGGTTTGATTGAATTGATTGCTTTATTCAGCTCAATCATTGTAAAATCTTGGAGTAGATACTGGGACCCAGGCAAGTCAAAATGGGGTGTTAGGCTGATCTGAGGTGGATTATGAGAGGTGTTTTTGAATTTCTTCTCATAAAAATCTGCTAAAAATTTAGCCTTTTCTTCGTTGGTTTCCAGCTGCTGACCATTTAGAGTTAGCTGGTAATGGAAGGGGTTCTGTGTGGAGAATTTGCCACACATCTTGTCTAGGAATTTATGAATCTTTGACTCTTGCGTTTTGTGGGACACTGATAAGAGAAAGTTTTTGCAAGCCTCTTCTTTTGCAAGTTTAATTGTTCTCTTAAGTTTTGCCTCTGCTTGTAGCTTTGCAATATATTTTCCAGTGGATGGATTTCTCTTGAAGGATCTGATGGCATTCCTTTTATTGTGCCAAGCCTCTTGGCAAGAGGATGTCCACCATGGCTTAGGGGGTTTGTTATTTTTCAGTGTTTTAGGGCATTGGGACTGGGGTATGGTAAGTTTTGCAGCATCAAGAAGTAGTGATGTGAGGTTTTTGGAGAGTTGGTTTGGGTCAGTGGAGAGTGAAGAGTAGTCATGGTTTGAGAGAATGTGGGAGAAGTTTGGCCAGTCTGCTTTTTGCCACACATAGTGGGAAATGAAATTGTCAATGATGGCTGGGTCACCAATTTTTGTGCATATGGCAAAATGGTCACTTAGGAGGTTGTCTATTCTGTTGACAGTAGTTTTATTTATTAAACTTGATGAAACTAATTGAAGATCAATAGTTGAATAACTCCCACTTCTTTTGCTGAAGTAGGTATTTAGGTGTCTAGGAGTTGCTAGTACTATATTGGTAAAATTGGTGAGGAATTCCTCTATGTATTTTCCAGCATTATTTTGAGGTGAATAACCCCAGATAGAACTATGGGCATTGAAGTCCCCAACAACCACTAGATTTGAATTTGAGAAATTATTAGAAATAAAATTGAAAAAATCATGTCCATTGTTATTGCCATTTGGATTATATAAATTAATAACAGTGACCTCCGTGTTTGCCAGCCACAACTTTACACCAATTGCATCAATGTCATGACTGAAATCAGGGAGGCTTATACCACAGAATTTGAGGTGAGATCGTACAAGGATGGCAACTCCACCACCAATTCTATTGGAAGATCTGTCTTTTCTTAGGACATCATAACCAGGAATTTTTAGATTAACTGATGAGTTTAAATGGGTTTCTTGAAGGCATAGTATGTCTATGTTGTGTGAAGAAGTATACTTAAGAAGGTCAGTGATTTTATAGTCATTTAATGATCTCACATTCCATTGCAAAATTGAGGAGGATAGGGGTAACTGAGGGTTAGCCATTGATAGATAGATTTAGTTTATTGAGTATAGTTCTGAAATTTGTGTTGGCTGTGTCCTTAAGATTTTTTGGGAAGTAGGTATTAGCCATCTCTTCTAGAATTGAGGATTTTTGATCTTCTGTGAGGGATGTTCTGGAGAGTGAGTTGAAGTTGAATATGTAAAGGCATAAGTTTGTAAGTAGATTTGGATTTTCTTCTGATATTTCCTTTGGCGATTTTGATGAGGTTGGTTTTGTAGGTTTACTTATAGAAGATTCAGGGTCTTGGTCTCTGGCTGGAAGGGGGGGAAAGTCTAAGGTCTTGATTCCAGGGAATGTTTTTTGTGGTTTGGTCCTTGTAGCTTTTTGCTGTAGAGTTTTTTGATTAGGTTGTGTGTTTGGTTCAGAGAATTCAGGTGTATCTGCATTGTGCACCATGAGTTTAATTTTTGCAAACTGAAATGGGATATTTTCTTTTTCAGACAACCTGAGAGCCATTGATCTTGCCTTGTATTTTGGGCATACAGATCTGTTGTCAGAAGAATGGGGACCTTTGCAATTAATGCATGATAATTTCTTGTTTGTACAGTTTGCTGTGTTTGGAGGATGGATGTTTTGGCATAGGTTGCACCTCTTCAGGTTTGTTTTGCAGTGTTGTTTTGTGTGACCCATTATCAGACATATTTCACACTGTATTGGCTTAGCCTTGTACTCTTTGTAGGGCTTTATCTGGCCAAATAGGGATATAGGTTCACTGAAGTTCTCTAGGGTGGAGTCCAGGGTGAAAAGGTAGGATTTAGATGTGTATATGCCATCATTGTTGGGTTTTCCAAGTCTGGTGACTTTTGATACTGATATTTTTTGGCCTTTGCAGTTCATAAGGCCATCCTTTAAGTCAGTTTCAGGAATACCATTAGGGATATTGTATATGACAATTTTTGTTTGGGAAGGGGGAGGGCGAATCCATTGCTTTGAATCGACCTTAATGCCTCCAAGGGAGTTAAGTGACAAAAGAGTTGTTTTTGCATTTTCAAAGCCTGCTTGAATAGATATTAAAATTGAACCATCTCTGTTGATGTTGAGGTTGAAATTAATTTTCAGGATTTTGAAGAGCTCAAGTCTAATTGTTTGGATGTTTTTTATTTGGAACATGGTTTCAGGAGAGGTAGGAAGAATGTGGATGAAGTGCTCTTCTTCCAAAAAAGATGGGGGTGTAGTAGAAACTGTCTTTAATGGGGAGAAACTGGTGTACCGTTTTCTCTTGGATCTTTTAGGAGTGACTGTTTTGAAGCCATCATCATGGAGATTTGAGTCCTCAGAGTGGACAGTGACCATGGTTTCATTGGAGTCTGAGTCCTCAGAAAGGTCACTTGGTAATGGGGAGATGGTGCCTAGCATTTGGTAATTAGTATCTCCCTTCTCAGGGGGTAATTTCATTGGGATCATGGTTGAGATAAATTCCCCACTTTATATAAATAAAAATAATCAAGAAAACTTCACTTGATAGTCCTGTTTTCACAAAATTTTCGAATTCTCTAACACAATTATTTTTAATATTCTTCTTCTTTTCTTCGCCCTTGCCTATTACAGTGAATTTATAATCCTCTTCTTCTTTAAAGGGCTAGGCACGCGTAACTGATTTCGGAAACCGCTTTCAGCAACAGTGTATTCTACGTCAAGTGATTCCAATGGATGATTTTAAGAGGCGGGGCTTAATGAGGTTTTTCGGCGATTAATCATCATTAATTAGGATTAATTTACGATAATCATTAAATACGATTAATTACATGCCTAAAGATCTAAAGCCCTAGTACATTTCTTGTCTAGAACGTAATTAATTATGATTAATCACCGAAAAACGTCACTAAGCCCCGCCTCTTAAAATCATTAATTATGATCATACGATGTGGAATACACCCTTGCTGACATCGGTTCCCGAAATCAGCTACGTGTGTCTAGCCTTTAAATCATGATTTCAAAAAGTACCTTTACTTGTGCTGGGCTCCCTCGGCGTCAATAAAGTTAATAAAGCTCTGCACAAAGTTAATAAACCGTTTTCCTCGCATAACTTTATTGCAGTTGGAAAGAAGTTAAACTTTATTTAACTTGTTCAAGAAAGTCCGCAAAGTTCGACCAATAGCAGAAGACGTGTGGAAAATTTCAAATAAACAACATACAAATTAGTTTCTACAAATATAATCGTGTATACTTGGTTAAATATTTAGCTTGGTCAAAGAAACAAAAACTATTTTTATTCACTATTAAAAGGAAAAAATGTTTGCCCTTTTCTTTGCCTTCGTCATACTTTAGTACATAGGTCAAACAATATAAAATTTCACAACTAGCGACGCTAGGCACTTGGTAGAAGGTAAGTCAGTGGAAAATCGACAATTCTGCTGCAACGGTGAGAAAACCTACGTAAGATAAGATAAGATATTTATTTCGAGAAATTACTATCACAAGCCCTGAAGGTCCGAATTCGAATTTCGAAGTCCATAAAAAAACAAACAAGCAAGAAAATCATAACAAAAGCACAACAATTTAAAGATTGGCAACCAATGAAAAAAAAAAAAAAAAAAAAAAATTAAAATAAATAAATAATCAAATATCGGAATGCTGTATGATTCCTTTGTCACTTATATTAAAAAACTTCAAAATGGCAACTAGTTAATAAGATAAAAACTAATAAAACTGAAAAAAATAAATAATATACACATTAACAAATGTTTAAAAAACAACATAAAAAGGGGATAGGGAACAAAAAAAAGAGTATAGAGAAAACCGAGCTGTTTCTTTTATTATATAAGAGAAACGACAAAATTTATGCACAAATTAACCACTATTTATTAAATCAGTAAAAAAAGGGATAAAAGATTTCTTATACCGCAAGGTAGTACAAAGAATGGGAGATAAGGTGGGGATAGGCTGGGACACAGTTCGTGGAGGACGATTTCTATCAGGTACATGGTATTCAGGGAAAAGGTTCCTAGTACGGGGGTTCAAAAGTGCCAACTTACCAAAACGGAGGCACAAATTATTTCTTCGTCTCTCGAGGGTCTCTAGGTTTGAAATATTTAAAAAATACAAATAGGATATCTTGCCCTCTTTAAAAATAATTCTTAGAGCTCTCTTTTGGACATTTTCAATTTTTTGTGTTGCTTCATTAGAGAGGCCAGGGTGCCACACAGGACAAGCGTACTCTAATATGGGACGCACAAAAGAAATGTATACTTGTAGTAAATGTGATTGGGGGCAACTGAATTTATTTAAAAGTTTAAGGAGGGAAAGCGAGGAGTTTGCTTGTCGTAGGATATTATTTATATGGGCATCCCATTTCAAATTAGAAGAAATTGTAACACAAAGGAGTTTAAGAGATGTGACAGAGGTTTCAGGAGGAATAGGAGCAAGAAAAAGGGGAGGGGATTTAAGGAAACTTACTGAGACTATTGCGGATTTAGAAGGGTTAACTGTCATGTCAAGGGAAGAGGCCTCACAGGCAATATCTTGGAGTATGCCCATTGGGTTGCTAAAGATGTTTTTATGACATATCTCTAAAACTGTCAAGTCATCGACAAATTTCCATCTATTGTCATAAAAAGATTTCTTATGCGTGGTAGGATAATTATGAAATTGAGAATTAGTTGGAAAAATGCCGGAGAAATTTACAGGTAAATTACTATATTGATAATCGTGACAAATACTAGAGATAGAAATTAAGTGAAGTTGCTCCAAAGAGAAAATTCATGAAGTCCCATGTAGGTGTCTAACTGAAGATCTGCAATCAACATTAAAAAGAATCCTCATTGCTTTATTCTAAAGCATTTGGAGAGATTTGAAAACAGACAAAAAGGTAGATGCCCAAACCGAAATGCAATAGAGAAAATTTGGGTGGACAAAAGAATAATAAATAGATTTTAGAATAGCTTTAGGAAAAAAATGATGAAGACGAGTTAGCATGCCAATATTTCGGGAAATTTTTAACGACAGTGTTTTTACACATTTATGAAACGACAAATTTTCATCTAAAATAATCTCAAGATATTTGAACTGATCTACCCGTTTTAATTCAAGACCATTCAAGAAAAGAGAGAAGGTATCTGACACTACTGATCCAGTTCGCGAAAATAACATATATAGGCATTTTTTTTATTAAGAGCTAGTAAATTCCTTGAATACCAATCAGATACAGTTAGTAACGTACATTTGAGGTTCTGGAAAAGAACTGATAGGTCCCGGTGAGAAGCAAAAATTACTACGTCATCAGCAAACATTATAATTTTACAAAGAGGCAAAACTTCTGACAAATCATTTATAAAAAGAAGAAATAGAATAGGCCCAAGGACAGAGCCCTGAGGTACTCCGTTATTAATCGGAAAAGTTTCGGAACGGAGGTCACGAGATTTATCAATACAATCTAGTCGTCTCCCAGAAAGGTAAGATGCAACAAATTTAACAGCTTGTGTTGAAAACCCATAAGACTTGAGTTTATAAAGAAGCAACGAATGATTTACGGTGTCAAACGCCTTGGCGACATCAAGAAAAATCGCCAACGCATGTTGACCATCATCTAGTGAATCATTAATATTTATCAAAAGCTCATGAATTGTCAGTTCAGTTGACTTTCCTTTTATAAAATCATATTGAGACGTGTGTAAAATCTTACTATCAAATAAATATTTTTGTAATTGACTATTTGCAAGTTTTTCCAAAATTTTGCTGAAAACCGAAAGTAGAGAAATGCCTCTATAATCTGAAGGGTCGTTGAAGTCCCAGCTTTAGGTAATGCTATAACATTTGCTTTTTTAAAAAGCTCAGCGAAAACCCCATGCATAAGTGATAGATTAAAAATATGTGCCAACAAAGGTGAAATGCTTGACGCTATTTGCTTTACGGTTTGAGCCGAAAATCGAAATTCGTCCTTAGAAAAACTTCGTTTAAGCTTCAGAATAACTTTTTCAATCTCATGAGGCTCAATCTCAGAAAAAGAAAACGAATTTTCTTCATGTTGCTCATTAACTGAAACAGAAGGGGAATTCAGTTGCATATTCATAGTCGATGCAAGTCTAGAACCAATATTACTGAAATAATCTCCAAAAGCATTTAAAATTTCATTGGGCTCTCTAATATTTTCTTCATTTAAAACAGGGCAATTAACACTAGTGCTTTTACGACTATGAGGACGTATCTTTTCACTTATCAATTGCCATGTTTTTCTCATATCCGATTTATGCTCCAAAAATTTCTCTTTATAATATTTTCTCTTCTCATGTCTGATAATTGAATTTAGCTTATTTCTATAAACTCTGAATTCTTCAAACAACTCAGGTGTCTGTAATTTTAAATAATTCTTAAATTTTCTATTTTTATGTTTTAACGATGTCAAAATACCTTCAGTAATCCATAGGACAAATTTCTGTGCAAACTTTCCGTGCGAAACTCGTGTTGAAGAAGCCCGATCCCGCAGTCGCATCATTTGATCAATAAAATCTGAAAACGCAGCATTTGCGTCATCTGAGCCATAAACCGAACTCCAATAATGGTCACCAATTAACTGACGTAAAATTTTACAAACAATCCATGTATATCGCTTTTTTAAATTATCCATTATTGAATCTCGATGTTGTTTATTACTATTATTTAAATTTTAAAAGAACACTCATCGGAAAATGATCCGACATATCAGACAAAATTACTGACGATTTTTCAGCATCAAATAAAACAGGAGAGAAAAATATATTATCTAATAATGTAGCTGTATTAGCTGTAACTCTTGTCGGCAGAGAAATACTTGGAAGAAAATTAGAACACAACATCATAGTTAAAAACTCCTTATTATTTCCAACATCGAGATTCTAAAGATCAAAATTAAAATCACCCGAAATAATAACTGGTTATTTCAACACTTCCAGATTTATGAACAGCGGTTCAAAAACTTCAAAAAATCTTTTTGGGTTACCCGACGGAGATCGATAAACAGACCCGAAAATAAATGGACCACAGCCCAAAGGTACAACTTCAACAAAAATAGTCTCACATAACCCTTCATCAAATACAGACAAATCCCTGAGAATACTAAAAGACCAGTCATCACGAATATACAGCATCTGACCTCCTCTCGCATTCTGACACCTTGTACGCGAAATACACTTCATCCCGGGCAGATCTAACATTGTAAGGGGTGTATTAGCAGACCAAAAAGTTTCGCAAACTCCAACAATGTCTGTAGGACTAGATGCAAGCAAGAGCTTCAGTTCATTGAATGCACTTTGTAACCCCTGGGCATTTACATGTAACGATCGGATCGGAAAATCACAATTTTTTGTTTTATCCGATAGAAACTCGCATGAAGAATAATCCAATTCAGGTAGATTATTTACATAAGGCATATCTTTATTACTTCCGGTAGCTGAATTTAGAATAATATCTAATTTCAAACGAGAATCAAGAAAATACTGAAAACGATCCATAAGCCAAAAAAAAGAAAAGAAAAATTCACCGCTTCTTAGTTTTTGACGACAGGTTCATATGACACATTGCGAATCTGAACTACGTCGGAAATCGTTTTACACGGAATGATTTGCGAACCGCACTTGACATAAACCACATTTCGTAAAGTCCATACATTTTCCAATTCAAGCTTATTGCGCACAAGCTTGTTTATAAAATCAAAACGTGGTATCTGTGCAGGCAGGATGATTTTTGAGTATTTCTACTTCTTCTATAAACTATTTTAAGGCGTATGCAACATTGCATAAAGACAAGTCTACATCTGTTAAAATCTACGGAAGCAATAAATCTTCCTGTAATTTTGGTTTGAATGTGATTTTCTTTTAAGATTAAATGCATAATAATTAAATATATTGTTGATTAGATAAATTGATCCCTTTCCTTTTACCCAACCACCATTGCTATTTTGGAGTCTGGCCCCCCTGGAAAATTTTCTGCCAGCGCCCATGACACTTAGCGTGTTGAACAAAGTTTTAAAAAAAGACTTATTGAAGCGTTCGCTTTAAAAACAGATGATAGGTCTTGATCATCTACAAAAATACAAAAACAAAAATACAAAATACAACAAAATAACAAAATACTGCAACAGAAAAACAGTTTAAATAGTGTTTAAAAGTGTTTTTTTTTCTTTACAGCAGGTGCTGTCGGGAACAGGGAAAGTAGTCGTATACTGGGTGACAGCCAAGTCCCCTAGATTCTAAAACATATCTTGATATTTCTATTTCATAGTAGTTTTTTATGTTAGCTATGTGCTATATTACCCCTTGACTGAACCGCTATACCTTTTTTTTTTTAGACACATATAATCAACGTTGTTCCATTTTTCGGTATCTTCGTTAGTTAACCCCCCCCCCCCTACAGTTTCGTGAATTGATACCACTATTGAACGTTCTTTCCAAATATTCTAAAGGCTACTATTGCAAATTCCGCTTTGACCCCCCGAAGTACCAAGGACATCAAAGTATAATTTTTTGCCTCTGGACCCACTTTAGCCACCGATTTTTTATTTTTGCTATTAAAAAATTATGAAGATTTTAGGGCAGCGCCATATTTTCATCAGTGTTGCCATACTTTTTTTATTCTGCATCCTTTAAAGGAACTTTAACAAAACATGAATATGAAAACAATGGTTCAGATTTTTACTGGACAATGTGCTTATTAGTATGAATGATTTAAAGGCGTAAAAATTAGGGGAGAATTTTTCCGATAGATATACGAGTCACTCATCAATACCTGTACGAAAATTTTCCAGTTGGCATACAATGGGATATCTTCATTTCCGATAGTTTCATGATCCACAAAGATTTTGGCCGGACATTTCTGGGACTTCATCTTGACACAAAACCGTTCTAAAGGCACATCGACCCCATACTTCTGTGATTCCTTCCACAGCTCTTCTCGCACTTGCCGCACAGAAGTCCCTGGCTCCAAAATCCACTCAAAGAGAAGGTTAGGACTAACAGGCTGAAACACAAATTGTTTTTAGCAGTCATCTGTATCACAGCACAAACACAATGAATGACTAAATATAAATACATTTGAAGCTGAGAATTCCTTATGGAAATAAAAAAAAACATGTAAAGAAAAATATAAATATTTGAGCTAGCAAAAAATAAAAAGAGAGAGGAAAGAGAGAGAAAAAAAGGATGCCCAGTCGGTATATTACCTACATTGATTGACTTTTTCCCGAGAATAAACGAATAAAGAAAGATTATGCACATACATACAAGATAAACATGGGAGGTGCTTAAAAATGTGCTACATACATACATACATATACATACAAGATAAACATGGGAGGTGCTTAAAAATGTGCTAGATACATACATACATATACATACATACAAGATAAACATGGGAGGTGCTTAAAAATGTGCTACATACATACATATACATACAAGATAAACATGGCAGGTGCTTAAAAATGTGCTACATACATACATACATATACATACATACATACAAGATAAACATGGGAGGTGCTTAAAAATATGCTGCATACATGCATATATATACACACATACAAGATAAACATGGGAGGTGCTTAAAATGTGCCACATACATACGTACATAAATATAAATACATACATACAAGACAAACATGGGAGGTGCTTAAAAATGTGCTACATACATACATACATACATACAAGATAAAAATGGGTGGTGCTTAAAAATGTGCTGCATACATACATACATATACATGCATACATACAAGACAAACATGGGAGGTGCTTAAAAATGTGCTACATACATACAAGATAAAAATGGGAGGTGCTTAAAAATGTGCTACATAAATACATACATATACATGCATACATACAAGATAAACATGGGAGGTGCTTAAAATGTGCTACATACATACATACATAAATATACATACATACATACAAGATAAACATGGGAGGTGCTTAAAAATGTGCTACATACATACATACATATACATACATAAATACAAGATAAACATGGGAGGTGCTTAAAAATGTGCTACATACATATACATACGTACATACAAGATAAACATGGGAGGTGCTTAAAAATATGCTAATCTAAATATAAAGAACAAGAGGCCTTGTTGTTAATCTGATACAACTCTTGCAAAGATTTCATAGATTTATATAGACGAAAGGATATAGGAATATCCCTTCGTAAAAGAGGGGATTTTTTTTTTTTTGCAACAACTTGTCAATATTGAACTGTTAATAGAATCTATAGGTTGTTAAAAAAGAACTACCAAGACTATGTTGATGGCCTTTGAGCTTGTGTTATATGCTTCAACAAGGCTAGAAAACCAACATTTGAAGAGCCCTAAAGCTTAATTTGCATAAATACACATAGCAGGTATGACATATATGAAAGATTATGCTAATTTACTTCTTCAAGAAAAAAAGAAACAAACTGAAATGTCATATCACCAAAACAAAATATCACCAACTGGCTATAGTTTTAACTTCTATTTCAAGAAAAAAAAAAATCAGTAACAGTTGCACAGGGAAAAGTAAAAAAAAATTCCCGTCAAGATCTATCTATAGATGGCTTTACATGCAATACATATTTGGGGTTGCATTACCAAATGCTGTCGAAAATGAGACAGTGTAAACGCATGGTGTTGAAAACTAATAATTTTTGGACTGTCAAGTGCATTTTTATGCTTGAATGAAGGTAGTAATGTATTGTGGCTAAACAATATTGAAAAAAGTTTGCTTCTTAAACTTATAAGTATGGTTTATTGTCCATTACAAACCCCATCATCTTATTGTGGAAGGAGACTTTCATTGATAAAATAGGCTTACAGTTTTGCTGATTTATCAATGGATGTTTTTTCTTTATTTATGATGATTTATCTATGGAATAAAGGAAAATCTTTTATTAAGGTTTATGTTTCTCTGAAACAAGTGATTTTGCGACAAGCCTCTAGCTGTAAACTGCTCCAAAATGAAAAGATACTTACACCTTTGAACTCACTGGTCTCAGATTCACCTTTCATCGAGCTATGATTTCGATATTACTTAGACTTTTTCTTGTAGAAAGATTAAATTACCTGAAAATAGTAAAATTGTCCGTTTTTCAACAATTTTCCAGTAATTTTCAAAATATTTTCAATTTAAAAACTGTGGGCACCAGATTTTAAAATTTTAATTCGGTAGATGTACAGAGCTGAATCTCAACGATGTGGAGTGATGGTGAAATTGTTGTCTTTCGTTGATACATTAAAAATGTAGGAGAGCAGGAAAGAAACACGCACAAAATTGCAAAGTAACGTAAACCTTAAATTAAAAAATATTCTTAAGTCTGAAATATCTTACCATGACGAAAAACAAACCAGAACGAAATCCCAGATATACAAAACTGTTCTAATAATAAAAAGACCACAATTCTTAATTTTTTCAGCCAATGTTTTCAGTCCATTTTTAACACATTTTTAGTGTCGGTAGAATCATAGGTAAAGTAAAGAACGATGTGGGCACAATGTGTTTTTTTTCTTCTTCTTCAGTCGGGTATTTCGTATCGAAGGAGTTGTCGTAGAAGCTTTGAAAAGGGCTCATTCGATTGGAAATTGGAGTGGCTAGTGCCCTTTTTAACAGTCGAAAGTGATTGGAGGGCAACTAGCCCTCCAAAATAAAGGTTTTTAGATAGCCATTTTGTTCCACTATGTTCTAAGTTCAGGAAATTATACCTTTGAGCAGGACACTCCCCCCACAGTCTTCAGGTCAAGGGTTATAAGTTATGCCCTGGGGGTATATAAGGTTTTTATTGAAACCTTTGTCGTAGAAACTTGAAAAAGGGCTCATTCGATTGGAAATTCAAAGGGCTAGTGCCCTTTTTAATAGTCAAAAGTGATTTGAAGGCAACTAACCCCCCTCTCACACCCATCTTTTCTCCAAACACATCCAATCAATATTTTATATAGTCATTTTATTCAACGTAGTTGAAAGTTTTGAAAATTTGTTCTTTAAGGATGACAGCCGCTTCAACCCCCCCCCCCCCCACAGCCCTCAGGGCAAGGGTTGTAAGTTATGCCCTGGGGCGTATAAGGTTTTTATTGAAAGCGTAGAAACTTCAAAAGGGCTCATTGAACTGGAAATTGAAAGGGCTAGTGCCTTTTTTAATAGTTGAAAGGGATTGGAGAGCGACTAACGCCCCTCTCACGCCCACCATTTTCCCAAACACATCCAATCAAAATTTTGAGATATCTTTTCTGTTTAACGTAGTTGAAAGTTCTGGAAATTAGGTCTTTTAGGATGATAACCCCCTCAGAGCCCTCAGTGCAAGGGTTGTAAGTTATGCCCTGGGGGCATATAAAGTTTATATAGAAATTTGAGTTGGAAATTGAAAATTTGATTGGAAATTGAAATTGCTCATTTGATTGGAAATTGAAATTGCCCTTTTTAATTGTCGAAAGTGAATGGAGTGTAATTAACCCCCCTTTTACGCCCACCATTTCCCCAAAAACATTCAATCAAAGTTTAGAGATAGCCATTTTGTTCAACGTACTTGAAAGTTCTGGAAATTATGTATTTAACGATGACAAACCCCCCCATAGCCCCTGGGGCAAAGGTTGTAAGTTCTCCCCTGGGGGTATATAAGGTTTTTATAGATAGAGTTGTCGTAAAACTTCAAAAGGGGCTCATTCAATTCGAACTTAAGAGGGCTAGTGCCCTTTGTAATAGTCGAAAGTGATTGGAGGGTAAATAACCTCCCTCTCACGCCCACCATTCCTCCAAACACATCCAATCAAAATTTTCAGATAACCATTTTGTTCAACGTAGTATAAAGTTCTGGATATTAGGTCTTTGAGAATGACACCCCCCCCCCAGCAATTAGGGCAAGGGTTGTAAGTTATGCCCTGGAGGCATATAAGATTTTTATTGAAATTTTTGTCGTAGAAATTTCAAAAGGGCTCATTTGATTGGAAATTGAAAGGGCTAGGGCCATTTTTAATTGTTGAAAATGATTGGACAGCGACTACAGCCCCTCTCACGCCCACCATTTCCCCAAACATATCCAATTAAAATTTTGAGATAGCCATGTTGTTTAACGTTGTTGAAATTTCTGAAAATGGCTATCTCAAAATCTTTATTGGATGTGTTTGGACAAATGGTGGGCGTTGAAGGGGTGTTAGTTACTTTCCAATTACTTTCGACTATTAAAAATGGCACTAGCCATTTCAATTTCGAATCGAATGAACCCCTTTTGAAGTTTCTACGACAACGCGTTGTATAAAAACCTTATATGCCCCCTGGGCATAACTTACAACCCTTGCCCTGAGGGCTGTGAGGAGGGGGGGGGGGTTGTCAATTTCAAAGACCTAATTTCCAGAACTTAAAACTACATTGAATAAAATGGCTATCTCAAAGTTTTAATTAGATGTGTTTGGGGAAAGGGTGGGTGTGAGAGGCGGGATAGTTACCCTCTAATCACTTTCGACTATTAAAAAGGGCACTAGCCCTTTGAATTTCCAATCGAATGAGCCTTTTTTAAAGTTTCTACGACAACACCTTCTATAAAAAAACCTTATATAACCCCAGGGCATAACTTTCAACCCTTGCCCTAAGGGCTGTGGGGAACTGTCCTCAAAAACATAATTTCTATCTGGAAATCAACTATGCTGAACATAATGGCTATCTCAAAATTTTGATTGGAGGTGTTTCGGGAAATGGGGGGTGTGGAAGGGGTGTTAGTCGCCTTCCAATCACTTTCGACTATTAAAAAGGGCACAAGCCACTCCACTTTCTAATTGAATGAGCGCTTTTCGAAGTTAATACGACAACTTCTTCGATAAGAAGTGCCCTGCTCTAAATCAAAAAGTTAATAAATAATACAATGTGCCAATATCGTTCTTACATGCCCCCAGAGCATAACTTAAAACCCTTGCCCTGAGGGTTGTGGGGGAGTGTCCTCCTCTTTACTTAGCCCCCGTTTCTTGTCTCGTTCTCAAGTGTCCCCGTTCTTTACTTAGGCAGCGTGATCGTGCTGCCTATGATTTATAAAACAACTTTCTATATAAACCTTATATACCCCCAGGGCATAACTTACAACCCTTGCACTGAGAGCTCTGAGGGGGTTATCATCCTAAAAGACCTAATTTACAGAACGTTCAACTACGTTGAACAAAATGGATATCTCAAAATTTTGATTGGATGTGTTTTGGAAAATGGTGGGCGTGAGAGGGGCGTTAGTCACTCTCCAATCACTTTGAACTATTAAAAAAGGCACTAGCCCTTTAAATTTCCAATTGAATGAGCCAATTTGAAGTTTCTATGACAGCGCTTTCAGTAAAAACCTTATATTCCCCCAGGGCATAGCTTATAATCCTTGCCCTCAGGGCTGTGGGTGAGTGTCCTCCTCAAAAATGTATTTTCTATCTGGAAATCAACTACGCTGAACAAAATGGCTATCTCAAAATTTTTGTTGGATGTGTTTGGGGGAATGATGGACGTGGGGGGGGGGAGCTAGTTGCTCTCCAATCACTTTTGACTATTAAAAAGGGCTCTAGCCCTTTTGAATTTACAATCGAATGAGCTTTTTTTAAGTTTCTACGACAACGCCTTCTTAAAAACCTTATATGCCCTCAGGGCATAACTTAAAACCCTTGCCCTGAGGGTTGTGGGGGAGTGTCCTCCTCAAGGCATATTTTCTGTCTGGAAATCAACTACGCTGAACAAAATGGCTATATCAAAATTTTGATTGGATGTGTTTTGGGGAATGATGGGCGTGGGCGGGGACTAGTTGCCCTCCAATCACTTTCGACTATTCAAAAGGGTACTAGCCCTTCGAATTTCCAATCGAATGAGCCTGTTTTGAAGTTTCTATGACAACACCTTCTATAAAAACCTTATATGCCCCCAGGGCATAACTTAAAACCCTTGCCCGGAGGGTTGTGGGGGAGTGTCCTCCTCAAGGCATATTTTCTGTCTGGAAATCAACTACGCTGAACAAAATGGCTATATCAAAATTTTGATTGGATGTGTTTGGGGGAATAATGGGCTTGGGGGGGGGGCTAATTGCCCTCCAATCACTTTCGACTATTAAAAAGGGCACTAGCCACTCCAATTTCCAATCGAATGAGCCCTTTTCAAAGCTTCTACGACAACTCCTTCGATACGAAATACCCGACTGAAGAAGAAGAAAAAAAAACACATTGTGCCCACATCGTTCTTTACCTATGATTCTACCGACACTAAAAATGGACTGAAAACATTGGCTGAAAAAATTAAGAATTGTGGTCTTTTTATTATTAGAACAGTTTTGTATATCTGGGATTTCGTTCTGGTTTGTTTTTCGTCATGGTAAGATATTTCAGACTTAAGAATTTTTTTTTTAATCTAAGGTTTACGTTCACTTTGCAATTTTGTGCGTGTTTCTTTCCTGCTCTCCTACATTTTTAATGTATCAACGAAAGAAGAAAATTGCACCATCACTCCATTGTTGAGATTCAGCTCTGTACATCTACCGAATTAAAATTTTAAAATCTGGTGCCCATTGTTTTAAATTGAAAATATTTTGAGAATTGCAGGAAAATTGTTGAAAAACGGACAATTTTACTATTTTCAGGTAATTTAATCTTTCTACAAGAAAAAGTCTAAGTAATATCGAAATCATAGCTCGATGAAAGGTGAATCTGAGACCAGTGAGTTCAAAGGTGTAAGTATATTTTCATTTTGGAGCAGTTTACAGCTAGAGGCTTGTCGCAAAATCACTTGTTTCAGAGAAACATAAACCTTAATAAAAGATTTTCCTTTATTCCATAGATAAATCATCATAAATAAAGAAAAAACATCCATTGATAAATCAGCAAAACTGTAAGCCTATTTTATCAATGAAAGTCTCCTTCCACAATAAGATGATGGGGTTTGTAATGGACAATAAACCATACTTATAAGTTTAAGAAGCAAAACTTTTTTCAGTTTTGTTTAGCCACAATACATTACTATTTTCATTCAAGCATAAAAATGCACTTGACTGTCCAAAAATTATTAATTTTCAACACCATGCGTTTACACTGTCTCATTTTGGACACATGGAGATCTGGTACTATACCGGAGATCTGGAACAGGTGGTTGAGAAATTGACGTTAAAAATGCAATTTAAGGTTATACGAGTATATCATAAACATGTTTTAACCCTCATCCCCTGCAATGAATTCACACGTACACACGCAGCCAGTAAAAACGGATAAGGGTCCGGCAAGCAAAGAGTAGTGTAGCACAGTGGCCATGCTACTTGGCAGTTTTCAAGGCCTAGTAAAATTTTTCGGCACATTTAATCAGAAAATACCAACGCTTCCACTATCCCCAAATTTGTCGGCAGCTTTTGGAATTTTGTCAATTTCTGCTACTGGCCGCTTTGGAGCCTTTTCCACACGTGTTAGTGGGAATCCCCTAATATAGTTCGAGATGGCCTCTCTAGAGTAATTTGGGTCTAAAATTCTCCTTGTGGGGAATTCCCCTGTTGTAACATCACCTTCTGTGAGGAGGGGATGTCCCAGACATTCGCACAGAAGATCACTCAGAAAAATGGCTGTACGAAATAAATATTTATGGTAGATTACTTCACGTCAAGGAGCTTTAACAATCCGTACGTTATTTTCTATACTAAGTGGTTAAGTTACGCCATTTTAGTATAACCTTCTACACTATAATAGGTTCGTTCACAGGCTAACGTGTAAATTGTTTAAACAAACAGGATCATCAGCCATAATGATCATAATCATGATCAGCAAACTATTCAAAAATGAAAATGTGGAATAGATATGGATATTCAAGCTCTAATGAAGATTTTATACGTATTGGAGCAGGGTGGCTTGTGATAAAAAGACAGCAGTAAAGGATTTCTAGGAAAAGTTATTACTTATTTTCAAAATTTCTTACTTTCTCATCAAGAAATTCCATTTTATTGCTACTGTTTTAATTTTTCTATAACGTAAAATAAATTTACGTTACGTAAAATTCTATGCAAAGTTCGGGTCTATTTGACACTGCCTAATCTATGACGAAATTTACTCTTTAAGAATACACAACGCAGTGTGAAAGCACCACTAGATTGCACAAGGTAAGCTTAAAAACTAAGCTTAGTTGGACTAGATTATAAACATTAACTACAAACATACTGAAGTGGTGACTTTTGAAATATTTAAGAAATGTATAATGCGCAAGCATTTTTGAGATGATCAATTTAATCTTAATTAACTGGCAATTTTCATCAACTCACTTGCAATTGGTAATAATAACGTTTGTTGCTATTGTTTTCTTTGTTTGTAATGTGACATTCAATTTAGTATTTTGTTGCGACAAAGAGTTTGCATTATGGTGTTTATGTTAAAACAAATTGAAACAAGTAAAGAAAGAGGTCTTGAATAGCAGGGATTTCCATGATAGTGGAATCAAGTCAACAAGAAAAATATGAAAAATACGCTCTGAAGAGCTTTTTAAGTATTTCTCTAGTAAGATCAATCACAAAAAAATGGAAATGCAAATTAGTTTATCGAAAACTTCTGTCTTTTATATATGTTAGTAAAAACCCCCCGAACTGCATCGAAATACATACCTCATAGGCAGTCTGGAGAACGTCCTTCAAAACATGTCATGTCTATGTGCAACTCCAACATAACAGTTTGGACAGTTTCTAAAATAACAGTTTGTAATATTGCAAAAAGTTTGGACATTGACAGCATGACAGTTTAATTAAACATCTCACATGACGGTTTGGAGATGCACAGGGAAACATGGAGATGCACATAATTTTATCGAAAATTTTTATCTATATTACTAAAGGCACCACGAACTTCATCAAAATACTTACCTTATAGGCAGTCTGGAGAACGTCCTTCAAAACATGCCATGTGCATGTGCAACATGACAGTTTGGACATTTTTTAAGGGGGACATGTTACAGAAAGTTCGGACATTGACAGTATGACAGTTTGATGAAACATTTGACATGACAGTTTCGAGATGCACTGCGACACATGGAGATGTGCGAAAGTTTATCAAAAAATTATCTGTTTTTACCTGTATTACTAAAAGGCACCTCGAACTTCCTCAAAATACATACCTTATAGGCAGTCTGGAGAACGTTTTTCAAAACATGTAATGAGCATGTGCATCTCCAAAATGACAGTTTTGTAAGGGGACATGTTACAGACAGTTTAGGAATTGACAGCATGACAGTTTGGATTCAGCGTGTCACATGACGGTTTGGAGATACACACAAGCATATCGAAAAATTGTCCGTTTTATCTGTATTATTAAAAGGCACCGCGCACTTCATCAAAATACATACCTCTCAGGCAGTCTGGAGAACGTCTTTCAAGACAACATCTTTAGGGAGAGTTAATTTGTCCTCCAATTTGCCTTTTTGAGGATGAAAGCAGAATAGCTTGCAACGGAAATAATTTCTTTCCCAATCTTTAGCAGATTTTTCCTCTTCATCCTTTCTTTCAAATTCTTTTACTAGAGCCTGAAATAATTGTTTACATTCTATAGAAAAATATCTGTATGCACATTTAAAGACGTTTTAGTATCATAATGCATCAAGTAAAAATAACGACATAATAGGGTCTTGAAAGGTAAATAACTTAAATCAAAACTGTAATAGTAAGTTCAGATATACTCATTATAAAGGTATGTTCATACGTTCATCTACGTAAGTGTGTATCTACATACACATATGCATGTTTTTTATTTATTTTTATGGAGGTTTGTTATATCGAAATATACGGATTCTCCTTTTTCTCTCTCTGCCTGTTTTTTCTTTTTTTTAATATTTATTTTAAAGAGTATGTGTTTAAATACTTAATAGTTTCATGCGTAAAAGTGTAAAAGATACTGTTCATTCAATGATTTTTTCTCTTTTTTAATATATTCATCTTAACTATATGAATTTATTGGTAAAACTCACTAAACCTGCAAAAGTTATCTTAGAAAAACGGTGTATTGTTCACAATACTATGATGGGATATGAAATATTTGTACTAATGGAACATTCTAATATAATAATGGTAGTAATTTACACTGTAATAAAGGAATTTTAGAAATCCAAATTGGACGTTCTCCTGTGTATTGTTCACAATACTATGATGGGATATGAAATATTTGTACTAATGGAACATTCTAATATAATAATGGTAGTAATTCACACTGTAATAAAGGAATTTTAGAAATCCAAATTGGACGTTCTACGCTCGCTTTGATTAACTAAAGGAGGAAAAAACTAAGGAAGAGAAATAAAAAACAGTTTTTTTAGTTCTCTTAAACTAATAAAAAAACTAAAAAATGATAAACTAAAAAATAAAATAAAAACGATAAACTAAAAAAAAAGTTTATTTCGATGATCCCATAGACATATTACGTAGAAAGATGCCTTATTATTCAAATGCATTACAATACGCGAGTACGCAAACACAAAGCACGTATCTAACAAGAAAGATGAAATCAACGGTCGAATCAATCAGTTTAGATACTCCTTTGCAAAAATATACTATACAAAACAGATTGAGATTGATCATACCACCCAAAAATATCTGTAACTACCGTCACCATAGAGATTTATTCACCAAATATGCTGTAAAATTAAATTACTTTCAAATGTACAAATTATACTAAATACAAGATACAAAACCAAAAGCTATTTTTATATATCGTAAGCTCCTAGGGAGAGAGTTATGATCATAAAAGTAACCAAAATAAAAGTGAGGCCTTCCCAACATACCCTCTTGCTGTCATTGCCTTCTGTTTTCCGCTGCAAAAGCAAACTGACTTTGGGCTTTTTCACAGAAACCAAAAAGTAATTTCATCGAAAATTGAATCAAAGACTACGTACTGTGGAACTGTGGCACTGTGGATTGAATCAAAGACTGCGCTGTGGAACAATCTAAATAAATCATAGCAAAGATTAGATTAAAAGTGCAAAAATGTTCAAATTTGTCCTCCAAAAAACCTCCATCTTCCCTTTTTACCTTCTGCTGAATATAATGAAAGCTTAAGACGGTCAAGAATAATAATATTATTCTTAGCATATATAATAAGGATAATCGAAAACAGATCATATATATATATATATATATATATATATATATATATATATATATATATATATATATATATATATATATATATATATATATATATATATATATATATATATATATATATATATATATATATATATATATATATATATATATATATATATATATATATACTCAGAACGGAGCAAATAAAATAAAAATCCAGAAATTTTGTATTGTACCAAAAAATACCTAAACGTACCAAGTAGTAGCAGGACCACAAAATTGTACCGAAAACGATACAATTGTACCGCGTTGGCTAAGGCATTTCCACGTCTATCAGGAAATGACTCCCTGAGAATGCTGTCCCAATAAAGCTCTCTGATCATCCCTTCTCTCGAGTAAAGGAACAACGGAATTTCGAGGGACTTATTCTACCTGACAACTCGATGTACATTAAGTATATATAAAAAGGAAAAAAAAAAATTGTAGATGGTGACCTTTAAGTAAACCATTACGAAGATCTTTGCTTATATTTTGATCTAGGTAATCAAGGTCAAAATCTTGATTTAAATAAAGCATATTTGGATAGCCTACTAGCGAATCATTATCCATTCAACGGAAATAAAAGAAAGGGTCAACAGCATGTGTTTACCGACTAAGCAACTGTTTTTGTTCAAAGGCGACTGGAAAACCTCTTTCCGTTTTAAGGTTCCATCGTGTCAGCTGATCTGTTAATGATACGGTAATAGAATATCATGTTTAGTTGCCACCGTCCACGTAAAAATAATCTGTACTACAGATGGCATTATTGTGCATCCAAAGTTACGAGCCCAAGAAATTTCGCCTTATTTTTGAAAAAAGGGGGGAAATCCCCCTAAAAGCAAAAATCACACCATCAGATTCAGCGCATCAGCGAACTCAATTGTAGAGGTTCCAAACTACTTCCAGCAAAAATATAGAATCTGGTATTTTTCATTTATTTATTTTTTTTCTTTTTTTGCCAGAAGAAAGATCACGGATGCGTGTTTATTTTTTTTTTTTTTCTTCCCAGGGAAGATCGTACAGAAAAAATGGTTCTGGAAGATCAGAAGTTTTTAAAAAAGAAAACTATAAGTCCAAGTGCCTTTTTTAAGTAACCAAAAAGATTAGAGGGCAACTAGCCTTTCTCCAACTTCAAAGCCCCTCCCCCCCAAATTTGAATAAGCCAATTTAAATTTTGAGATAACCATTATGTTCAACAGAGTTAAAGAGTCCAATAACTTTGCCTATGGGGATGATTTTGACGCTCCACAGCCAAAAGAGAAAGGGTTGAAAGTTATAATATTTCAGCAATACCTGAAGGATTTATAAAATGCTTCGTCCTCAATATCCCACTCTTTACGCTAGAGTTACAGCAATTGTCTCAATTCGGAAAGAACGAGTCGTAAAAAACAAGAACCGTTTAATTAGAATAAGGGTATCAGAGGCAACGCTGTAGCGTTGCCTCTCAGTTCATATAATTATCCAGTATGATCATTCCCTATCTCACCCATTATAAAAACCCGGACCGGGGTGCGAGTGCTCCGGAGAACGTTTTTGCAGATAGAAACATAGGTGGAATCAGATCTTTTCATGGGTAGACAAGTCAGACTGTGATCTAATCGGAAGAAGTGGAAACCCGCTATTACGAATAATGCACTTTGTTGGAAACAATCGGAAACAGACTAACCCGCATTCCCTCTAATGCAAAAAGAAGTGGGAGGAGCTTTTTGTTCGCACCGAGAACGAAGACCAGAAATGATCTGCGATAAGCTTACTGGATAATTATATGAACTGTGCGTTGCCTATAGTAAAGGCCATACGGCTCCAATGTTTTATTATTTTTTTTTCCCCAGAGGCACTTCATACGGAAGGGGTCGTCGTAGAAACTTCAAAAGGGGTTCATTCGACTGAAAATCGAGAGTTCTAGCTCCCTTTTAAATAGTCGAAAATGATTGGAGGGAGACTAGCCCCCCCCCAGGCCCATCATTCCCCCAAACACATCCAATCGAAATTTTGAGATAGCCATTTTGTTCAGCGTAGTTGATTTCCAGATACAAAATATATTTTTGAGGAGGACACTCCCCCACAACCCTCAGGGCAAGAGTTTTAAGCTATGCCCTGGGGGTATGTAAGGTTTTTTATAGAAGGCGTTGTCGTAGAAACTTCAAAACAGACTCATTCGATTGGAAATTCAAAGGGCTAGTGCCCTTTTTAATAGTCGAAAGTGATTGAAGGGCTACTACCCCCCCCCCCCTTCCACGCCCATCATTCCCCCAAACACATCCAATCAAGATTTTGAGATAGCCATTTTGTTCAGCGTAGTTGATTTACAGATAGGAAATATGTTTTTGAGGAGGACAATCCCCCACAACCCCCAGGGCAAGGGTTTTAAGTTATGCCCGGGGGCATATAAAGTTTTTATAGAACGAGTTGTCGTAGAAACTTCAAAAAAGGCCCATTCAATTAGAAATTCAAAGGGCTACTGCCCTTTTTAATAGTCGAAAGTGATTGGAGGCCAACTAGCCCCCCCCCCTACGACCATCATACCCCCAAACACATCCAATCAAAATTTTAAGATAGCCATTTTGTTCAGCGTAGTTGATTTTCTGATAGAAAATATGTTTTTGATGAGGACACTCCCCAGAACCCTCAGGGCAAGAGTTTTAAGTTATGCCCTGGGGGCATATAAGGTTTTTTATAGAAGGTTTTGTCGTAGAAACTTAAAAAAAGGCTCATTCGATTGGAAACTCAAAGGGATAGTGCCCTTTTTAGTAGTCAAAATTGATTGGAGGGCAACTAGCCCCCCCCCCTACGCCCATCATTCCCCCAAACACATCCAATCAAAATTATGAGATAGCCGTTTTTTTCAGCGTAGTTGATTTACAGATAGAAAATATGTTTTTGAGGAAGACAATCCCCCACAACCCTAAGGGCAAGGGTTTTAAGCTATGCCCTAGGGGTATATAAGGTTTTTATAGAACGCGTTGTCGTAGAAACTTCAAAAAAGGCTAATTCAATTAGAAATTCAAAGGGCTAGTGCCCTTTTTAATAGTCGAAAGTGATTGGAGGACAACCAGCCCCCCCGCCCATCATTCCCCCAAACACATCCAATCAAAATATTGAGATAGCCATTTTGTTCAGCGTAGTGGATTTCCAGGTAGAAAGTATGTTTTGAGGAGGACACTCCCCCAAAACCCTTAGGGCAAGGGTTTTAAGTTATGTCCTGGGGGCATATAAGGTTTTTATAGAAGGCGTTGTCGTAGAAACTTCAAAAAAGGCTCATTCAAGTGGAAATTCAAAGGGCTAGTACGCTGTTTAACAGTCGAAGGTGATTGAAGGGAAACTAGCTCCCCCCACGCCCATCATTCCCCCAAACACATCCAATCAAAATTTTGAAATAGCCATTTTGTTCAGCGTAGTTGATTTTCCCCCAAATTCCCCAAAACACATCATTCCCCCAAACACATCCAATCAAAATTTTGAGATAGCCATTTTGTTCAGCGTAGTTGATTTCCAGGTAGAAAGTATGTTTTGAGGAGGACACTCCCCCACAACCCTTAGGGCAAGGGTTTTAAGTTATGTCCTGGGGGCATATAAGGTTTTTATAGAAGGCGTTGTCGTAGAAACTTCAAAAAAGGCTTATTCAATTGGAAATTCAAAGGGCTAGTACGCTGTTTAATAGTCGAAGGTGATTGAAGGGCAACTAGCCCCCCGCCCACGCCCATCATTACCCCAAACACATTTAATCAAAATTTTGAAAAAGCCATTTTGTTAAGCGTAGTTGACTTTCCCCCAAATTCCTCCAAACACATCATTCCCCCAAACACATCCAATCAAAATTTTGAGATAGTCATTTTGTTCAGCGTAGTTGATTTCCAGGTAGAAAGTATATTTTGGGAGGACACTCCCCCACAACCCTTAGGGCAAGGGTTTTAAGTTATGTCCTGGGGGCATATTAGGTTTTTATAGAAGGCGGTGTCGTAAAAACTTCGAAAAAGGCTCATTTGATTGGATATTCAAAGGGCTAGTCCCTTTTTAATAGTCGAAAGTGATTTGAGGGCAACTAACCCCCCTCTCACGCCCACCTTTTCCCCAAACACATAAAATCAAAATTTTGAGACAGCCATTTTATTGAACGTAGTTTTAAGTTCTGGAAATTAGGTCTTTTAGGATGACAACTCCCCCAGAGCCCTCAGGGAAAGGGTTGTAAGTTATGCCCTAGGGACATATAAGGTTTTGTATAGACAACATTGTCGTATAAACTTCAGAGAGGGCTCATTTGACTGGAAATTGAAAGTTCTAGTTCACTTTTTAAGCGTCAAAAGATGTTGGAGGGTAACCACCTCCCCCCCCCACCTAAACCCTATTTTCCCAAATGCATCCAATAAAAATTTTAAGATAGCTTTTTTGTTAAAAATAGTTCAAAGATCATACAACAAAAATTCCGGTGTTGACACAACCCACCAGGGCCCGGGGGTAGGTGTTATAAGTTATGCCCTGGGGGAATATATGGGTCTTATGGAAGGGATGCTCGTATTAACTTCAAAGAGGTATCATTTGATTGGAAATTGAAAGTTCTAGTTCACTTTTTAAGAGTCAAAAGAGATTGAAGGGTACCTAGCCTCCCCTCCACGCCCTTTTTCCCTCAAACCCATCCGAGTTAGCTTGTTTTTAAAATGTTTCAAAGACCATATAAGGAAAACTTATGGGTCAACACAACCCCCCCTCCCAGAACCCGAGGGCAGGTGTTGTAAGTTATGCCCTTGGGGAATATATGGTTCTTATTGAAGGGATGCTCGTAAAAAATTCAGAGATGGCTCATTTGATTGGAAATTGAAATCTCTAGTTAAGTTTTTTCGAGTAAAAAGATATTGGAGGGCAACTAGTCCCCCACGCCCCTTTTCTCCAAATGCATCAAATAAAAATTTTGAGATATGCATTAAGTTAAAAATTTCTCAAAAGTCAGATAACAAAAACTCAGGTGTCGTTACAACCCCCCAGAGCTTGGGGGCAGGCTTTGTAAGTTATGCCCTGGGGCATATATTGTTCGTATGAAAAGGATGCTCGTATAAACTTCAGAGAGGGCTCATTTGATTGGATATTGAAATCCAGCCTTTTTTAAGAGTCAAAAGTTATCAGAGGGCAACTGGCCCCCCAAGCCCTTTTCCCCCAAACACATCTGATAATAAATTTGAGGTAGCCATTTTATTTAAAATAGTTCAAACATCATATAACAAAACTACTTTACGTATCCTAATTTCTTTAAAAATAGTTCAAAGGTCAGATAAGAAAAACTCCTGTTTCGACACTC
Organism: Artemia sinica; assembly: GCA_027921565.1. Lineage (NCBI taxonomy): Eukaryota > Metazoa > Arthropoda > Branchiopoda > Anostraca > Artemiidae > Artemia > Artemia sinica. Next base: position 9,974,937 of record CM051256.1, read on the forward strand.
CCCCTCCAGGGCCGGGGCAGGTGTTGTAAGTATTGCTCTGGGGGAATATGTGGTTCTTATGGAAGGTATACTCGTGTAAAATTCAGAGAGGGTTCATTTGAATGCAAATTAAAAGTTGTAGTTCATTTTTTCAGAGTGAAAAAGATCGGAGGGCAACTTGCCCCTCCCATCCTCCACGCCTTTGGGCGTATCGGATGGATAAACCCATCCAATAAAATTTTAGGTGACCATTTTGTTAAAAATAGTTCAACCATCAGATATTGAAACCCCAGGATCGACACAACCTCCCAGGGCCCAGGGACAGGCATTGTAAGTTATACTCTGGGAATTTATATGGTTCTTATAGAAGGGATACTCGTATAAACTTCAGAGAGGGCTCATTTGATTGAAAATAGAAAGTTCTAGTTCACTTTTAAAGAGTCAAAAGAGACCGAAGCTTAATCTAGTCCCCCACGCCCCTTTTCCACAAACCCATCCAGTAAAAATTTTGAGATAGCAATTTTGTTAAAAATAGTTCAAACATTAGATAACAAAAACTCCAAGGTTGACACAAACCCAATTTTTCACTTTCATATTGTTACTTTGATATCAGTTTTGATACTTTGATGAATATTTGATTTTTTTTTAAAGTTTGATTTTGAAATAAGGAATTTTTAAAAACTTGAAATTTTTTGAAATCAAAACGAACAAAAATTAATTGAAAAAACTTTCCGAAAAAATAAGTTTTTCAAAGAGGCCATTTTAAACTTAAGCTAAGCAGATACAAATACCTTTTAAAATTCTAACTCAAAACGACCAGAAATTACTATCAAAGAATAAATGAAACCCAAAACGAACAAAAATTAAATAAACAATCATAGCAAAAACATACATGAAGTAATGATATAAATGAATAAATAGATCTTAAAGCGAGTATTGCTTAGATTGAATATGAAAATCATGCTTAAGACGAAAAAAATATTTTCCTATTGAAGTACAAATGAAACTTAAAACGAACCGAAATTAAATAAGAAATCAATGCAAACAAACATGCAATAGATATTAATGTAAATTAATAAATAAATCTTAAAACGAGTGAAACTTATATTGAATATACAAATTAAGCTTGAAACAAACAAAAATCAACACAAACAAGAGTTTGGGTATGACCTCCTTCTCTCACTGTAAAAGTCTAAAACCTACTGCATCATTGGCGCTTTACTGAAAACTATGTGCGTCTTGAACAGTCTTGTAAAGTATTAACAACATCAAATTGAACATTTGATGTATAATGATACTAATTGTTGAAATATCCATCAGTTCAAGAATATATTTCGCTGTAATTGTATTAGTAGTAGTAATTGTAGTAGCAGTTAACAGCGGCCAGGTGGGGCATTACTGTATCAATCTATTCGAGCGGCCAGGTGGGGCATTACTGTATCAATCTATTCGAGCGGCCAGAGGGGGCATTACTGTATCAATCAATTCGAGCGGCCAGGTGGGGCAATACTGTATCAATCTAAGAGAAAATACAGGTAAAAAATCCATATTATCTTTTATACATGTATCATAAAAAAATCACCACGCCTAAAAAGTCATACCTTTGGTTGTTTTTTTTTATGTTCTAATTATAATCAACATACCATGAAAATTCGTGCTGTTCACAGTACAATGATTTTTATATTAAAATTTCATGTTTCTGTTAAAAGTCATGACTGTTTTCATACATCGATGGATGTTTTCCAGGTATGGTTAAAGGAACCTGATGGTTACGAAATTCTAGGCAATATATTAGGCGTGGTTCTTTTAAGTTTCGCTTTGAACGCGGGTATAAAAAGTCTGATGATGAGTTATTTTCTCAGTTCAAAATTGGCATTTGAAATAACAACATGCTTTCTAACAAAAGGAATATTGATGAAACCTACAAGCAAGAAGTAAGTTATTCCTTTATATTCTTAGTGGGTAAAGAAATTAATTCTAATATAATTTATCGAGTGGTTTATACAGTCCCCGTTATAGTTAACGAATAGTTAAACATTTTTGAATCTGGATCTTCAGAGGTCGGTAACGAGCAATATCAAAACAAAAAAAGTGTGTAAACAGTGCATTTAAATGGTTTGCGAGCTTAGTACATGAGGCAAATCATACTTATTTTTTATTCTGACCCAAAGTCCCCCCCCCACTATCTCCCAATCCTACACCCCCTCCCTCGCTCCTTTTACCCCAGCCCCCCCCCTCAATTTTTTTTCCACAGTTTTTTTAACTTTTTTTACATCTCTTAGAATGACATGAAACATGCTTAAAATATAAAAAAATTCACATTTAATATTTTCCAACTCCAAAATGGGAATGATAGATATGTATGTCGTGACTTTTACTATTAGAAAAATAATGTTTGTAGTGACCCTTTTTTTACAGTTTTTTTTCAACTTTTTATTTACATCTCTTAGAATGACATGAAGCATACTTACTGTATTAATCATAGAGACGGGGATGGCAGGAAATTACTAAATTAATGATAGAGACGGGGGTGGTAGGAAATTACTGTATTAATGATAGAGACGGGGGGTAGTAGGAAATTACTCTATTAATGATAGAGATGGGGGTGGTAGGAAATTACTGTGTCAATGAAAGGTAGCGGGAAGGTGGGACACTATGTATTAATATAAGAGACAATATGTACCATGAGTAAAATGCGATATATTTAAAATACAAGATTCTTTCCTTCTAAAGATGATTCGGGAAGAAATTAAACGTCCCCTAATTGAGTTCAAATACCGCTTCCAAGAGTCTAAATTCTTAATCAGCAAAAAGAGAAATTGCATTCTAGCTTCAGTCAAACAACGACGCTAGTCGTTCGAATTTCGCTAAGATAATTAATAGCAAAAAAATGCTACGTACGATATTTCTAAGGAAGTTTAAATGGCAAAAAGCCGCGTGAACGCCTGAATCATCTGAAATATCTTAAAGAAATTATTGGACGAGGATTCGCGTCCTTGGGCCACGTGAGCCAATGGCAAGCCAGTCCTTACAGCGCAGGACGAAAGAACCGCGTTTGGTAGTGGGGTAGATGTGCTTTTTAAGAGGATTCGTAAATCAGATTTGAGATGATTCGTAAAGTTGAAGCAGGTCCATTGAGATAGAAGTCCTAAATTCTTTCATCTCGGTCACCATTATTGTCATTTGAAGTGACCTATTCCTGTGCATCTAAATATGTAAGTCAATAAATCTATGTCCTTTTTTATCTGTGTTTATTTCATTTTATATGTCTGTATCTCTCGCTACAAAATTTCTAACGCTACAAATGGCGCGAGTCGGAAATTGGAGGAAAACTGCGAACTAATTAGGCTATTAAAACTTTGTAATTTAAATTTAATTATTGGAGAGATACAGACATATAAGAAAAGTGATTAGACCTATTGCCGCTAGGCTACTACAGGGAAACCCTTTAGATATCTCATAGGAAATAATAGCCTCCCCCAAAATAAGTTAAGCGAAAAAAAATTAATTTATTTTTGAGTTGATTCAATGCTTGTACACATATATACTATATTTTTATTTTCTTTAAGTTTTAACTGGTGGAAGTTGGGAAAACTGAGTCGAGTTGACTAAATAAAAATTGTATATTGAAACAGAAATGGCTTTGTCAAAGGAGGAAGGTAAATGGACTTCGCTTTTAGCGGCGCTCGAATTAGCAAAACTTAAAGCAGCTTTGCTTGAACTTTGGCTATTAGAAATAAATTTGTATCCCCTCAAAGAGTTGGGTACAATAGAAAAAATGGAGAAAAAGCTCAATGAAGAATTGTAAAATGAAAAAAAAAATAGTATCCAGTTTTTAACAAGTAGAAGCAAGTGTATAATTAGTAGTTTTTTTAGTGTTAGTAATAAATGCAATGTAGTAGTGCCGTATATTGCTGAATAATAAAGTATTTGTACCGTGAATTGAAAGAATAAAATAAAAGATAATACGTAAAGAAAAACAAAATCTAGCTGGACCGATGAAACGTTGGTAGAAACAGAAGAATTTTAGGCACAATAGTAGCAAATGGGGTCCTAATTCAGCCTTACTACAGGTACAGGCTATAAACTTATTGTTACATAAAGAAAGAAAAACGAGCAAAAATGGGGTTTTTATAGGCCAAATGAAGATACTGAAAAAACGAAGCGAATATTTCGAGAGGACAAACGCCTCTCTTCTTCAGCGCGAAACGAAACGATGTATCAATAAAAGCCAAAAATTAAAAGAATTAAAACCAAATACCTAACAACCATAAAAGCGAGTTATTCGCCAATATCCGCGATTTGCACAAAATCCAAAAAATACGATCTGCCATCGACGGATACTAGCGAACAACTGAACAAAAGAAAGGAATCAATTCATTCACTCGAAAAACAAAACGAACCAGCAATTAAATAAGTTGGAAAACTATGTCATTTGATTTCGGATTTTAATTAAGGCATTTCTTGCAGACACCCTTTGAGACCTAAGGGGTTGTTCACGTGTTTGATTAGATGACTGAGAAAGTGGTTCAAGGTTTATTTCAGGGATCACTAAAGTATCGGCTTCTCTTTTGAGAAAACCGAAATATGACTCATTTATTCTTAAATCACCGGAATCTCTGTTTAAAGCTAGACCTAAATGTTGGTATTTATAAATTTCAACAGCTTCTCTGTAGTGCTGGACAATACCCTTATCATTCGAAATAAGACTAGCTTGATTAAACAAAATAGTATGGTCTGGTTTTACAAAAATGTGCTCTGCAAGGGCAGAGTCAAAATTTTCCGGTTTTTTCCGCACTTAAGTGTATTATTAATTGAGCTAGAATGCTGAGTTAATCTATCTGTTAGTCGCTGATTAGTTCTTCCAATATACCAAAGACCACCAACATTTAGGTCTAGCTTTAAACAGAGATTCCGGTGATTTAAGAATAAATGAGTCATATTTCGGTTTTCTCAAAAGAGAAGCCGATACTTTAGTGATCCCTGAAATAAACCTTGAACCACTTTCTCAGTCATCTAATCAAACACGTGAACAACCCCTTAGGTCTCAAAGGGTGTCTGCAAGAAATGCCTTAATTAAAATCCGAAATCAAATGACATAGTTTTCCAACTTATTTAATTGCTGGTTCGTTTTGTTTTTCGAGTGAATGAATTGATTCCTTTCTTTTGTTCAGTTGTTCGCTAGTATCCGTCGATGGCAGATCATATTTTTTGGATTTTGTGCAAATCGCGGATATTGGCGAATAACTCGCTTTTATGGTTGTTAGGTATTTGGTTTTAATTCTTTTAATTTTTGGCTTTTATTGATACATCGTTTCGTTTCGCGCTGAAGAAGAGAGGCGTTTGTCCTCTCGAAATATTCGTTTCGTTTTTTCAGTATCTTCATTTGGCCTATAAAAACCCCATTTTTGCTCGTTTTTCTTTCTTTATGTGATGTCAGGCCAATGTGGTTTAAGAAATTATCTTACACTTATTGTTCAAGGATAACACTGCTACCGTTGGGGTTCCACCCCTGTTTCTTTTCCTTTCAGATAAATGACCTATTTTCGTTTCTTTAATTACATTTGTGACCCTTTTGGAAGAATACAAGTAAGGTATTTTCTAAAAACTGTGTAGTATTTTCCGTAACCCAGGCAGGGTAGGAATAGAGCTACAAGGCACCGTCATTATTATATTGACAGGGAGGGTTATTACCTCCAAGGAGAGAGTAGAGATTTTCTAGCCGTAACCCAAGGCGGGTACATTTGGCTTTAGAAAGTGGCCATTTGACCACTCGATCGCGTTATCATACCCTGGGACAGGGTATACTGTAAATAGGGTAGTACCAAATCCGATATTTGCAGAACCGTTGGGGTAAGAGCGGGAATCTCACTAACATTAGGGCCGACAAGGGGTTCTCCCCTTCGAGTAAGTGGCATAGCAATCTTTTTGCGTCATTCGAGTAAGTGGCATAGCAATCTTTTTGTTTCATTTTAGTAGAAAGGGGGGTACCAGCGCGATCCCTCACCCCTGCTGCCATCTACAATTTAGTCTAACTCTGTCAGTACACCAAATAAGGACATGGAATCCCTAGGGAGAACACGTGGTTAATGGGGTCAATGACCTAAATTTCCAAAGGTCGATGGGAGATGGAACACATGTGCTGTCAGTCATTAATCAAATTGTTTCCGGTGAAGTTAATAAATGTCTGACAGATGACGTCAAGTTAATTAATGTCTTTGGAGTTCGACCAGAATTGTTTTCGGGGCAAAGTTTAGATCACACGTGACAGATTATGTCATGGTTGATTGATTTGACACGAAAGGGAATTAATCTGTTGTTTCTAAGGGGAATTATTGATTCACGAAAGGGGAATTAATTTGTTGTTTCCAAAGAGAATTATTGATTCAAGAAAGGGGAATTAATTTTTTGTTTCTAAGGGGAAGGTGGGGAAGAGATATATTGATTGCGTAATCGAAGGGAGAGAATTCCCGAGAAATTGATTACATAATCGGTAGAACCCTGTCAGGAGCTCGTGACGGGAATCCATTTATGTGCATAGAATGACGTAATCAACTAGGACAAATGGATATCTGAGAAATTGATTACATAATCGGTAGAACCCTATCAGGAGCTCGTGACGGGAATCCATTTATGTGCATAGAATGACGTAATCAACTAGGACAAATGGATTTCTGAGAAATTGATTACATAATCGGTAGAACCCTATCAGAAGGTTCCGACGAGAACAAGTTCCTTTCTTAATGTCCTTCCTAAACCCATTTTTCAACTTGAAGTACTTATCTTTTTCACCCACAACTATACTTTACAGCTTTTTGGTTACCTCAACACCAAGAAATACTTTTCAAAGACCATTTCAGAGCAAGTTACTTTCTTAATGTCCCTCCTAAACCCATTTTCCAACTTGAAGTACTTATCTTTTTCACCCACAACTATACTTTACAGCTTTTTGGTTACCTCAACACCAAGAAATACTTTTCAAAGACCATTTCAGAGCAACTTTTTTTCTTAATGTCCCTCCTAAACCCATTTTCCAACTTGAAGTACTTATCTTTTTCATTTACAACTATACTTTACAGCTTTTTGGTTACCTCAACACCAAGAAATACTTTTTAAAGACCATTTCAGAGCAAGTTACTTTCTTAATGTCCCTCCTCAACCCATTTTCCAACTTGAAGTACTTATCTTTTTCATCCACAACTATACTTTACAGCTTTTTGGATACCTCAACACCAAAGAAATACTTTTCAAAGACCATTTCAGAGCAAGTTACTTTCTTAATGTCCCTTCTAAACCCATTTTACAAGCTGAAGTACTTATCTTTTTCATCCACAACTATACTTTACAGCTTTTTGGATACCTCAACACCAAAGAAATACTTTTCAAAGACCATTCCAGAGCAAGTTACTTTCTTAATGTCCCTCCTAAACCCATTTTCCAACTTGAAGTACTTATCTTTTTCACCCACAACTATACTTTACAGCTTTTTGGATACCTCAACACCAAGAAATACTTTTCCAAGACCATTTCAGAGCAAGTTACTTTCTTAATGTCCCTCCTAAACCCATTTTCCAACTTGAAGTACTTATCTTTTTCATCCACAACTATACTTTACAGCTTTTTGGATACCTCAACACCAAGAAATACTTTTCAAAGACCATTTCAGAGCAAGTTACTTTCTTAATGTCCCTTCTAAACCTATTTTACAAGTTGAAGTACTTATCTTCTTCACCCACAACTATACTTTACAGCTTTTTGGATACCTCAACACCAAGAAATACTTTTCAAAGACCATTTCAGAGCAAGTTACTTTCTTAATGTCCCTCCTAAACCCATTTTCCAACTTGAAGTACTTATCTTTTTCACCCACAACTATACTTTACAGCTTTTTGGTTACCTCAACACCAAGAAATACTTTTCAAAGACCATTTCAGAGCAAGTTACTTTCTTAATATCCCTTCTAAACCCATTTTCCAATTTGAAGTACTTATCTTTTACACCCACAACTATACTTTACAGCTTATTGGTTACCTCAACACCAAGAAATACTTTTCAAAGACCATTTCAGAGCAAGTTACTTTCTTAATGTCCCTTCTAAACCCATTTTCCAACTTGAAGTACTTATCTTTTTCACCCACAACTATACTTTACAGCTTTTTGGTTACCTCAACACCAAGAAATACTTTTCAAAGACCATTTCAGAGCAAGTTTCTTTCTTAACGTGCCTTCTAAACCAATTTTCCAACTTGAATTACATATCTTTTTCACACACAACTATACTTTACAGTTTTTTGGATGCCTAAACACCAAGAAATACTTTTCAAAGACCATTTCAGAGCAAGTTACTTTCTTAATGTCCCTCCTAAACCCATTTTCCAATTTGAAGTACTTATCTTTTTCACCCACAACTATACTTTACAGCTTTTTGGATACCTCAACACCAAGAAATACTTTTCAAAGACTATTTCAGAGCAACTTTTTTCTTAATGTCCCTCCTAAACCCATTTTCCAACTTGAAGTAGTTATCTTTTTCGTCCACAACTATACTTTACAGCTTTTTGGATACCTCAACACCAAGAAATACTTTTCAAAGACCATTTCAGAGCAACTTTTTTCTTAATGTCCCTCCTAAACCCATTTTCCAACTTGAAGTACTTATCTTTTTCACCTAAAACTATACTTTACAGCTTTTTGGATACCTCAACACCAAGAAATACTTTTCAAAGACCATTTCAGAGCAAGTTACTTTCTTAATGTCCCTCCTAAACCCATTTTCCAACTTGAAGTACTTATCTTTTTCATCCACAACTATACTTTACAGCTTTTTGGTTACCTCAACACCAAAGAAATACTTTTCAAAGACCATTTCAGAGCAAGTTACTTTCTTTATGTCCCTTCTAAACCCATTTTAAATGTTGAAGTACTTATCTTTTTCATCCACAACTATACTTTTCAGCTTTTTGGATACCTCAACACCAAAGAAATACTTTTCAAAGACCATTCCAGAGCAAGTTACTTTCTTAATGTCCCTCCTAAACCCATTTTCCAACTTGAAGTACTTATCTTTTTCACCCACAACTATACTTTACAGCTTTTTGGATACCTCAACACCAAAAAATACTTTTCAAAGACCATTTCAGAGCAAGTTACTTTCTTAATGTCCCTCCTAAACCCATTTTCCAACTTGAAGTACTTATCTTTTTCATCCACAACTATACTTTACGGCTTTTTGGATACCTCAACACCAAGAAATACTTTTCAAAGACCATTTCTGAGCAAGTTACTTTCTTAATGTCCCTTCTAAACCTATTTTACAAGTTGAAGTACTTATCTTTTTCACCCACAACTATACTTTACAGCTTTTTGGATACCTCAACACCAAGAAATACTTTTCAAAGACCATTTCAGAGCAAGTTACTTTCTTATTGTCCCTCCTAAACCCATTTTCCAACTTGAAGTACTTATCTTTTTCACCCACAACTATACTTTACAGCTTTTTGGTTACCTCAACACCAAGAAATACTTTTCAAAGACCATTTCAGAGCAAGTTACTTTCTTAATATCCCTTCTAAACCCATTTTACACGTTGAAGTACTTATCTTTTTCACCCATAACTATACTTTACAGCTTTTTGGATACCTCAACACCAAGAAATACTTTTTAAAGACCATTTCAGAGCAAGTTACTTTTTTAATGTCCCTCCGAAACCCATTTTCCAACTTGAAGTACTTATCTTTTTCATCCATAACTATACTTTACAGCTTTTTGGTTACCTCAACACCAAGAAATACTTTTCAAAGACCAATTTCAGAGCAAGTTACTTTCTTAATGTCCCTCCTAAACCCATTTTCCAACTTGAAGTACTTATCTTTTTCATCCACAACTATACTTTACAGCTTTTTGGATACCTCAACACCAAGAAATACTTTTCAAAGACCATTTCAGAGCAAGTTACTTTCTTAATGTCCCTCATAAACCCATTTTCCAACTTGAAGTACTTATCTTTTTCACCCAAAACTATACTTTACAGCTTTTTGGTTACCTCAACACCAAGAAATACTTTTCAAAGACCATTTCAGAGCAACTTTTTTTCTTAATGTCCCTCCTAAACCCATTTTTCAACTTGAAGTACTTATCTTTTCACCCACAACTATACTTTACAGCTTTTTGGATACCTCAACACCAAGAAATACTTTTCAAAGACCATTTCAGAGCAAGTTACTTTCTTAATGTCCATCCTAAACCCATTTTTCAACTTGAAGTACTTATCTTTTTCACCCACAACTATACTTTACAGCTTTTTGGATACCTCAACACCAAGAAATACTTTTCAAAGACCATTTCTGAGCAAGTTACTTTCTTAATGTCCCTCCTAAACCCATTTTCCAACTTGAAGTACTTATCTTTTTCACCCACAACTATACTTTACAGCTTTTTGGATACCTCAACACCAAAAAATACTTTTCAAAGACCATTTCAGAGCAAGTTACTTTCTTAATGTCCCTCCTAAACCCATTTTCCAACTTGAAGTACTTATCTTTTTCACCCACAACTATACTTTACAGCTTTTTGGTTACCTCAACACCAAGAAATACTTTTCAAAGACCATTTCAGAACAAGTTCTTTTCTTAGTGACCGTCCTAAACCCATTTTCCAACTTGAAGTACTTATCTTTTTCACCCACAACTATACTTTACAGCTTTTTGGTTACCTCAACACCAAGAAATACTTTTCAATGACCATTTCAGAGCAAGTTACTTTCTTAATGCCCCTCCTAAACCCTTTTTTCAACTTGAAGTACTTATCTTTTTCATCCACAACTATACTTTACAGCTTTTTGGATACCTCAACACCAAGAAATACTTTTCAAAGACCATTTCAGAGCAAGTTACTTTCTTAATATCCCTCCTAAACCCTTTTTTCAACTTGAAGTACTTATCTTTTTCACCCACAACTATACTTTACAGCTTTTTGGATACCTCAACACCAAGAAATACTTTTCAATGACCATCTCAGAGCAAGTTACTTTCTTAATGTCCCTCCTAAACCCATTTTCCAACTTGAAGTACTTATCTTTTTCACCCACAACTATACTTTACAGCTTTTTGGTTACCTCAACACCAAGAAATACTTTTCAAAGACCATTTCAGAGCAAGTTACTTTCTTAATGTCCCTTCTAAACCCATTTTCCAACTTGAAGTACTTATCTTTTTCACCCACAACTATACTTTACAGCTTTTTGGTTACCTCAACACCAAGAAATACTTTTCAAAGACCATTTCAGAGCAACTTTTTTTCTTAATGTCCCTCCTAAACCCATTTTCCAACTTGAAGTACTTATCTTTTTCATTTACAACTATACTTTACAGCTTTTTGGTTACCTCAACACCAAGAAATACTTTTTAAAGACCATTTCAGAGCAAGTTACTTTCTTAATGTCCCTCCTCAACCCATTTTCCAACTTGAAGTACTTATCTTTTTCATCCACAACTATACTTTACAGCTTTTTGGATACCTCAACACCAAAGAAATACTTTTCAAAGACCATTTCAGAGCAAGTTACTTTCTTAATGTCCCTTCTAAACCCATTTTCCAACTTGAAGTACTTATCTTTTTCACCCACAACTATACTTTAAAGCTTTTTGGTTACCTCAACACCATGAAATACTTTTCCCGGAAGAAGAAAAGGCCCAGGACATAAAAAATTTAAAGTTCACTTCTAAATTTTTCCGTAGAAGATAGGAAAAGTTATACCATGATTGTGATTATTTTCTATGAAGATAAAAAGTTTCACTTTAATTCTAAATTTTCTTAAATTCAGTTCCAACCTTTCTCAAAGAGATAAAAAATTTAAAGTTCTGTTCCAAATATTTCCCTGGAAGAAGAAAAGTTCAACTTTGATTCTGAATTTTCTCAAAGAAAACGAAATAAGTTATTGATCAATTCTATTTTCTCAAAATATTATAAAATTTTCTACTTCAATTCAGATTTTTCTCAGAGATGAAAAAATTTGAAATATTTTTCCAAATTTTTCTTAGAAGATAGAAAAGTTCAAGTTCTCTTCTGAATTTTACCAAAGAACACAATTCAATTCTAATTTCACCAGAGAAAATAAAAAGCTTCCACTTCAGTTTTAAGTTCATCAAGACATAAAAAATTTAAAGTTCAGTTCTAAATTTTTACATAGAAGATAGGAAAAGTTATACTATGATTATGATTATTTTCCATGAAGATAAAAGGTTTCACTTTAATTCTAAATTTTCTTAAATTCAGTTCCAACTTTTCACATAGAGATGAAAAAATTTAAGGTTCTGTTCCAAATTTTCCTTAGAAGATAGAAAAGTTCAAGTTCTCTTCTGAATTTTACCAAAGAACACAATTCAATTCTAATTTCACCAGAGAAAATAAAAAGCTTCCACTTCAGCTTTAAGTTCACCAAGACATAAAAAATTTAAAGTTCAGTTCTAAATTTTTCCGTAGAAGATAGGAAAAGCTATACCATGATTGTGATTATTTTCTATGAAGATAAAAAGTTTCACTTTAATTATAAATTTTCTTAAATTCAATTCCAGCTTTTCTCAAAGAGATGAAAAAATTTAAAGTTCTGTTTCAAATATTTTCCCGGAAGAAGAAAAGTTCAACTTCGATTCTGAATTTTCTTAATGAAAATGAAATAAGTTATTGATCAATTCTATTTTCATAAAATAATATAAAATTTTCCACTTCAATTCAGATTTTTCTCAAAGAGATGACAAAATTTAAAATATTGTTCCAAATTTTTCATAGAAGATAGAAAAAGTTATACTTTGATTGTGATTATTCTTCATGAAGATATGGAGCTCCACTTTAATTCTAAGTTTTCTCGAAGAAGTGTAAAATGTACAAGTTCTCTTCTGAATTTTCTTAGAGAGGAGAAAAAAAGTTAGCTCAATTCTGAAATTTACCAATGAAAATGAAAAAGCTTCCATTTCAGTTCATAATTTCTCAACGACATAAAAATTTAAAGTTCAATTCTAAATTTTTCCATAGAAGATGGGAATGGCTATACTATGATTGTGATTATTTACCATGAAGATAAAAAGTTTCACTCTATTTCTAATTTTTCTTAAATTCAGTTCATTCATCTAAGCACCAAAAACAATAGGTTAGGTTAGGTATAAATAAATATTAATAAATAATAAGAAACATTTCTCCATGTTTAAGTTAGGCTAGGTTAGGTTATCTTATCATGAGCGCTCATGATAAGCTAACCTAACCTAACTTAAACATGGTAAAAAGATTAAGTTAGGTTAGGTTAGATTAAGTTAGGTCAGGTTAAGTTAGGTTAGGTTAGCCTACGTACGCGCGCGCACGTAGGCTAACCTAACCTAACCTAACTTAACCTGACCTAACTTAATCTAACCTAACCTAATTTAATCTTTTTACCATGTTTAAGTTAGGTTAGGTTAGCTTATCATGAGCGCTCAAGATAAGTTAACCTAACCTAGCCTAACTTAAACATGGAGAAATGTTTCTTATTATTTATTAATATTTATTTATACCTATTCTAACCTAACCTATTGTTTTTGGTGCTTAGATGAATGAACTGAATTTAAGAAAAATTATAAATAGAGTGAAACTTTTTATCTTCATGGTAAATAATCACAATCATAGTATAGCCATTCCTATCTTCTATGGAAAAATTTAGAATTGAACTTTAAATTTTTATGTCTTTGAGAAATTATGAACTGAAATGGATGCTTTTTCATTTTCATTGGTAAATTTCAGAATTGAGCTAACTTTTTTTCTCCTCTCTAAGAAAATTCAGAAGAAAACTTGTACATTTTGCACTTCTTCGAGAAAACTTAGAATTAAAGTGGAGCTCCATATCTTCATGAAGAATAATCACAATCAAAGTATAACTTTTTCTATCTTCTATGAAAAATTTGGAACAATATTTTAAATTTTGTCATCTCTTTGAGAAAAATCTGAATTGAAGTGGAAAATTTTATATTATTTTATGAAAATAGAATTGATCAATAACTTGTTTCATTTTCATTAAGAAAATTCAGAATCGAAGTTGAACTTTTCTTCTTCCGGGAAAATATTTGGATCAGAACTTTAAATTTTTTCATCTCTTTGAGAAAAGCCGGAATTGAATTTAAGAAAATTTATAATTAAAGTGAAACTTTTTATCTTCATAGAAAATAATCACAATCATGGTATAGCTTTTCCTAGCTATACCATGAAAAATTTAGAACTGAACTTTAAATTTTTTATGTCTTGGTGAACTTAAAGCTGAAGTGGAAGCTTTTTATTTTCTCTGGTGAAATTAGAATTGAATTGTGTTCTTTGGTAAAATTCAGAAGAGAACTTGAACTTTTCTATCTTCTAAGAAAAATTTGGAACAGAACTTTAAATTTTTTCATCTCTATGTGAAAAGTTGGAACTTAATTTAAAAAAATTTAGAATAAAAGGGAAACTTTTTATCTTCATGGAAAATAATCATAATCATAGTATAAATTTTCCTATCTTCTATGTAAAAATTTAGAACTGAACTTTAAATTTTTTATGTCTTGGTGAACTTAAAACTGAAGTGGAAGCTTTTTATTTTCTCCGGAGAAATTAGAATTGAATTATGTTCTTCGGTAAAATTCAGATTAGAACTTGAACTTTTCTATCTTCTATGAAAAATTTGGAACAATATTTTAAATTTTTTCATCTCTTTGAGAAAAATCTGAATTGAAGTGGAAAATTTTATAATATTTTGAGAAAATAGAATTGATCAATAGCTTATTTCATTTTCATTGAGAAAATTCAGAATCGAAGTTGAACTTTTCTTCTTCCAGGGAAATATTTGGAACAGAACTTTAAATTTTTCATCTCTTTGAGAAAGGTTGGAACTAAATTTAAGCAAATTTAGAATTAAAGTGAAACTTTTTATCTTCATAGAAAATAATCACAATCATGGTATAACTTTTCCTATCTTCTACGGAAAAATTTAGAAGTGAACTTTAAATTTTTTATGTCTTGGGCCTTTTCTTCTTCCGGGAAAAGTAATTCATGGTGTTGAGGTAACAAAAAAGCTGTAAAGTATAGTTGTGGATGAAAAAGATAAGTACTTCAAGTTGGAAAATGGGTTTAGGAGGAACATTAAGAAAGTAACTTGCTCTGAAATGGTCTTTGAAAAGTATTTCTTGGTGTTGAGATATCCAAAAAGCTGTAAAGTATAATTGTGGATGAAAAAGATAAGTACTTCAAGTTGGAAAATGGGATTAGGAGGGACATTAAGAAAGTAACTTGCTCTGAAATGGTCATTGAAAAGTATTTCTTGGTGTTGAGGTATCCAAAAAGCTGTAAAATATAGTTGTGGGTGAAAAAGATAAGTACTTCAAGTTGAAAAAGGGTTTAGGAGGGATATTAAGAAAGTAACTTGCTCTGAAATGGTCTTTGAAAAGTATTTCTTGGTGTTGAGGTAACCAAAAAGCTGTAAAGTATAGTTGTGGGTGAAAAAGATAAGTACTTCAAGTTGGAAAATGGGTTTAGGAGGGACATTAAGAAAGTAACTTGCTCTGAAATGGTCTTTGAAAAGTATTTCTTGGTGTTGAGGTATCCAAAAAGCTGTAAAGTATAGTTGTGGATGAAAAAGATAAGTGCTTCAAGTTGGAAAATGGGTTTAGGAGGGACATTAAGAAAGTAACTTGCTCTGAAATGGTCTTTGAAAAGTATTTCTTGGTGTTGAGGTAACCAAAAAGCTGTAAAGTATAGTTCTGGATGAAAAAGATAAGTACTTCAAGTTGGAAAATGGGCTTAGGACGGTCACTAAGAAAAGAACTTGTTCTGAAATGGTCTTTGAAAAGTATTTCTTGGTGTTGAGGTAACCAAAAAGCTGTAAAGTATAGTTGTAGGTGAAAAAGATAAGTACTTCAAGTTGGAAAATGGGTTTAGGAGGGACATTAAGAAAGTAACTTGCTCTGAAATGGTCTTTGAAAAGTATTTCTTGGTGTTGAGGTATCCAAAAAGCTGTAAAGTATAGTTGTGGGTGAAAAAGATAAGTACTTCAAGTTGAAAAATGGGTTTAGGATGGACATTAAGAAAGTAACTTGCTCTGAAATGGTCTTTGAAAAGTATTTCTTGGTGTTGAGGTATCCAAAAAGCTGTAAAGTATAGTTGTGGGTGAAAAAGATAAGTACTTCAAGTTGGAAAATGGGTTTAGGAGGGACATTAAGAAAAAAAGTTTCTCTGAAATGGTCTTTAAAAAGTATTTCTTGGTGTTGAGGTAACCAAAAAGCTGTAAAGTATAGTTGTGGGTAAAAAAGATAAGTACTTCAAGTTGGAAAATGGGTGTAGGAGGGACATTAAGAAAGTAACTTGCTCTGAAATGGTCTTTGAAAAGTATTTCTTGGTGTTGAGGTATCCAAAAAGCTGTAAAGTATAGTTGTGGATGAAAAAGATAAGTACTTCAAGTTGGAAAATGGGTTTAGGAGGGACATTAAGAAAGTAACTTGCTCTGAAATGGTCTTTGAAAAGTATTTCTTGGTGTTGAGGTAACCAAAAAGCTGTAAAGTATAGTTGTGGATGAAAAAGATAAGTACTTCAAGTTGGAAAATGGGTTTCGGAGGGACATTAAAAAAGTAACTTGCTCTGAAATGGTCTTTGAAAAGTATTTCTTGGTGTTGAGGTATCCAAAAAGCTGTAAAGTATAGTTGTGGGTGAAAAAGATAAGTACTTCAACTTGTAAAATGGGTTTAGAAGGGACATTAAGAAAGTAACTTGCTCTGAAATGGTCTTTGAAAAGTATTTCTTTGGTGTTGAGGTATCCAAAAAGCTGTAAAGTATAGTTGTCGGTGAACAAGATAAGTACTTCAAGTTGGAAAATGGGTTTAGGAGGGACATTAAGAAAGTAACTTGCTGTGAAGTGGTCTTTGAAAAGTATTTCTTGGTGTTGAGGTATCCAAAAAGCTGTAAAGTATAGTTGTAGGTGAAAAAGATAAGTACTTCAAGTTGGAAAATGGGTTTAGGAGGGACATTAAGAAAAAAGTTGCTCTGAAATGGTCTTTGAAAAGTATTTCTTGGTGTTGAGGTATCCAAAAAGCTGTAAAGTATAGTTGTGGGTGAAAAAGATATGTACTTCAAGTTGGAAAATGGTTTTAGGAGGGACATTAAGAAAAAAAGTTGCTCTGAAATGGTCTTTGAAAAGTATTTCTTGGTGTTGAGGTAACCAAAAAACTGTAAAGTATAGTTGTGGGTGAAAAAGATAAGTACTTCAAGTTGGAAAATGGGTTTAGAAGAGACATTAAGAAAGTAACTTGCTCTGAAATGGTCTTTGAAAAGTATTTCTTGGTGTTGAGGTAACCAAAAAGCTGTAAAGTATAGTTGTGGGTGAAAAAGATAAGTACTTCAAATTGGAAAATGGGTTTAGAAGGGATATTAAGAAAGTAACTTGCTCTGAAATGGTCTTTGAAAAGTATTTCTTGGTGTTGAGGTAACCAAAAAGCTGTAAAGTATAGTTGTGGGTGAAAAAGATAAGTACTTCAAGTTGGAGAATGGGTTTAGGAGGGACATTAAGAAAGTAACTTGCTCTGAAATGGTCTTTGAAAAGTATTTCTTGGTGTTGAGGTAACCAAAAAGCTGTAAAGTATAGTTGTCGGTGAACAAGATAAGTACTTCAAGTTGGAGAATGGGTTTAGGAGGGACATTAAGAAAGTAACTTGCTCTGAAATGGTCTTTGAAAAGTAATTCTTGGTGTTGAGGTATCCAAAAAGCTGTACAGTATAGTTGTGGGTGAAAAAGATAAGTACTTCAACTTGTAAAATAGGTTTAGAAGGGACATTAAGAAAGTAACTTGCTCTGAAATGGTCTTTGAAAAGTATTTCTTGGTGTTGAGGTGTCCAAAAAGCTGTAAAGTATAGTTGTGGATGAAAAAGATAAGTACTTCAAGTTGGAAAATGGGTTTAGGAGGGACATTAAGAAAGTAACTTGCTCTGAAATGGTCTTTGAAAAGTATTTCTTGGTGTTGAGGTATCCAAAAAGCTGTAAAGTATAGTTGTAAAAGATAAGTGAAAAAGATAAGTACTTCAAGTTGGAAAATGGGTTTAGGAGGGACATTAAGAAAAAAAGTTGCTCTGAAATGGTCTTTGAAAAGTATTTCTTGGTGTTGAGGTATCCAAAAAGCTGTAAAGTATAGTTGTGGGTGAAAAAGTTAAGTACTTCAAGTTGGAAAATGGGTTTAGGAGGGACATTAAGAAAAAAGTTGCTCTGAAATGGTCTTTGAAAAGTATTTCTTGGTGTTGAGGTATCCAAAAAGCTGTAAAGTATAGTTGTGGGTGAAAAAGATAAGTACTTCAAATTGGAAAATGGGTTTAGGAGGGACATTAAGATAGTAACTTGCTCTGAAATGGTCTTTGAAAAGTATTTCTTGGTGTTGAGGTAACCAAAAAGCTGTAAAGTATAGTTGTGGGTGAAAAAGATAAGTACTTCAAGTTGGAAAATGGGTTTAGGAGGGACATTAAGAAAGTAACTTGCTCTGAAATGGTCTTTGAAAAGTATTTCTTGGTATTGAGGTATCCAAAAAGCTGTAAAGTATAGTTTTGGATGAAAAAGATAAGTACTTCAATTTGGAAAATGGGTATAGGAGGGACATTAAGAAAGTAACTTGCTCTGAAATGGTCTTTGAAAAGTATTTCTTGGTGTTGAGGTAACCAAAAAGCTGTAAAGTATAGTTGTGGATGAAAAAGATAAGTACTTCAAGTTGGAAAATGGGTTTCGGAGGGACATTAAAAAAGTAACTTGCTCTGAAATGGTCTTTGAAAAGTATTTCTTGGTGTTGAGGTATCCAAAAAGCTGTAAAGTATAGTTGTGGGTGAAAAAGATAAGTACTTCAACTTGTAAAATGGGTTTAGAAGGGATATTAAGAAAGTAACTTGCTCTGAAAGGGTCTTTGAAAAGTATTTCTTGGTGTTGAGGTAACCAAAAAGCTGTAAAGTATAGTTGTCGGTGAAAAAGATAAGTACTTCAAGTTGGAAAGTGGGTTTAGGAGGGACATTAAGAAAGTAACTTGCTCTGAAATGGTCTTTGAAAAGTATTTCTTGGTGTTGAGGTATCCAAAAAGCTGTAAAGTATAGTTGTGGGTGAAAAAGATAAGTACTTCAACTTGTAAAATAGGTTTAGAAGGGACATTAAGAAATTAACTTGCTCTGAAATGGTCTTTGAAAAGTATTTCTTGGCGTTGAGGTATCCAAAAAGCTGTAAAGTATAGTTGTGGATGAAAAAGATAAGTACTTCAAGTTGGAAAATGGGTTTAGGAGGGACATTAAGAAAGTAACTTGCTCTGAAATGGTCTTTGAAAAGTATTTCTTGGTGTTGAGGTATCCAAAAAGCTGTAAAGTATAGTTGTGGGTGAAAAAGATAAGTACTTCAAGTTGGAAAATGGGCTTAGGAGGGACATTAAGAAAGTAACTTGCTCTGGAATGGTCTTTGAAAAGTATTTCTTTGGTGTTGAGGTATCCAAAAAGCTGTAAAGTATAGTTGTGGGTGAAAAAGATAAGTACTTCAAGTTGGAAAATGGGTTTAGAAGGGACATTAAGAAAGTAACTTGCTCAGAAATGGTCTTTGAAAAGTATTTCTTGGTGTTGAGGTAACCAAAAAACTGTAAAGTATAGTTGTGGGTGAAAAAGATAAGTACTTCAAGTTGGAAAATGGGTTTAGAAGAGACATTAAGAAAGTAACTTGCTCTGAAATGGTCTTTGAAAAGTATTTCTTGGTGTTGAGGTAACCAAAAAGCTGTAAAGTATAGTTGTGGGTGAAAAAGATAAGTACTTCAAATTGGAAAATGGGTTTAGAAGGGATATTAAGAAAGTAACTTGCTCTGAAATGGTCTTTGAAAAATATTTCTTGGTGTTGAGGTAACCAAAAAGCTGTAAAGTATAGTTGTGGGTGAAAAAGATAAGTACTTCAAGTTGGAAAATGGGTTTAGGAGGGACATTAAGAAAGTAACTTGCTCTGAAATGGTCTTTGAAAAGTATTTCTTGGTGTTGAGGTAACCAAAAAGCTGTAAAGTATAGTTGTCGGTGAACAAGATAAGTACTTCAAGTTGGAGAATGGGTTTAGGAGGGACATTAAGAAAGTAACTTGCTCTGAAATGGTCTTTGAAAAGTAATTCTTGGTGTTGAGGTATCCAAAAAGCTGTACAGTATAGTTGTGGGTGAAAAAGATAAGTACTTCAACTTGTAAAATAGGTTTAGAAGGGACATTAAGAAAGTAACTTGCTCTGAAATGGTCTTTGAAAAGTATTTCTTGGTGTTGAGGTGTCCAAAAAGCTGTAAAGTATAGTTGTGGATGAAAAAGATAAGTACTTCAAGTTGGAAAATGGGTTTAGGAGGGACATTAAGAAAGTAACTTGCTCTGAAATGGTCTTTGAAAAGTATTTCTTGGTGTTGAGGTATCCAAAAAGCTGTAAAGTATAGTTGTAAAAGATAAGTGAAAAAGATAAGTACTTCAAGTTGGAAAATGGGTTTAGGAGGGACATTAAGAAAAAAAGTTGCTCTGAAATGGTCTTTGAAAAGTATTTCTTGGTGTTGAGGTATCCAAAAAGCTGTAAAGTATAGTTGTGGGTGAAAAAGTTAAGTACTTCAAGTTGGAAAATGGGTTTAGGAGGGACATTAAGAAAAAAAGTTGCTCTGAAATGGTCTTTGAAAAGTATTTCTTGGTGTTGAGGTATCCAAAAAGCTGTAAAGTATAGTTGTGGGTGAAAAAGATAAGTACTTCAAATTGGAAAATGGGTTTAGGAGGGACATTAAGATAGTAACTTGCTCTGAAATGGTCTTTGAAAAGTATTTCTTGGTGTTGAGGTAACCAAAAAGCTGTAAAGTATAGTTGTGGGTGAAAAAGATAAGTACTTCAAGTTGGAAAATGGGTTTAGGAGGGACATTAAGAAAGTAACTTGCTCTGAAATGGTCTTTGAAAAGTATTTCTTGGTATTGAGGTATCCAAAAAGCTGTAAAGTATAGTTTTGGATGAAAAAGATAAGTACTTCAAGTTGGAAAATGGGTATAGGAGGGACATTAAGAAAGTAACTTGCTCTGAAATGGTCTTTGAAAAGTATTTCTTGGTGTTGAGGTAACCAAAAAGCTGTAAAGTATAGTTGTGGATGAAAAAGATAAGTACTTCAAGTTGGAAAATGGGTTTCGGAGGGACATTAAAAAAGTAACTTGCTCTGAAATGGTCTTTGAAAAGTATTTCTTGGTGTTGAGGTATCCAAAAAGCTGTAAAGTATAGTTGTGGGTGAAAAAGATAAGTACTTCAACTTGTAAAATGGGTTTAGAAGGGATATTAAGAAAGTAACTTGCTCTGAAAGGGTCTTTGAAAAGTATTTCTTGGTGTTGAGGTAACCAAAAAGCTGTAAAGTATAGTTGTCGGTGAAAAAGATAAGTACTTCAAGTTGGAAAATGGGTTTAGGAGGGACATTAAGAAAGTAACTTGCTCTGAAATGGTCTTTGAAAAGTATTTCTTGATGTTGAGGTATCCAAAAAGCTGTAAAGTATAGTTGTGGGTGAAAAAGATAAGTACTTCAACTTGTAAAATAGGTTTAGAAGGGACATTAAGAAATTAACTTGCTCTGAAATGGTCTTTGAAAAGTATTTCTTGGTGTTGAGGTATCCAAAAAGCTGTAAAGTATAGTTGTGGATGAAAAAGATAAGTACTTCAAGTTGGAAAATGGGTTTAGGAGGGACATTAAGAAAGTAACTTGCTCTGAAATGGTCTTTGAAAAGTATTTCTTGGTGTTGAGGTATCCAAAAAGCTGTAAAGTATAGTTGTGGGTGAAAAAGATAAGTACTTCAAGTTGGAAAATGGGCTTAGGAGGGACATTAAGAAAGTAACTTGCTCGTGAATGGTCTTTGAAAAGTATTTCTTTGGTGTTGAGGTATCCAAAAAGCTGTAAAGTATAGTTGTGGATGAAAAAGATAAGTACTTCAACATGTAAAATGGGTTTAGAAGGGACATTAAGAAAGTAACTTGCTCTGAAATGGTCTTTGAAAAGTATTTCTTTGGTGTTGAGGTATCCAAAAAGCTGTAAAGTATAGTTGTGGATGAAAAAGGTAAGTACTTCAAGTTGGAAAATGGGTTTAGGAGGGACATTAAGAAAGTAACTTGCTGTGAAGTGGTCTTTGAAAAGTATTTCTTGGTGTTGAGGTATCCAAAAAGCTGTAAAGTATAGTTGTAGGTGAAAAAGATAAGTACTTCAAGTTGGAAAATGGGTTTAGGAGGGACATTAAGAAAAAAAGTTGCTCTGAAATGGTCTTTGAAAAGTATTTCTTGGTGTTGAGGTATCCAAAAAGCTGTAAAGTATAGTTATGGGTGAAAAAGATAAGTACTTCAAGTTGGAAAATGGTTTTAGGAGGGACATTAAGAAAAAAAGTTGCTCTGAAATGGTCTTTGAAAAGTATTTCTTTGGTGTTGAGGTATCCAAAAAGCTGTAAAGTATAGTTGTGGATGAAAAAGGTAAGTACTTCAAGTTGGAAAATGGGTTTAGGAGGGACATTAAGAAAGTAACTTGCTGTGAAGTGGTCTTTGAAAAGTATTTCTTGGTGTTGAGGTATCCAAAAAGCTGTAAAGTATAGTTGTAGGTGAAAAAGATAAGTACTTCAAGTTGGAAAATGGGTTTAGGAGGGACATTAAGAAAAAAAGTTGCTCTGAAATGGTCTTTGAAAAGTATTTCTTGGTGTTGAGGTATCCAAAAAGCTGTAAAGTATAGTTGTGGGTGAAAAAGATAAGTACTTCAAATTGGAAAATGGGTTTAGGAGGGACATTAAGATAGTAGCTTGCTCTGAAATGGTCGTTGAAAAGTATTTCTTGGTGTTGAGGCATCCAAAAAGCTGTAAAGTATAGTTGTGGGTGAAAAAGATAAGTACTTCAAGTTGGAAAATGGGTTTAGAAGGGACATTAAGAAAGTAACTTGCTCTGAAATGGTCTTTGAAAAGTATTTCTTGGTGTTGAGGTAACCAAAAAGCTGTAAAGTATAGTTGTGGGTGAAAAAGATAAGTACTTCAAGTTGGAAAATGGGTTTAGAAGAGACATTAAGAAAGTAACTTGCTCTGAAATGGTCTTTGAAAAGTATGTCTTGGTGTTGAGGTAACCAAAAAGCTGTTAAGTATAGTTGTGGGTGAAAAAGATAAGTACTTCAAATTGGAAAATGGGTTTAGAAGAGATATTAAGAAAGTAACTTGCTCTGAAATGGTCTTTGAAAAGTATTTCTTGGTGTTGAGGTGACCAAAGAGCTGTAAAGTATAGTTGTGGGTGAAAAAGATAAGTACTTCAAGTTGGAAAATGGGTTTAGGAGGGACATTAAGAAAGTAACTTGCTCTGAAATGGTCTTTGAAAAGTATTTCTTGGTGTTGAGGTATCCAAAAAGCTGTAAAGTATAGTTGTGGATGAAAAAGATAAGTACTTCAACTTGTAAAATGGGTTTAGAAGGGACATTAAGAAAGTAACTTGCTCTGAAATGGTCTTTGAAAAGTATTTCTTTGGTGTTGAGGTATCCAAAAAGCTGTAAAGTATAGTTGTGGATGAAAAAGATAAGTACTTCAAGTTGGAAAATGGGTTTAGGAGGGACATTAAGAAAGTAACTTGCTCTGAAATGGTCTTTGAAAAGTATTTCTTGGTGTTGAGGTAACCAAAAAGTTGTAAAGTATAGTTGTGAATGAAAAAGATAAGTACTTCAAGTTGGAAAATGGGTTTAGGAGGGCAATTAAGAAAAAAAGTTGCTCTGAAATGGTCTTTGAAAAGTATTTCTTGGTGTTGAGGTATCCAAAAAGCTGTAAAGTATAGTTGTGGGTGAAAAAGATAAGTACTTCAAGTTGGAAAATGGGTTTAGAAGGGACATTAAGAAAGTAACTTG
Organism: Artemia sinica; assembly: GCA_027921565.1. Taxonomy (NCBI): domain Eukaryota; kingdom Metazoa; phylum Arthropoda; class Branchiopoda; order Anostraca; family Artemiidae; genus Artemia; species Artemia sinica. Next base: position 9,998,791 of record CM051256.1, read on the forward strand.
CTCTGAAATGGTCTTTGAAAAGTATTTCTTGGTGTTGAGGTAACCAAAAAGCTGTAAAGTATAGTTGTGGGTGAAAAAGATAAGTACTTCAAGTTGGAAAATGGGTTTAGAAGAGACATTAAGAAAGTAACTTGCTCTGAAGTGGTCTTTGAAAAGTATTTCTTGGTGTTGAGGTAACCAAAAAGCTGTAAAGTATAGTTGTGGGTGAAAAAGATAAGTACTTCAAATTGGAAAATGGGTTTAGAAGGGATATTAAGAAAGTAACTTGCTCTGAAATGGTCTTTGAAAAGTATTTCTTGGTGTTGAGGTAAACAAAAAGCTGTAAAGTATAGTTTTGGGTGAAAAAGATAAGTACTTCAAGTTGGAAAATGGGTTTAGGAGGGACATTAAGAAAGTAACTTGCTCTGAAATAGTCTTTGAAAAGTATTTCTTGGTGTTGAGGTATCCAAAAAGCTGTAAAGTATAGTTGTGGGTGAAGAAGATAAGTACTTCAACTTGTAAAACAGGTTTAGAAGGGACATTAAGAAAGTAACTTGCTCTGAAATGGTCTTTGAAAAGTATTTCTTGGTGTTGAGGTATCCAAAAAGCTGTAAAGTATAGTTGTGGATGAAAAAGATAAGTACTTCAAGTTGGAAAATGGGTTTAGGAGGGACATTAAGAAAGTAACTTGCTCTGAAATGGTCTTTGAAAAGTATTTCTTGGTGTTGAGGTATCCAAAAAGCTGTAAAGTATAGTTGTGGGTGAAAAAGATAAGTACTTCAAGTTGGAAAATGGGTTTAGGAGGGACATTAAGAAAGTAACTTGCTCTGGAATGGTCTTTGAAAAGTATTTCTTGGTGTTGAGGTATCCAAAAAGCTGTAAAGTATAGTTGTGGATGAAAAAGATAAGTACTTCAACTTGTAAAATGGGTTTAGAAGGGACATTAAGAAAGTAACTTGCTCTGAAATGGTCTTTGAAAAGTATTTCTTGGTGTTGAGGTATCCAAAAAGCTGTAAAGTATAGTTGTGGATGAAAAAGATAAGTACTTCAAGTTGGAAAATGGGTTTAGGAGGGACATTAAGAAAGTAACTTGCTCTGAAATGGTCTTTGAAAAGTATTTCTTGGTGTTGAGGTAACCAAAAAGTTGTAAAGTATAGTTGTGAATGAAAAAGATAAGTACTTCAAGTTGGAAAATGGGTTTAGGAGGGCAATTAAGAAAAAAAGTTGCTCTGAAAAGGTCTTTGAAAAGTATTTCTTGGTTTTGAGGTATCCAAAAAGCTGTAAAGTATAGTTGTGGGTGAAAAAGATAAGTACTTCAAGTTGGAAAATGGGTTTAGGAGGGCAATTAAGAAAAAAAGTTGCTTTGAAATGGTCTTTGAAAAGTATTTCTTGGTGTTGAGGTATCCAAAAAGCTGTAAAGTATAGTTGTGGGTGAAAAAGATAAGTACTTCAAGTTGGAAAATGGGTTTAGAAGGGACATTAAGAAAGTAACTTGCTCTGAAATGGTCTTTGAAAAGTATTTCTTGGTGTTGAGGTAACCAAAAAGCTGTAAAGTATAGTTGTGGGTGAAAAAGATAAGTACTTCAAGTTGGAAAATGGGTTTAGGAGGGACATTAAGAAAGGAACTTGTTCCCGTCAGAACCTTCTGATAGGGTTCTACCGATTATGTAATCAATTTCTCAGAAATCCATTTGTCCTAGTTGATTACGTCATTCTATGCACATAAATGGATTCCCGTCACGAGCTCCTGATAGGGTTCTACCGATTATGTAATCAATTTCTCGGGAATTCTCTCCCTTCGATTACGCAATCAATATATCTCTTCCCCACCTTCCCCTTAGAAACAACAAATTAATTCCCCTTTCTTGAATCAATAATTCTCTTTGGAAACAACAAATTAATTCCCCTTTCGTGAATCAATAATTCCCCTTAGAAACAACAAATTAATTCCCCTTTGTGTCAAATCAATCAACCATGACATCATCTGTCACGTGTGATCTAAACTTTGCCCCGGAAACAATTCTGGTCGTACTCCAAAGACATTAATTAACTTGACGTCATCTGTCAGACATTAATTAACTTCCCCGGAAACAATTTGATTAATGACTGACAGCACAGGTGTTCCATCTCCCATCAACCTTTGGAAATTTAGGTCATTGACCCCATTAACCACGTGTTCTCCCTAGGGATTCCATGTCCTTATTTGGTGTACTGACAGAGTTAGACTAAATTGTAGATGGCAGCAGGGGTGAGGGATCGCGCTGGTACCCCCCTTTCTACTCATTTTTGCCGTTAAAAGTTGTGACCCTGCACATACACCCCAATAAGTGGTGCCAGCGGTAGCTAGCACTACGAACATTGGCGGCAGCGGCATAAGCACACATCCTAGGAAGCTTAGCAAAAGTCGCCGAAGGAAGCAAAAAAAAAGAAGTGGGTTGTTACCCAGCTCTGACTGGAACTCTGCATAAGGCGAGAAATTCGGCGATGGAGACCGTTGATCACAGAAAATGGAGGCATGGTGATAGAAAAAATTCAAATTCTGAATTAGCTCCGCAAAATGAGTGAACAAGAAAATTTGAAATTTAAACCATGGCTGCTTTAGAGCCATGTAGATGTAAAACAAGCCAGTGTTCATGCTTGTTTACAAAGAATGTAAGCCCACAGATGACCTACACAGATGACCTTCACGTGAATAATGGTGTTAGGAAAAATTCAAATTCTGAAGTAGCTCCGCAAAATGACTGAACAAGAAAATTTGAATTTTGAACCATGGCTGCTTTAGAGCCATGTAGATGTAAAACAAGCCAGTGTTCATGCTTGTTTACAAGAATAATTAAAAATACATGAATGTATTTTTTTGGGTCGAGTGTCATTTGTATTGCTGGGGTCGACTCCCCCTCGCACACGTTAGGTCCCCTAGTGGATAAATATCCGCGTTATTTGCGCTTATTAATTTTATGGGTTATTTGTAATGATGGCAAATATCAGACTTAACTTATTGCTTTTTTATAAACAGACACTATTCAACAAAATTAAGAAAGGTCGTCAAAAGTCTGTCTATTGTTCTTAAAAACTGCTTATTTGAAAATGTCAATTTTCTTTTTATGTTGTTCTATTTATTTAAGAGCGAGAGAGGATGAGCATATGTAGGTTTTATTTTTGTAGCTAGACATAAGACATACCTTATTACTTCAGTTTAATTAAATCTACGTTCAATGTTTTGTTACAACAAGCATCCTTGATTGCTATACTTCGCGCACCTTAGACTAAATTAGTCTATGTTACTAAGGATTTGATTAAGTTTTAGATGTCTTATTTTTGTTAGTGTTATTTCTATGACCTTTCAAAGGATAATAGAAAGGTTGGAACAGAAAATAACCAAAGGTAGGAAGCTCGTGGTCGACTGAAAACGACAACTGGCGTTGGACCACGTCTTGTGGGAAGCCCGGGGAGGAACTCAAGGCCCATGATTGTTTTTTGTGGTTTTTTTGTGTAAACGATCGTAGGAAGGGATATTTCTCAGTCCTTCAAGTGTAAGAAATTAGTATTTTTATGCCAATCAGGGCCAGTCAAAACAATACTTAAAGGTTGAATAGAAACTTCTGTGAGCTAGTTAAGTTTTCGTTTTTTGGATCAGAATGCTTTGAAAGAGAAACAGAGAGTTTACTTTCTTATAGCTCCGAGGCGAAAAAAAAGAAAAGCTTTTTAATTTCATTATATTATATCTATGACGTATGCTGTCCTACAGCTCTGTGTAAAACATTACTTCCAAAGAGAAACAGAGACATTAATGTCTTTAGCTCCTTGGCGAAAAAATTTAATTTCATTAGTTTATATCTATGACGTATACAATAACAGAGAGATCACTGTTCTATAGTTCTGTGACAAAAATGTTCTTTAATTTCATTGGTTTATCTATGACATATCTTGTGCTCTAATTTTTGTGACATATTTTCGCAAGTCAGTCACGTTATATTTTACCTATACTGACTCAGGTCCCCTGGAATTTTCTGTAAAAAAAAAAAAAATTCGACCCATGCCCTAACTAAGATGGATAGTATCCAAAACAAGATATTATCAGTACAGAAGCGTCTAAATATATGAAATATTTTGTCCTAGTGCAGATTATAATTATTTTAGGCCTACACATAAAATAGGATACCTGTGTAATTACGTGCTGCACGCTTGCTTATTCATGTGTTTCTTACTCGAGAAATATATGTACCTATAGTTGGCTATTGGTACGTTAATATGTAGAATTTCACGGCGGATGTGAAATTATATCTCAATAATAATATGTAAAATTTTAAAACCATTTGATCAGCTAAGATACATGGATTGAAACCCTGTGTGTGTCCAATGGCGACTAAGTAAAACCCACAAGGAATTCCCCATTAATGTGAAGGTGTTTCCCGCTTAACGGATTCTAATATCATATCAAGACTTTAATATCATATTTATTTATTTAGTGCTGAAGGGTTTGCTCAAACAATAGCCTTCTAAAAAGATATTGATGTCAGTTCTTCATTACGCTTATATTCTTTGCCAAGCATCAACTGGAATCTACGCGGGCAAGCTTGGAATCCTGCATCTAATGACCTTATTCGAAAGGCAAATATGAGGCACCAATGTTGACTTGTAATTACAGAAAATCCAAGAGAAGAACACGGGGAAACAAAGAAGAACACCTCTGCATTTCAGCTGAGATTAAACCCGAAACCCCCTGAGAACGTCTAAGCCAAGAAATAGGGAAGACATTAAAAAACGAGTGGGTATAGAGGTCTCCATTCGTCCTTGTTATGTCTTGTTCCCTCATTGTAGTATCGTTTACGTAAAACCCTGTTGCTATGACGCTGAAACATGCGTTTCTTAAACAGCACGGACGTGCGTGAACAATGTAGGCATGAAATATGTTGTAAAATTAGACCTCAAACTTAATAATTTCGGGTAAATTATGTTTATTTAATATCGATATTTCCGTTCTCAAAACAAATTTGAAGACATCTCTGTTTTAGATTTTCATTAGGAGTACTAATATTAGTGTATTTATTTAATTCTGTCTCATAGCTTAGAAATTAATGTACCCAATTAATACGTGACTTATTTGTACTATGAGTGTTTACTTTAAAGAACGTGTGATTCTGCCTCGCTATTTTTATTACAGGAAGTAAATGGACACATTGGTTATTGAGCATTACAAGGAGCTGCCCAGTACAGATACGAACCAGTAGCATCTATTTTCATCATATCTCAACCAACGAAGAGTACTAACCATAGACTCCAGGCAATTTTCATCCCAACTTCGTCTACGAAAACAACAGTTGCCTTTGATCGTTGTTTCTTCGACCATGAACCATATTACGTATCAGGTAACACTATATTTGAACCTCAGTATCAAGTGCTTTAACGAACTATATAATCACATAAATGCTGAGAACCCCATCGATCAATACAAGATAAACGATATTTAACGATATTTGAAGTTAAATGATACCTAAAGACATTTGAAGATATTTGAAGCTGAAGTTAGAGACAATTTGAAGTTTAATTCTGAGAACCCCATTGATCAATACAAGATAAACGATATTTAACGATATTTGAAGTTAAATGATATTTAAAGACATTTGAAGATATTTGAAGCTGAAGTTAGAGACAATTTGAAGTTTAATTCTGAGAACCCCATCGATCAATACAAGATAAACGATATTTAACGACATTTGAAGTTAAACGATATTTGAAAATGTTTGAAGTTCAAGTTAAAAACAATATGTTAAAAGAGTCACTATAGTATGACGACAACCCATTTCAAATCCAAACTTCAATTGCCCCGTGATTAACCGAGGAATCACTGCAAAGGCTAATCGGCGCAAGCCATGAGCTAACAATTTTATAAAAGGCACAAATGAACAATTTTAACGCGAGAATAGATTCTCTATGTGCCTCAAGATATCCTAAACAATCATATGCTGAGAAGAAATACGCCAACACCTATAGTGGGAAGCATCATTTCCCAGTTGACTATTAGAGAAAACTTCGTGTAAAGACAACCAGGCTCGAACTGTTCCATGAAGAAACCATAACGTAAATGCTTCAAAATTTTTGCCAAGACAAAAAGAGTGAAGGACAATAATTTACAACAGAAGGGTGTAGTACACTAAGGACTCGAAGGTGATGAATAGATGTGAATCTACATATGTTACTTCCTAATAAATTTGACAATTCAAAAATCCCAATAGTGAAAGTGTTTTAATGTTACCAGTGAATATGATGAACCCAATATTGTATGTTATAAATCATTCATGTATGTACCACAAGTAGAATTAGGTGTAATATTATCATGTTATTCATTTAACGTAGTGTAGATAGAATATAGTACGTCATATAGACAGCAAAATAAAGAAAAGCCTTGTAAAAAATCGAAAAAAAAAATATCCTTAGTATAGTAGCAAACCTAGAACCATGAATAATCTTAGTCTGGTAGATGAATTTTAGATAGGGATGTAGAATAAAATAAGAAAAATAATAGAGAAAATTTTTAGCACTCCTAATGAGCAGTTACTAATGACGGGACGTCATTAATTGATGGGAAGGGTGATGTGTGCCATGAGTAAAATGCGATATATTTAAAATACAAGATTCTTTCCTTCTAAAGATGATTCGGGTAGAAATTAAACGTCCCCTAATTGAGTTCAAATACCGCTTCCAAGAGTCTAAATTCTTAATCAGCAAAAAGAGAAATTGCATTCTAGCTTCAGTCAAACAACGACGCTAGTCGTTCGAACTTCGCTAAGATAATTAATAGCAAAAAAATGCTACGTACGATATTTCTAAGGAAGTATAAATGGCAAAAAGCCGTGTGAACGCCTGAATCATCTGAAATATCTTAAAGAAAATATTGAACGAGGATTCGCGTCCTTGGGCCACGTGAGCCAATGGCAAGCCAGTCCTTACAGCGCAGGACGAAAGAACTGCGTTTGGTAGTGGGGTAGATGTGCTTTTTAAGAGGATTCGTAAATCAGATTTGAGATGATTCGTAAAGTTGAAGCAGGTCCATTGAGATAGAAGTCTTAAACTCTTTCATCTCGGTCACCATTATTGTCATTTGAAGTGACCTATTGCTGTGCATCTAAATATGTAAGTCAATAAATCTATTACCTTTTTATCTGTGTTTATTTCATTTATATGTCTGCGTCTAGTCTAATAATAGGTAATTAGTTCGTATGTCTCCAAGGTAAACGCTCCCCAAGGAATCTGATCTCCAGATAGCTCGAGAAAAAAAGGCCACATTTATATGTCTACATGTTCAATTTTCTTTCATTAATTGAGAGCGGCGCTGGCCTAGTTGACACAATCTCCAGCGCTATAAGCGACGCTATCGGAGAAATTTCTATCGCTACAAATATCAATCTTTTTATCGCTACAAATACAGGTAAAAAAAATCCATATTACTTTTTATACATGTATCATAAAAAATCACCACGCTTAAAAAGTCATATCTTTGGTTTTTTATGTTGTAATTATAATCAACATATCATGAAAATTCGTGCTGTTCACAGTACAATGATTTTTATATTAAAATTGAATGTTTCTGTTAAAAGTCATGGCTGTTTTCATACATCGATGGTTGTTTTCCTGGTATGGTTAAAAGATCTTGATGGTTACGAAATTCTGTCTGTTAACCAATATGATAGGCGTGGTTTTTTTTGTGAAAAGTATAAAAACTCTGATGACGAGTTATTTTCTCAGTTCAAAAAACAATCCTTAGAAGTCCTTGGAAGTCAAGTAGTGAGGTGATTATGAGTATAAACCATCAAGGACCGTAAGCACCATTGACCCTAACCACCAAGGACCTCAATCTTAGAAGCCTTCCCATACCCCCAACCTCCAAGGGGCCCCCTCCCCCCAACTTTTTGGCCCTATTCCCATTTTTTGTATTTTTTTTAACATTGTATTTTTTCAATTTTTTTACAGGTGTTAGAATGACATGAAATATACTTAAAATACAAAAAAAACACATTTTATATTTTCCAAACTCAAAATGAGAATGATATAGAAATGTTAGTCGTGACTTTTACTATTAGAAAAATACTGTTTGTAGTAGCACTTTTTTTCAACTTTTTCACAGGTGTTAGAATGACATGAAATATACTTAAAATACAAAAAAAACACATTTTATATTTTCCAAACTCAAAATGAGAATGATATAAAAATGTTAGTCGGGACTTTTACTATTAGAAAAATAATGTTTTTAGTGACCATTTTTTTTACTGAATTTTTTTTATGCCCTGAAATTATTCAACTTTTTTTATGTATCTTAAAATGACATGAAATATGCTTGCGGCTCTACCAATCGTACTCTATGCTTGCTCATAGACACGATGCGGCTTTCCCAATGGTACTCTATGATGGGTTTCGACACTACCTAGCTTATTGCATGTATTAAATCAGTATTTTTTAATCAGTGGAACGAAAAACACATAACTAATATCTCTAAAAAGTGAAGATGAAGCATTTTAAGAAAGTGCGTCCACAAGATAGTGTTATTGCAGCATTGAATGCTGACAAGGAGAAGTTTTTAAACTACGAAATAAGTACAAGTGGTAGCACGATCGGAAACGTATGCGTGCATTGTCATGACAGTAAGGAATTAAATTTCTTTGGAGCACCAAAAAAAATTCAACTCTTATGATGGTGGATATGCGAGATTGAGATCCCCGGAGATGATTGCACTCAAAGAGAATGCCAACATAAAAATAATAGTTGATGAAGAGGGGCATCTCATTGCTAGTGCTTGCGGTAATATTTTACCCAGTGTTAAACCATATCGTCAGCTTTCGGGTATTAGCATTCAAATGAAAGCAAAGAGGAAAAGAATGGCCTACTCTTCTACTAATCTCATAAACCATATCTTGTCAACGTGCCAAAACTGTTACCTGTGTAAAAACAATGTTGTAACAGACAGTGAAATTTCCGGAAAAATGAAAAGGGCATTGATAGAAAATATCACTATGGAATATAAAGATGAATCGATGAAAAAAAGTACCAGCAAACGTTACTAGCATTGATCAAACAGTCAATGAACCAAATAATACCAAGGATGAAAAGCATATTGAACCAGTCGGTGACACACCCGTAAAAATTGTGCATGACTCAAAATGGAATAATGATTATTCTACTGATTACGATCTAAGAGAAGACAATAGCTAAAATATCAAGAGAGAACATGGTGAACTATTTTATGAACCAGATTCAAAATGTCCAAAGTTGATCATGGATATTAATAATGTATCATAATATATTTTTTGTATTGATATTCTACATGGCATTATTTCATTAAAAAATATATTATGCATTACATTGTAATCTGTTCATTATTTTTAGAGTATACTAGCATATCAAACGTTTAGAATGTCTATTAAAACATCGGAGATGTAAGAAATGGAACTTAAATACATCATGTGTCGGATAGATCGATTAACATAAAGAAAATCTAAGTACAAGAATGAATAAATTCTCTATAAACAAATATTGTCAGATACATGGGATAACATTGACAAAATCTAAGTATCAGGGTGAATAAATTTTTTCTATCAGCATCTTTATCGAATACAACGGATAAAATTGAGAAAATCTAAGCCTCAGAATAAATAGATTCTTTATCTATATCATTTGACATATACGATTGATAGTGTCAGAGTGAATAAATTCTTTATCATTATCTTTTGTCGGATATGATTGATAAGATTGAGAAAATCTAAGCATCAGAGTGAATAAATTCTTTATCAACATCTATTGTCAGATACATGGAATAATATTGACAAAAATCTAAGTATCGGAATGAATAAATGTTTTCTATCAGCATCTTTATCAGATAAAACGGATAAACTTTAGAAAATCTAAGCATCAGAATAAACAGATTCTTTATCAGTATCATTTGACAAATACGTTTAATAGTGTCAGAGTGAATAAATTCTTTATCATTATCTTTTGTCGGATATGATTGATAAAATTGAGAAAATCTAAGCATCAGAGTGAATAAATTCTTTATCAATGTCTTTTGACAGATACGTTAATAACACTGACCAAATCAAAGTATCATAGGGAATACATTCTATACCTTCTTTTGTCGGATACATCAGATAACATTCACAAAATCTAACTACTAGAGTGAACAAATTCTTTGTCAACATACTTTGTCAGATATGCTTGATAAAATTGAAAAAATCTAAATATCGGAGTAAATAAATTCTTTATCAATATCTTTTGACAGAATTTTTGATCACACTAACATAATTTAAGTACCAAATTGAACAAATTCTTTATTAGCATTCTTTATTGATAACATTTGTCGGATACGTCGGATAACATTGACCAAATCTATGTATTAGAATGAATAAATTAGTTATCATCATCCGTTGTCGGATATGTTATTATGAAAAAATTGTAAGTTAGTAACAAACTCTCTCTTGAATTCACCTCTTGGATACACAATACAGAAATTTCATTCAAGAAACTATGAAAAAATTGTTGTTTCCAGGCTTCATTTGCATGCAATAGATACCGAGAGTTCTATGACTCCTCCCCGTAGTGAATTCTAAGGGTTTTATGACGCCTCCTCACTTTGAATTCAGATGGTTTTAGGACTCACTCCCCTAGCCAAAACTCCATTCAACCTCGAGCAAAGGTATTAAAGTTTGATGAAGTACTTCTCTACTTAAATACTACATTAATAGCTTCCAAGATGATAGGACTGTATGACACAGAATTTATCGGTTTGAAAAAATCATCTTGTGGTGTTATATTTGAATGTGTATTTTTATAATTGTCTAGGAACTCGAAGAATGTAATGCACCTACAGATGAAGTTTTAATTCAAAAGTGTGACCCTAGGATTCCACTTTTCAATCTAGAAGAATTTAAGGGTCCTAAATTTGAAGGGGCTTATCACAGTCCTGAAGACGAGGTTAGGTTCTTCGCGCAGTGGATACCTAAGGACATATCTGATAGCGATAAGTGCATAAGACACGGTAAAAACTATTCTATATCATGGAATCCTCGTTTCTGGATGTTTAACAGTGAACTTTAAGTACTATTTTTATGTAAATATGTGTTTTTTTCAAAAATCTTTTGTTATGTTTAAGCAATAAATATCTTTAAGCTTAACCCATCTTTATTCTTTAGAAAAGTTCTATTCATTCATTAAATTTGGAAGAAATTGTAAGTAGGTAACAATCTAATTCTTGAATTCACCTCTTGGATACACAATATGGATATTTCATTCAAGAAATCATGAAAACTTGTAAGTAAGTAACAAATTCTTTTTTGAATTTACCTCTTGATTACACAATACGATAATTTCATTCAATAAATTATGACAAAAATCTAAGTAAGTAACAAATTTTTTCTTGAATTCCCCGTTTGGATGCACAATACAGAGATTTAATTCAGGAAACTATGAGAAAAATTGTAAACAAACTCTTTCTTGAAGTCGCTTCCTGGACAGACAATACAGCCATTTCACTCAAGAAATTATGAAAAAAATGTAAATAAGCAACAAACTCTTTCTTGAATTCTCCTCCTGGATACACAATACAGACAATTCATTCAAGAAATTATAAAAGAAATTGTAAGTAAGTAACAAATCCAAGTAAGTAACAAACTCTTTCTTGAATACACCTCTTGGATAGACAATACGGAAATTTCATTCAAGAAATAATGAAAAAAATTGCAAGTAAGTAACAAATTCTTTCTTGAAGTCACCTATTGGATACACAATGCATAAATTTCATTCAAGAAATTATGAAAAAATTGTAAGTAAGTAACAAATTCTTTCTTGAATTCCCCTCCTGGATACACAAGAAAGACATTTCATTCAATAAATTATGACAAAACTCTAAGTATGTAAAAAACTCTTTCTTAAATTTGCCGTTTGATGCACAATACTGAAATTTGATTCAGAAAATTATGAAAAAATTGTAAACAAACTCTTTTTTGAATTCGCTTCCTGGACAGACAATACAGCAATTTCACTCAAGAAATTATGAAAAAATTGTAAGTAACTAACATACTGTTTGTTGAATTCTCCTCCTGGATACACAATACAGACATTTCATTCAAGAAATTATAAAAAAATTGTAAGTAAGTAACAAATCCAAGTAAGTAACAAACTCTTTCTTGAATACGCCTCTTGGATACACAATACGGAAATTTCATTCAAGAAATTATGAAAAAATTGCAAGTAAGTAACAAACCCTTTCTTGAATTCTCCTCCTGGGTACACAACACAGACATTTCATTCAAAAAATTATAAAAACAAAATGTAAGTAAGCAACAAAATCTTTCTTTAATTCACCTCTTTGGTAAACAATACGGAAATCTCATTCAAGAAATTATAAAAAAAATTGTAAGTAAATAAGTAACAAACTCTTTCTTGAATTCATCTCATGGATGCACAATACAGAAATTTCATTCAAGAAATTATGAAAAAATTGTAAGTAACTAACAAAATTTTGGATACATCAGATCAAAAGGTTCGTGGTAACGAACTGTAAGTAAGGAGCGATCCGGCTCAATGGTAACCGAAACTCTAAAAAACGGAATTTCGATACCAATAGATACATCAAATGAATTAAATTTTAATGCTGATTTCAAATATATACGGTTCATCAAGTTTAGTCTTATCCATCAAGAGTTATGCACCTGAGAAAATTCGGCTGATTTTAGAAAAAAGGGGGAAAGACCCCCTAAAATTTATAGAACCTTAATAAAAATCACACCATCTTATTCAGCATATTGAGAACCCTACTGTAGAGGTTTCAAGCACCTCTCTACATAAATGTGGAATTTTGCAATTTTTGCCAGAAGAAAGATCACGGATGCGTGTTTATTTGTTTTTTTTTCTATTTCCCAGGGGTGATCGTATCGACCCAGTGGTCTTAGAATATCGTAGGAGGGCTCATTGGAACGGAAATTAAAATTTCTAGTGCCCTTTTTAAGTGACCGAAAAAAATGGAGGGCAACTAGCCCCCTCCCACGCACATTTTCTCCCAGAGTCACCCGATCAAAATTTTGAGATAGCCATTTTGTTCAGCAAGGTCAAAAATATGATAACTACGTCTTTTAGGATAACTTAATCCTAAAACGCCACTTTAAGTCAACATACAAAACACAGACATGCAAAAAAGTTGGGTTACTTTAGGTTCACTTAGAGTGGAGCGCCACTGTAAGTGAACCTAAATTAACCCAACTTTTTTGCATGTCTCTCTTACTATGACTGTGTGTCTGAGCGGGTGTGCTGCCATCTATAACCGGTCTAACATAAATTCAACGTAATGATGCATAAAGTCAAAATAAATAGAACTTGGATTTTATGAACGTTATCTGATGTATCCAAAGAGTTTGTTACTTACTGACAATTTTTTTTATAATTTCTTGAATGAAATTTCCAAATTGTGTATCCAAGAGGTGTATTCAAGAAAGAGTTTGTTACTTACTTGAGTTTGTTACTTACTTAAAATTTTTCTTATAATTTCTTGAATGAAATGTCTGTATTGTGTATCTAGGAGGAGAATTCAAAAAAGAGTTTGCTAGTTACTTACAATTTTTTCATAATTTCTTGAGTGAAATTGCTGTATTGTCTGTCCAGGAAGCGAGTTCAAGAAAGAGTTTGTTTGCAAAATTTTTCATAATTTCCTGAATTAAATTTCTATATTGTTTATCCACACCGCGTATTCAAGAAAGAGTTTGTTACTTACTTAAAATTTTGTATTAATTTCTTAAATGAAATGTCTGTATTGTCTATCCATGAGGTGAATTCAAGAAAGAGTTTGTTTCTTTTTTCCTTACAATTTTTCATAATTTTTTTAATGAAATTTCCGTATTGTGTACCCAAGAGGTGAATTCAAGAAAGAGTTTGTTACTTACTGGCATTTTTTTTATAATTTCTTGAATGAAATGTCTGTATTGTGTATCCAGGACGAGAATTCAAGAAAGAGTTTGTTACTTACTTGCAATTTTTTCATAATTTCTTGAACGAAATTTCCGTATCGTGTATCCAAGAGGTGTATTCAAGAAAGAATTTGTTACTTACTTGAGTTTGTTACTTACTTACAATTTTTTTATAATTTTTTGAATAAAATGTCTGTATTGTGTATCCAGGAAGAGAATTCAAAAAAGAGTTTGTTACTTACTTACTAACAATTTTTTCATTATTTCTTGAGTGAAATTTCTGTATTGTCTGTCCAGGAAGCGAATTCAAAAAAGAGTTTGTTTACAATTTTTTTCATAATTTCCTGAATTAAATTTCTGTATTGTTTATCTAAACCGCGTATTCAAGAAAGAGTTTTTTACTTACTTAGAATTTTGTCTTAATTTCTTGAATGAAATGTCTGTATTGTGTATCCAGGAGGCGAATTCAAGAAAGAATTTGTTACTTACTTACAATTTTTTCATAATTTCTTGAATGAAATTTATGCATTGTGTATCCAAGAGGTGACTTCAAGAAAGAGTTTGTTGCTTACTTACAATTTTTTCATAATTTCTTGATTGAAATTTCCGTACTGTATATCCAAGAGGTGAAAACAATAAAGAGTTTGTTACTTATTTGCAATTTTTTCATAAATTTTTGAATGAAATATCTGTATTGTGCATCCAATAGGGGATATCAAGAAAGAGTTTGTTACTTAGTTACAATTTTTTCATAATTTCTTGAATGAAATTTCCGTACTGTATATCCAAGAGATGAAAACAATAAAGAGTTTGTTAATTACTTACAATTTTTTCATAATTTCTCGAATGAAATTCCCGTATTGTGTACCCAAGAGGTGAATTCAAGAAAGAGTTTGTTACTTACTTGCAATTTTTTCATGATTTCTTGAATGAAATTTTCGTATTGTGCATCCAAGAGGTGTATTCAAGGAAGAGTTTGTTACTTACTTGAGTTTGTTACTTACTTAAATTTTTTTTTATAATTTCTTGAATGAAATGTCTGTATTGTGTATCCAGGAGGAGAATACAAGAAAGAGTTTGTTACTTACTTACAATTTTTTCATAATTTCTTGAGTGAAATTTCTGTATTGTCTGTCCAGGAAGCAAATTCAAGAAAGAGTTTGTTTACAATTTTTTTCATAATTTCCTGAATTAAATTTCTGTATTGTGCATCCAAACGGGGAATTCAAGAAAGAGTTTGTTACTTACTTAGAATTTTGTCATAATTTCTTGAATGAAATTATCGTATTGTGTATCCAAGAGGTCAATTCAAAAAAGAATTTGTTACTTACTTTCAATTTTGTCATGATTTCTTGAATGAAATTTTCATATTGTGTATCCAAGAAGTGAATTCAAGAAAGAGATTGTTACCTACTTACAATTTCTTCAAAGTTTAATGAATGAATAGAAGTATTCTAAAGAATAAATATGGGTTAAGCTTAAAGATATTTATTGCTCAATGTTGAATGGAGTTATGGCTAGGGGGATAAGACTTAAAACTATCTGAATTCAAAGTGGGGAGGAGTCATAAAACCCGTAGAATTCATTGCAGGGAGGAGTCATAGAACTCTCTGTATCTATTGCATGCAAACAAAGCCTGGAAATTACAATTTTTTCATAATTTCTTAAATGAAATTTCTGTATTGTGTATCCAAGAGGTGAATTCAAAAAAGAGTTTGTTACTTACTTACAATTTTTTCATAATAACATATCCGACAACAGATGATGATAACGAATTTATTCATTCTAATACACAGATTTTGTCAATGTTATCCGACGTATCCGACAAATGTTATCGATAAAGAATGTTAATAAAGAATCTGTTCAATTTGGCACTTAAATTATGTCAGTGTTATCAAACATACTGTCAAAAGACATTGATAAAGAATTTATTTACTCTGATACTTTGATTTTCTCAATTTTATCAAGCATATCTGACAAAGTATGTTGATAAAGAAGTTATTCACTCTAGTAGTTAGACTTTGTGAATTTTATCTGATGTATCCGACAAAAGAAGTGGGTATAGAAATTATTCCCTATGATACTTAGATTTGGTCAGTGTTATTAACGTATCTGTTAAAAGACATTCATAAAGAATTTATTCACTCTGATGCTTATATTTTCTCAATTTTATCAATCATATCCGACAAAAGATAATGATAAAGAATTTATTTACTCTGACACTATCAAACGTGTTTGTCAAATGATACTGATAAAGAATCTGTTTATTCTGATGCTTAGGTTTTCTCAATTTTATCCGTTGTATCCGATAAAGATGCTGAAAGAAAATTTATTCACTCCAATACTTAAATTTTTCTCAATATTATCCCATGTATCTGTCAATAAATGGTGATAGAGAATTTATTCCCTATGATACTTAGGTTTGGTCAGTGTGATCAAACGTATCTGTCAAAAGACATTGATAAAGAATTTATTCCCTCTGATGCTTATATTTTCTCAATTTTATCAATCATATCCGACAAAAGATAATGATAAAGAATTTATTTACTCTGACACTATCAAACGTGTTTGTCAAATGATACTGATAAAGAATCTATTTATTCTGATGCTTAGATTGTCTCAATTTTATCCATTGTATCCAATAGAGATGCTGATAGAAAAAATTTATTCACCCTGATAATTAGAATTTGTCAATGTTATCCCATGTATCTGACAATATTTGTTGATAGAGAATTTATTCATTCTTGTACTTAGATTTTCTCTATGCTAATCTATCTATCCGACATATGATGTATGCAAGTTCCATTTCTTACATCTCCGATGTTTTAATAGACACTCTAAACGTTTGATATGCTAGCATACTCTAAAAATAATGAACACGTAACAATGTAATGCATAATATATTTTTAATCAAATAATGCCATGTAGAGTATCAATACCAAAAATATATTATGGCACATTATTAATTTCAATGATCAACTTTGGGCATTTTGAATCTGTTCCATAAAATAGTTCACCATGTTCTCTCTTGATATTTTAGCTATTGTCTTCTCTTAGCTCGTAAACAGTAGAATAATCATTATTCCATTTTGAGTCATACACAATTTTTACTGGTGTAAAAAATGAAATAAAGCTATGTCGACTTTGCATGTCTCTCTCACTATGTATGTGCCGTCGCGGGGTAAACTCTTTTTGTCTGTGTCTTTTTCGGTTTTTGTGTCTGAATCTAAGTATTTGTATGTGTTTTTGGTCTATCTCACTCTTTTTGCCACGTGTCTGGGCAGCTGTTTGCTTATTCCAATGCATGTCTTTCTCGGTTTGTCTGACTGAATCTACGTATTTGTATGTGTTTTTGTCTCTCTCACTCTTTTTGCCTGTGTGTCTGGGCGGGTGTTTGCTTATTCCAATGCGTGTCTTTCTCGGTTTGTGTGTTTGAATCTAAGTATTTGTATATGTTTTTGCCTATCTCACTCTTTTTGCCACGTGTCTGGGCGGGTGTTTGCTTATTCTAAATGCATGTCTTTCTTGGTTTGTGTGTTTGAATCTACGTATTTGTATGTGTTTTTGTCTCTCTCACTCTTTTTGCCTGTGTGTCTGGGCGGGTGTTTGCTTATTCCAAATGCATGTCTTTCTCGGTATGTGTGTCTGAATCTATATATTTGTATGTGTTTTTGTCTCTCTCACTCTTTTTGCCTGTGTGTCTGGGCGGGTGTTTGCTTATTCCAAATGCATGTCTTTCTCGGTTTTTATGTCTGAATCTACGTATTCGTATGCGTTTTTGTCCCTCTCAATCTTTTTACCTGTGTGTCTGGGTGGGTGTTTGCTTATTCCAAATGCTTGTCTTTCTCGGTTTGTGTGTCTGAATCCACGTATTTGTATGTGTTTTTGTCTCTCTCACTCTCTTTGCCTGTGTGTCTGGGCGGGTGTTTGCTTATTCCAATGCATGTCTTTCTCGGTTTTTGTGTCTGAATCAATGTATTTGTATGTGTTTTTGTCTCTCTCACTCTTTTTGCCTGTGTGTCTGGGTGGGTGTTTGCTTATTCCAAATGCATGTCTTTCTCGGTTTCTGTGTCTGAATCTACGTATTTTTATGCGTTTTTGTCTCTCTCACTCATTTTGCCTGTGTGTCTGGGCGGGTGTTTGCTTATTCCAAATGCATGTCTTTCTCGGTTTGTATGTCTGAATCTACGTATTTGTATGTGTTTTTGTCTCTCTCACTCTTTTTGCCTGTGTGTCTGGGCGGGTGTTTGCTTATTCCAAATGCATGTCTTTCTCGGTTTGTGTGTCTGAATCTACGTATTTGTATGTGTTTTTTTGTCTCTCTCTTTTTTTGCCTGTCTGTCTGGGCGGGTGTTTGCTTATTCCAAATTCATGTCTTTCTCGGTTTGTGTGGCTGAATCTACGCGTTTGTATGTGTTTTTGTCTCTCTCACTCTCTTTGCCTGTGTGTCTGGGTGGGTGTTTCCTTATTCCAATGCATGTCTTTCTCGGTTTTTGTGTCTGAATCTACGTATTTGTATGTGTGTTTTTCTCTCTAACTCTTTTTTCTGTGTGTCTGGGCGGGTGTTTGCTTATTCCAAATGTATATCTTTCTCTGTTTGTGTGTCTGAATCTACGTATTTGTATGTGTTTTTGTCTCTCTCAGTATTTGTTTGAGTGTCTGGGCGGGTGTTTGCTTATTCCAAATGCATGTCTTTCTCGGTTTGTGTGTCTGAATCTACGTATTTGTATGTGTTTTTTTTTGTCTCTCTCTTTTTTTGCCTGTCTGTCTGGGCAGGTGTTTGCTTATTCCAAATGCATGTCTTTCTCGTTTTGTGTGTCTGAATCTACGTATTTGTATGTGTTTTTGTCTCTCTCACTCTTTTTGCCTGTGTGTCTGGGGGGGTGTTTGCTTATACCAAATGCCTGTCTTTTTCGGTTTGTGTGTCTGAATCTACGTATTTGTTTGTGTTTTTATATCTCTCACTCTTTTTGCCTGTGTGTCTGGGCGGGTGTTTCCTTATTCCAATGCATGTCTTTCTCGGTTTGTGTGCCTGAATCTACGTATTTGTATGTGTGTTTTTCTCTCTAACTCTTTTTTTCATGTGTGTCTGGGCGGGTATTTGCTTATTCCAAATGTATGTCTTTCTCGGTTTGTGTGTCTGAACCTACACATTTGTATGTGTTTTTGTCTCTCTCAGTCTTTGTCTGTGTGTCTGGGCGGGTGTTTGCTTATTCTAAATGCATGTCTTTCTCGGTTTGTGTGTCTGAATCTACGTATTTTTATGTGTTTTTTCTGTCTCTCTCTTTTTTGCCTGTGTGTCTGGGCGGGTGTTTGCATATTCCAAATGTATGTCTTTCTCGGTTTGTTTTTCTGAATCTACGTATTTGTATGTGTTTTTGTCTCTCTCAGTCTTTGTCTGTGTGTCTGGGCGGGTGTTTACTTATTCCAAATGAATGTCTTTCTCGGTTTGTGTTTCTGAATCTACGTATTTGTATGTGTTTTTTTCTGTCTCTCTCTTTTTTGCCTGTGTGTCTGGGCGGATGTTTGCTTATTCCAAATGCATGTCCTTCTTGATTTGTGTGTCTGAATCTACGTATTTGTATGTGTTTTTGTCTCTCTCACTCTTTTTGCCTGTGTGTCTGGGCGGGTGTTTGCTTATTCCAAATGCATGTCTTTCTCGGTTTGTGTGTCTGAATCTACATATTTGTATGTGTTTTTGTCTCTCTCACTCTTTCTGCCTGTGTGTCTGGGCAGGTGTTTGCTTATTCCAAATGCATGTCTTTCTCGGTTTGTTTGTCTGAATCTACGTATTTGTATGTGATTTTGTCTCTCTCGTTCTTTTTGCCTGTGTTTCTGGGCGGGTGTTTGCTTACTTTAATTAAATGTGAAGTTTTTATGTTTTAAATATGTTTCATGTCATTCTAAGAGATGTAAAAAAAGTTGAAAAAAATATCATGTTAAAAAAAAGAAAATAAAAAAAAAAGTTGAATAATTTCGAAGTCCAAAAGAAAATTATTAAAAAAAATTAGTTGCTTTTAATGAAAAAATATTGAATGAGAACCATCAGTCCTCATCAATAGGAGTATGGGTATGCACAAGAATATATTTTAAAATTTAAATCAAAAGTGTCATTCTATTTTTCTGATATGATTTAGAGATGTAAAAAAAGTTGAATTATTTTGAAATCCCAAAAAAATCTAGTTAAAAAAAATAGTTTTTCATGAAAAAATATTGAATGAGAACCGTCAGTCCTCATCAGTAGGAGTATGGGTATGCACAAGAATATATTTTAAAATTTAAATCAAAAGTGTCATTCTATTTTTCTGATATGATTTAGAGATGTAAAAAAAGTTGAAAAAATATATCATGTTAAAAAAAAAAGTTAAAAAACTTCAAAAAAATGGGGGGGGGGGGGCAAAAAGTTGGAGGGGAGGGGGCCCCCTTGATGTTTGGGGATAGGGACCTTTGGGGGTTGAGGTCCCTGGTGGTTAGGGGCATTGGTGCTTATGATCCTTGACGGTTTGTACTCATTTACACCTCACTACTTGATTTGTAAGGATTTTTATGGATTGTTCTGAATTTCTTTATTAAAATTCTTTTCTTGCCATCTACATCTCTCTTAGTATCAACTTTTTAGTATACTATAATGTTAGACTCTATGTTAAATTGACAATACTGTTCAAACGGCACTTGTGTATTATACAGAACACATCGAAGAAGTAAAGCTAGGTCAAGTCACAAGACCATTTTATCATTGTTAACCATTTTCATAGATTGATGGTATTCCAAATTTATAATAAATAAGCTATGAGTTAACAACCCCGAGGGGTTACCTTAACTGCTAATCAGTTTAACCCTTTTTCTCCACCTTTATACGATCTGATCACTAATTAGGATCATTCACATCCCTATTATTCAATCAAAAATTAATATTGTTCATACAGTCTAATTCGTAAATGGTATACCCTTTTTCGCAAATAGAGTTAGCTTTTACGCAAAATGATATAAAGCCAATTAAGCTATTGAATACCTTGTACCAATGTCTCTTGTAGGCGTCAAATCTATTACGTATCTGAGCATATTCTTTGTATTGTTGATGCATTCCATTCCTCATTCTTTAATTACCAGTGGCGCATTCTTAACGAACGGAATACCCTTTCGCAAATACCTTTTCGCAAAAAAATTTCGCAAATAGAGTTATTTTTACGCAAATGGTACAATTTTCAACTTAAAACCATCCTAACTATAGCATTCCATTCCTCATTCTTTAATTACTCGTGACGAATTCTTAACCATCGGAAGTTTAATTTAGTTATTGAACGTAGAAGTAATTACCCTTTTCAAAAACATTAGTTGTTCTATTAATGAACCCGTGAAACGAAACCAGTCTGACTGCATTACACAATCTCGCTCCTAGTTCCAAAACGTGGGTGTTGCCCCATAAACCAGTCTGGTTGCATTAGACAATCTCGTCCATAGTTCCAAAACGTGTTTGGTCACTTTGCTTGGAAAGGTACCAAGGAACATAATCTACTCAAATAGCACGGTAAGGAACATAAACCCGTAGAATCCATAGGACATTGTGAGAGGATACTCACTCTTTTTGAAAAGGTGTAGAGGTCCCGTAGAATAGCAGAGTAAGGAACATAAAGTCGTAGAATAGCATGGGAAGGAACATAAAGTCGTAGAATCCATACGACATTGTGAGGGGATACTCACTCTCTTTGAAAAGGTGTAGAGGTCCCGTAGAATAGCACAATAAGGAACATAAAGTCGTAGAATAGCACGGGTAGGAACATAAAGTCGTAGAATCCATACGACATTGTGAGGGGATACTCACTCTCTTTGAAAAGGTGTATAGGTCCCGTAGAATAAGGTAAAGGTAAAGGATGCGGCACTAGACCCTTAAGGTCCAAACCGGCGGTGCTGATCTCCGTTTCGTGGCCCTTCAGCCAGGAAGTGCAATGGGGGGCTGGGGGCCAGCCAACCTATTATAGCACAGTAAAATAGCACAGCCAACCTATTATAGCACCGTAGAATAGCACAGTAAAGAACATAAAGTCGTAGAATATCACGGGAAGAAACATAAAGTCGTAGAAATATAATTTACTACTCTACTAATAGTTTGCATACACAACCCCCTTTCCCCTTTTATGAAGATATCGATGGAGGGGAGGATCTCTCCTGTAACCCTCCTCTAATATACGCTACCGCCTACAAACAATACAGGAAAAAAATCTTTTTAAATTGAGACTGAATAAAGAAGTGACTTTGGGGGTTATTGTCAGGTGAAACACGTACTGGAGATCTTAATATTGAAACAATATTTTTCTCCAAAATGCCTTAAAAAGATCCTTCACTCACTTTTTAAGGTCGAGTTGCATATATCCCCGCAAATGGTACAATAGAGACCATGTCTTTCACTATTTTGAAATCATCTTAAACATCAAGATAACGGCATCTTTTATTTCTAAAACTGGAACTGGCTTTATAAACTTTGAGCTATCTGAGGTTCTAGCTACTATATACTACAAAAACTATACATAAAAAAAAGACCAAAAATGTGACTTTAAACATCACTATCGAAATCAGAGCCATGGCGGCACTCGCAGTTACAGATTTTCTGTGCCCTTTTACAATATTTCACCAGTTGGGGTATGTCACAATTCTTATGGGGGTTTCCAGTCCTTGATAATGACTCGTTTAGCCCCCAGAACAGAGTAGTAAGGCCGAGTTTATTTCTCAATTTTGTTTGAATTGACAGTTGAAAACACCCTCTCGGCATAAGCAGAAGAATGTGGTAGGATAAGCATTTTCATTATGAATTCACCCAAGAATGGGTAACTTTTGACTTGAGGACCATCATGTCGTTCTAGTACTTCAAATCAGAAATAAAATGGGTTAGAATCTGCACATTTCTTGAGATCTGCGCAAAATGGCAGCCTTTGCCAAATTTGGAAACTGGACGAGAGGTTGGATAATGCTTAAGTTTGAGTGGTCAGGACACATAGCTATCTTTGGGTCCAGTCTGTCTAAGTTTTTAGCCGACGAGTAGTTTAAACTGAAAAACCTTTTCCTTATTTCGTCGCTCAGTTCTATCATGTATTCCATACACGCTGTTTTGAAGGCAGTTGCAGCTGATAACGAAATTTTTTTGTTGATGAATACAATCTCTACACGACTGCCACATTCTACTTCTTTCATGTCTCGAAAAAAACTGATTAAGATCAGTAGCAAATGGTAGGCTGTATGCGAGGAAAGCAAAATAAAATTTCAATGTAGGGGACACTTATTTTCTGAGTATAGCTGTGGCTTTGAATGGTTTGTTTCCTTCTTTAAAGCTTTCACTCCAAAAGAAAACTATAAAAAAATCCCATTGTTGGAGATACCGCATAATAACTGGAAGTCGGGAAAGCCACCTAGTTGTGACATGGCGCAGGATTCTGTGTTCGTCAAGTTCCATGAACTTCTCCATTTTGACAAACTCACCAGCCCTTTTCGGTTTCTGCCAATTTAATTGTAGAGGTCTTGACAGAATTCTTCGCCGTCTGTAGGTAGCTTATGACTTGCAGCACTGGCACCCAAATGAATGGAGTGGCATGCACACCCAAGAACAAATAGGTTTAGTAAATCCAGCGAAAGCTTTGATTGCACACCACCTTGTTCCCCCATCATCACAGATACATTATCTGATGCAAAACCAATTAGATTCTGCTTTGGCACTCCAATCTTTTTAAACAGAAGTTTTTTTTAAACAGAAGAACTTTAAAAAGCCCATTGTGACAAAAATCATAATTTAATGTAAAGAGCGAGGGTTGAGGAAGGTGAACAATCCCCTTTTAAGTTTAAATGTTGCTCCTTACTTTCAGCTACAGAAAAATTACTTTTTTAGTCAATTTCTGAATGTTTTTCAAGTCACACCAGGACTTTTTTGAGGAGGGAGGGGGGGTACAAACAAAATTTAAGAAACCATTGTGACAAAAATCCTACTTTAATGTAAAGAGCGAGGGTTGAGGAAGCGGGAGATCTTTAGCTGTACACTGCTGTACTTCAACCAATTGCAAGAATGAGTCCTTCACAGCTTTCTTCCATCCACTATTCTTAGCCTCCTTCACTTCATCGACATGACGAATAACAACAACTAGGCTTTTTGAATTACTCACATCAGTACCTTTGTCAATGATGCACGAAAAACAATTCTTTTTCATTAGGTTGCACAAGTCCACATAAGCTTCTCCAATTATATTATTAATCACATGTGTAGTTTTTGTACGACTACACTAAACACCCTTTGCTATTTCCAGGTCAGAAAATGCTCTCTTTAAGGTTTATGGAAGCTCTTTCATAATATTAATTTAAAAAAACTTTCCAAAAAATTAGTTTTTCAAAGAAAAAGTAAAGGCCATTTTAAATTTAAGCTCAACAGATACAAATACCTATTAAAACTCAAACATAAAACGACCAGAAATTACTATTAAAGAATAAATGAAACCCAAAACGAACAGAAGTTAAATAAAAATAATAGCAAAAAACATACAACAAGCAACAATATAAATGAATAAATAGATCTTAAAGCGAGTAATGCTTAGATGGAACATGAAATTCCAGCTTAAAAAAAAAAAATTCTATTGAAGTATAAATGAAACTTAAAACGAACAGAAATTAAATAAACAATCAATGCAAACAAACATACAATAGATATTAAAGTAAATGAATAAATAAATCGCAAACCGAATGAAACTTAAATTGAATATGCAAATCAAGCTTGAAACGAACACAAATCACTACAAAAAAGAGGTTGAGTTCCACCACCTTCTCTAACTGTAAAAGTCTAAAACCTACTGCGTCATTGGCGCTTACTGAAAACCAATTTTATTACAAATATTTTCTTTTATACTTAATATTGAAAATAAAAATTAAAATTATAGTAAAATTTTGAACTGATGAGCCTTCAGCAATTAATATCATTATACATCAAATATTCAGTTTAATTTATTAGTTCTTTCTAAAGTTGTTCAAGACGAATACAGTTTTACTACAAACAAGAGTTTGGATACTGCCCCCTTCCTTAACTGTAAATAAAAACCAAAAGCCTACTGCATCATTGGCACTTAACTGAAAACAAATTATATTACAAATATTTTCTTTTCCAGTTCTTACAGCATTGAAAATAAAAATAAACCACAGTGAAATAAATTCTTGAACTGATGGATCTTTCAAAAATTAATATCATTATACATCAAATATTCATTTTGATGCTGTTTATACTTTCCAAGACTGTTCAAGACGCATATAGTTTTCAGTAAAGCGCCAATGACGCAGTAGGTTTTAAACTTTTACAGTGAGATAAGGAGGCGATACCCAAACATTTGTTTGTAATGATTTTTGTTAGTTTCAAGCTTGATTTGCAAATTCAATTTAAGTTTCACTCGTTTTAAGATTTATTTATTCATTTACATTAATATCTATTGTATATTTGTTTGCATTGATTGTTTATTTAATTTCTGTTCGTTTTAAGTTTCATTTATACTTCAATAGCAAAACATTTTTGATTGTTTTAAGCTTGATTTTCATATTGAATCTAAGTATTGCTCGCTTAAAGATCTATTTATTTATTTATATTATTACTTGTTGTATATTTTTTGCTGTGATTGTTTATTTAACTTCAGTTCGTTTTGGGTTTCATTTATTCTTTAATAGTAATTTCTGGTCATTTTGAGTTTGATTTTAATAAGTATTTGTGTCTGCTGAACTTAAGTTTAAAATGGCTTTTACTTTGCTTTGAAAAATTTATTTTTCGGAAAGTTTTTTTTAATTAATTTTTGTTTTTTTTATTGCAAAAAGTTTCAAGTTAGTAAAAATTCCTTATTTCAAAATCAAACTTAAAAATAAATCAAATGTTCATCAAAGTATTAAAACTGGTATCAAAGTAACAATATCAAATTGAAAAATGGGTTTGTGTCAACCTCGGAGTTTTATTGTCTGATATTTGAACTATTTTTAACAAAATGGCTGTCTCAAAATTTTTATCTGATGGGTTTGAGGAAAAAAAGGCGAGAGGAGGGGGGGGGCTAAGTGCCCTTCGGTTGCTTTTGACTCTTTGAAAGGGAACTAGAACTTTCTGTTTTCAATCAAATGAGCCCTCTCTGAAGTTTATACGAGCATCCCGTCTATAAGAACCATATATACCCCCAGAGTATAACTTACAACGCCTGTCCCTGGGCCCGGGGGGGGGGGGGTTGTGTCGACCCTCTAGTTTTAATATCTGATGTTTGAACTATTTTTAACAAAATGGTCACCCCGAATTTCTATCGGATGGGTTTATCCATCCGATACAACCTCCGTGAGTTTTTTTTATCCGACCTTTGAACTATTTTTTACAAAATGGCTATATTAAAATTTTTATCGGATGCATTTGGGGGAAAAGGGGCGAGGGGGATAGTTGCCCTCTGATCACTTTTGACTCTTAGAAACTGAAGTAGAACTTTCAATTTCCAATCAAATGAGCCCTCTCTGAATTTTATACGAGCATCCCTTCCTTAACAGCTGTACTTGCCCTCCAGGCATAACTTACATCGTTTACCCTGGGCCCTGAAGGATTGTGTCGGCCCCGGAGTTTTTGATATGATCTTTGAACCTGTTTGAAAAAAGGGCTCTCTCAAGGTTATTATCGGATGGGTTTGAGGAAAATAGGACGTGGAGAGGGGGATAGTTGCCCTCCGATCCCTTTTGACTCTTAAATTATATTAAAATTTAGAAAGGGTTTCTTAATAATCGCCAGTTTGGGTTCAGACCACGGCACTCAACACAGGATGCACTAACGGCGTTAAGTTTATGGATAAACAAAGCTTTGGATTCGGGTCTACTACCTGCAGCGGTTCTGCTTGATATCAGGAAAGCATTTGATAGCATGTACCATTCACTTCTCCTTGGGAAGCTGGAACATATAGGAATAAGAGGTGAAGCTCTGCATTGGTTCAGATCATATCTGAGGGACCGCAGGATTTATTTGGGAGAAGATCCTGGAAAAGATGTGCTCGTTAACTGCGGAGTCCCCCAGGGCTCAATATTAGGACCATTACTTTTCCTGATCCATGTTAACGATCTGAGTCGAGTGCTGAACCTGGCACAAACAAATCTTCGCTGCTGTAACTTGTGCCAGGATGAAAACTCCCTCCGGTCCGAAGGTGAAGATGATGAGCTCGTGGCCTTTGCCGATGACACCACGCTTGGTTGCTGTAAAACGGATAAGACAACGCTCATGTCTAAACTGAGGGAGGTTCTGGAGGGGACGTATCTCTGGATGGATGCTAACCGACTTGTTATTAATGTTGAGAAATCTTGCGTTCTATTTTTTTCCCGGGTTGGAAGTGTCCATCCGGAGATATGTGGTATCCAGACATCCAGAGGTGTGATTAGTCGGCCAGAAAAGCATTTTGCAAAATACCTAGGAATTCTCCTCGATGAGAACCTATCATTCGTGCATCATATTCAAGCAGTAGAGTTGAAGCTATCCCGGAATTTTGGAATAATATAAAAACTGAAAAGCACTTTGCCGCGGAAAACGCTGGTCCTCCTGTACAATGCTCTTATAAAACCCCATTTACAGTATTGGGCAATGATCTGGCAATCAACTTTTTAATCCCACGTGCGAAAACTGAATTCGATTCCTCAACGATGCCTGATATTAATTTGAAAAAATGAAGAGTACTTGTCATTAGGGTCCCTGCATCAATTATCATGCTTGACCTTTGTGTTCAAGTTTTTAGCTGGAGAGCTGCCATCTGCGTTTAATAGATTATTTCGACCTATTTCAGACCAGCATAATTTGCATACCCGATCATCATCAAACCTGCAAATACCCCTCACCCCGACCGTGCGATCAGATTTCGCTCCTAACGTAGCTTGTGCAAAGATAGGGAACCTGATCCCAGAAGAGCTGAGAGGTAGGAGCTCCCTCGCATCATTTAAGAAAAGAATAAAAAATCATTTAAAAGCATTACAAATGAATAGTTAATAAAACGAAAAAAATTAGAATTAAATTTAAGTAGTAAACTTAAATTACAAATGTATGATTTTTAAATATGACGGGGTGGTTTCCCCTGAGGGTAAGGAACGGGAAGGTAATAGTTTTAGTTATTTGGTAAATGAGGGGTATGGTTGTGTCTGAGATTAGGAGCGGTGACCATTCTGCGTATTATGTTAAATTGCAATGATTTTGGTTCTCGGCGTCCAGGAATGGACTGAGTGTTTTGATAATGTGTGATTTATTATTTTAATTTGTTAATAAACCCATTGAACTTGAAAAAAAACCCTTAAAAAATGAACGAGAACTTTCAATTTCCATTCATATGAGCCCTCTCCGAAGTTTATACGAGAATACCTTCCATAAGAAGTATGTATGCCCCCAGAGCATTACTTACAACGCCTGTGTCCGGGCCCTGGGGGGTTGTGTCCACCTTGGAGTTTTCATTATATGATCTTTGAACTATTAAAAAAAATGGCTATCTCAAAGTTCTTATCGGATGGGTTTGAGGAAAAAACAAAACTGAGGGGGGGGGGGCTAGCTGCCCTTCGATATCTTTTGAATCTTTAAAAGTGAACTAGAACTTTCCATTTTCAGTCAAATGAGCCTTCTCCGAAGTTTATACGAGAATACCTTCCATAAGAACCATATATGCCCCCAGAGCAATACTTACAACGCCTGCCCCGGGCCCTGGGGGATTGCATCAACACAGGAGTTTTTCTTATCTGACCTTTGAACTATTTTTAAAGAAATGGCCATATTTTAAGGAGTTTTTGTTACATGATCTTTGAACTATTTTTAACAAAATGGCTACCTCAAATTTTGTATCGGATGTATTTTGGGAAAAAGGGCTTGGGGGGGGGGTTAGTTGCCCTCCTGTCACTTTTAACTCTCAAAAAGGGAACCAGAACTCTTGATTTCCAATCGAATGAGCCCCCTTTGAAGTTTATATGACGACCCCTTCTGTATGAAGTGCCTCCGGGAAAAAAATAAATGGAGTGTGGGGGTAGGCTAGCTGCCCTCCGATCCCTTTTGACTCTTAAAAAGTGAATTACAACTTACAATTTCCAATCAAAAGAGCCTTCTATGAAGTTTATTCGAGCATCCCATCCATAACAACCATATATAACCCAGGGTATAACTTACAACGCCTACCCCCGAGCCCTGGGGGGGCTGTTTCGACACCGGAGTTTTTGTTATCTGAACTTTGAACTATTTTTAAAAAAATGTCTATTTAAAAATTTTTATCTGATGTATTTAGGGCGTGGAGGGAGGGGGGCTAGTTGCCCTCCGATCTTTTTTGACTCTTAAAAAGTGAACAAGAACTTACAGTTTTCAATCAAATAAGCCCTCTCCGAAGTTTATACGAACATGCCTTCCGTAAGAACTATATATGCCCCCAGAGCATTACTTACAAAGCCTGCCTCCGGGTCCTGGGGGTCGTGTTGACACAGGAGCTTTCCTTATATGACCTTTGAACTATTTTTAATGAAATTGCTATTTTTGAAATTTTATCGGATGGGCTTTGGGAAAAAAGGTTGAGTGGGGGGGAAGGGGGGGGGGGTAGGGCTAGTTTCCCCTCGGATATCTTTTGACTCTTAAAAAGTGAACTAAAACTTTCAATTTCCAATCAAATGAGCCCTCTCTGAAGTTCATACGAGAATACCTTTCACAAGAACCATATACGCCCCAAGGACAACACTAACAACGTCTACCCCCAGGGCCCCTGGGGGTTGTGTTAACACCGGAGTTTTGTTATCTAATTTTTAAAACAATTTTCAAAAAACTGGCTATCTCAAAATTTGTAGCGGATAGGTTTGGGGAAAAAGGTTGAGGGGGGGGGACAAGTTGCTCTTAAATATTGCCCCTTAAAAAATGAACTAGAACTTTCAATTTTCAATCAAATGAGCCCTCTATGACGTTTATACGAGCATCTCTTTCATAAGAAAAATACATGCCTTTAGGGCATAACTTAGAATGCCTTCCTCCGGGGCCTGGGGGGTTTTATTTCCCCCGGAGTTTTTGTTATCGGACCTTTGAACTATTTTAACAAAATGTATATATCAAAATTTTCATCAGAAGGGTTTGGAAAAAGACGTGGGAGGGGG
Source organism: Artemia sinica (assembly GCA_027921565.1). Classification (NCBI taxonomy): domain Eukaryota; kingdom Metazoa; phylum Arthropoda; class Branchiopoda; order Anostraca; family Artemiidae; genus Artemia; species Artemia sinica. Next base: position 10,028,832 of record CM051256.1, read on the forward strand.
GCTAGTTGCCCTCGGATCTCTTTTGACTATTAAAAAGTGAGCTCGAACTTTCAATTTCCAATCAAATTGTAGCGATAAAAGAATTTATTTTGTGGTAATGGGAATATTCGCTACTGTGGTGATAGAAATTTCTCCTATAGCGCCACTTATAGCGCTGGAGATTGTGTCAACTAGGCTAGCGCCGCTCTCAATTAATGAGAGAAAATTGAATATGTAGACATACAAATGTGGCTTCTTCTTTCTTGAGCTATCTGGAGATCAGATTCCTCTGGGAGCATTTACTTTGGAGACTTGCGAACTAATTACCCACTATCGGACTAGACGCAGACATGTAAACGAAACAAATACATACAAAAAGACAATAGATTTATTGAACTTACATGCTTAGTTGTACAGCAACGGGTTACTTCAATGACAATTATGGTGACCGAGATTATTTGCGGTACTAATCGTATCAGGTCTGACTTAAGATTAAAATTAAAAAACACATTTACCCTACTCCCAAACGCAGTTCTTTCGTCCTGCGCTGTAGGGACTGCCTGCCATTGGCTTACGTGGCCCAAGGACGCGAACCCTCGTCCAATAATACGTCTTAAATATTTTTGATGATTTAGGCGTTCACACGGTTCTTATCGTTTAAACTTCCTTAGAAATATTGTGCGTAGCACCTTTCTTATTGCTCACTGTCTTAGCGAAATCCAAAGACTGCAGTTTCTTTTCTTTGCTGATTAAGGACTTTTTCATTTTTGAAACTAGATTTAGCTTAATTATAGGAGTCAGAATTATCTTTAGAAAGAAGGAACTTTATTTTGGTATTTCAAATACATCGTGTTTTACTCCTGGTACATATCACCCTTCCCATCAATTAATGACGTCCCGTCATTAGTAACTGCTCGCCTTTGGGCTTTTTTAAATGTTCGCCATTTATTAACTATTTTTTTTTATATAATTATTTTATATATAGGTTATGGCTTAATCAGGAGTGCTAAAAATTTTCTCTATTACTTTTCTTATTTTATTCTACATCCCTATCTAAAATTCATCAACCGGACTAAGATTATTCATGGTTCTAGGCTAGCTACTATACTAAAGATTTTTTTTTTTTTTTTTAATTCAATTTTTACAAGGCTTTTTTTTTTGATTTTGCTGTCTATATGGCATGCTACATTCTATCTACGCTACATTAAATGAATGACATGATAATACTACACTTAATTCTACTTGTGGTACATACATGAATGATTTATAACATACAATATTTGGTTCATCATATTCACTGATGACATTAAAACACTTTCACTATTGGGATTTTTGAATTGTCAAAGTTATTAGGAAGTACAACATGTAGCTTCACATCTATTCATCACCTTTCGTGTCCTTAGTGTACTACACCCTTTTGTTGTAAATTACTGTCCTTCACTCCTTTTGTCCTGGCGAAAATTTCGAAGCACTTACGTTATGGTTTCTTCATGGAACAGTTCGAGTCTAGTTGTCTTTACACGGTAAGTTTTCCCCAATAGTCAACTGGGAAATGACCGTTAAATATCGTTCTAATAGTCAACTGAGAAATGATTCTTCCCACTGCAGGTGTTGGTGTTTTTCTTCTCAGCATATCATTTTTTAGGATTTTAGAGGCACATAGAGAATGTATTCTCGCGTAAAATTGTTCATTTGTGCCTTTTGAAACGGGTTGTCGTCCTACTATAGTGACTCTCTTAATATATTGTCTTTAAATTCAACTTCGAACCTCTTCAACTATCATTTAACTTCGAATATCGTTAAATATCGTTTATCTTGTACTGCTCGATGGTGTTCTCAGAGTTAAAGTTCAAATTGTCTTTAATTTCTGCTTCAAATATCTTCAAATGTCTGTAAGTGTCATTTAACTTCAAATATCGTTTATCGTGTGCTGATCGATAGAGTTCTCAGAATTAAACTTCAAATTGTCTTTAATTTCGTCTTCAAATATCTTCAAATGTCTTTAAGTATTTTTCATCTTCAAATATCGTTAAATATCGTCTATCTTGTTCTGATCGATGGGGTTCTCAGAATTAAACTTCAAATTGTCTCTAACTTCAGTTTCAAATATCTTCAAATGTCTTTAAGTATCTCTTAACTTCAAATATCGTTAAATAGCGTTTATCTTGTTCTGATTGATGGGGTTCTCAGCATTTATGTGATTATATAGTTCGTTAAAGCACTTTATACTGAGGTTCAAATATGTGTTACCTGATACATAATATGGTTCATAGTCGAAGGAACGACGATCGAAGGCAACTGTTGTTTTCGTAGACGAAGCTGGGATGAAGTTGCCTGGAGTCATGGTGAGTACTCTTCGTTGGTTGAGATATGATGAAACTAGATGTTACTGGGTCGTATCTGTACTGTCGCATATTATTGTAATACTCAATGACCAAAGTGTCCATTTACTTTCCTGTAATAAAAATAGCGAGGCAGAATCACATGTTCTTTGAAGTAAATACATATACAATAATTCACGCATTAATTGGGTTATAATTTCTTAGCTATGAGACAGAATTAAATAAATACACTAATATTAGTACTCACAATGAAAATTTAAAAATTTAAAACAGAGATGTTTTCAAATTTGTTTTGAGAACGGAAACATCGATAAAGGGCTTATATACTTCTTCAATACTTATTAAATAAACGTTATTTAACCTACATTATTAAGTTTGAGGTCTAATTTTACGACTTATTTCATGCCTTCATTGTTCACGCAAGTCCGTGCTGTTTAAGAAACGCATGTTGCAGCGTCATAACCACACGGTTTTACGCAAACAGTACTACAATGAGGGAACAAGACATAGCAAGGACTAGTGAAGACCTCTATACCCACTAGTTTTCTGATGTCTTCCCTATTTCTTGGCTTAGACGTTCTTATGGGGCTCCGGGTTTAACGGCTGAAATGCAGAGGTTCTTAGTCTCAGGATTTTTCCGTAATTGCAAGTCAACATTGGTGCCTCATATTCGCTTTTCGAATAAGGTAATTAGATGCAGGATTTCCAAGCTTGTTCGCGTAGATTCCAGTTGATGCTTGGCAAAGAATATAAGCATAATGAAGAACTGACATCAATATCTTTTTAGAAGGCTATTGTTTGAGCAAATCCTTCAGAACTAAATAAATAAATATTATATTAAAGTCTTATTAGAATCCGTTAAGCAAGAAACACCTTCACATTAATAGGGAATTCCTTGTGGGTTTTACTTAGTCGCCATTGGACATACACAGGGTTTCAATCCATATATCTTAACTGATTAAATGGTTTTAAAATTTTACATATTGTTATTGAGATATGATTTCACATCCGCCATGAAATTCTACATATAAACGTACCAATAGGTTGTTTGGTTATAGTTACCAATAGTTGGCTATTGGTACATATATTACTCGAGTAAGAAATACGCGAATAAGCGAGCGTGCAGCACGTGATTACTCTGGTATCCTATTTTTTATGTGTAGGCCTAAAATAATTATAATCTGCACTAACACAAAATATTTCATATAATTAGACGCTTCTGTACTGATAATATCTTGTTTTGGATACTATCCATCTTAGTTAGGGCACGGGTCGAATTTTTCATAGAAAATCCGAGGGAGACCTGAGTCAGTATAGGTAAGATATAATCGTGACTGACTTGCGAAAATATGTCACAAAAATTAGAGCACAAGATATGTCATAGATAAACCAATGAAATTAAAGGACATTTTTGTCACAGAACTATAGAACAGTCATCTCTCTGTTATTGTATACGTCATAGATATAAACTAATGAAATTAAAAAGCTTTTCTTTTTTTTTTGCCTCGGAGCTATAAGAAAGTAAACTCTCTGTTTCTCTTTCAAAGCATTCAGATCCAAAAAACGAAAACTTAGCTAGTTCACAGAAGTTTCTTTTCAACCTTTAAGTATTGTTTTGACTGGCCCTGATTGGCATAAAAACACTAATTTCTTACACTTGAAGGACTGAGAAATATCCCTTCCTACGGTCGTTTAAAAAAATTACAAAAAACAATCATGAGCCTTGAGTTCCTCCCCGGGCTTCCAACAAGACGTGGTCCAACACCACTTGTCGTTCTCAGTCGACCACGAGCTTCCTACCTTTGGTTATTTTCTGTTCCCACCTTTCTCTCTGATCACCAATGTTTTGAGATCACTTGTATTATTTTTTTTTCATTAATATTGACTTGGTTAACTCTACTTGCACACTTTTGAATTTATTATGGTGTTAAATTCATATCTTTGAAATTTGTCTTTACATTAATTAGGGATATTTTCATCTGTCAGGTTTTTTAACCGTTCTGCCTGATTGTGTCGTTACTTTCTCCTCTGTTTCTTGTGGTTTTTTCTTTTTCGGTTTGTCTAGCGAAATAAGGTCAAACTTTTTGTATTTTTTTTTTCAAAAATTCTTGCCCTTTTAATTTTGTTTGTTTCCCGTGTGCGGCTGCTGAGGTCGGCCTTGATTTCCCTATTTCTTTAGCTACTATTTGGTCTGATTCACCATCAGACTCTTCTGAACTGGTTTCCGACGAATCCGGATTAGAACTTTTAGAGGTGGCACTTTTTGAGGAGTCACCTGCCCTTCTTTCGTAAATTTCTATTCCTCTGGAAGTAGAAGGTTTATTCTCTAAGTCCTCGCCTTGAGTTCTCAACTCGGGGGATTTGAAAGATTCTTGAGAGCTTTGGGAGGAATCAATAGTTTTTGCGGGGTTCCTCCATTGTTTGAAGGCCATGTCTTCAGGGGGATGGGGCACTCTTTGTAATAGGGACTCCCTCCGTGAAGTCCACGTCCAGTCGTGTTTAGGTTTGACCTTGGACACAGTTATATCATGATATTGACCTTGCTGGTCATCCTTTGGAGTTTTATTCCCGGGCAATGTACTTTGACTCGTTTTTATGGGAAAATTTATTAAATCCATAGCTTCTCGCAGGTTTGTTTTAGTTAAATCTTTGGGAGGAGTTTTCTTTACAGTAATACCGGGGGCTTCTACAGCTCTGTTTAATTCTTCCTGTAAAGAGAGGGGCCTTTCTATTGGTGTTGTAGGGGAAACCATATCGTCTGGAAATCTTTTGGGGGGACATGGGGTCGAGATTCTATCGGGGAAGAATTGGGTTTTTGGAGATATTGTATAATCTAAATCTCCCGCGCTCGCCGATGAATAACTTTTTGGAGTTTTTGGCGTTCTTATTCTTACTGGTATTAGGGATTTTTTCTCTGGAACAACTAGATTTTCCATAGCCAAAAATTCTTCGAAGTTTTGTTCATCACTTTCATTTTCAAAATAATCTTGTTTAAAATTTAAAGGTTTTAGCTCTGCCAATCTTGACCTAGGGGGTTCATTTTCCGAATCTGACGAATCAGTAGAGGAGGGCTGTGATACCCATCTCTCTGGAAATTTGGCTCTTTTTATTCGGCTAACATGCGCCTTCTAAGTTCTTCCACTATCGGGGTTTTCCATTTTAAAAGTATATTCGTTATCGTACTTTTTGACTATTCTGTACGGTCCAGAATATTTGTTGGAGAGTTTTTTTCCTTCCGTTTTCGCCTCGTTCTTTAGGTAAACGAAGTCTCCTACTTTGAAATCTATATTCCCCTTAACTTTGGGTTGGTTTCTTAGTTCTTGGTTTATTTTATATTTTTCCAACTCTTGCCTAACTATTTTATAAGTTTTCCTCATCCTATTTATGAAATCTTGTTTATAATCTTCTGAGTCATTATAATATTGCCGAGATTCAATAATCTCATAATACGGGATTCTAAAATCTCGACCAAAAAGTAAATAAAATGGATTGTCTCTGGTTGTTTCGGAATAAGCAGTGTTGATTACGTTGGTTAAATAAGGTAAGAATTTATCCCAGTCGCTTCTATTGTCTTTCGTATAAATACTTAGAACGTTCGAAAATATTTTATGTCTGTTTTCTATTTTACATTAGCTTGTGGATGGTACGGCGCTGTCACCATTTTCTCTATATTAAGGAAACTCATTAAATCTTTTGTTACTTTTGCAACAAAATTGCTCCCGTTGTCGCTCAAAATTTTATTAGGAATGCCAAATTGTAAAAATAATTTTGCTAATGCCTTACTTGTGGCATAAGCACCTTGATTTTTTAATGCTTTTGCAAAAGTAAATCCGGAAAAATGATCTACAACCGAAAGAATACAAGTATGGCCTCTGCTAGAAACAGGTAAGCCTCCACTTGTCCCGTATAGGTCAAATGAGACAATATCGAAGGGGTACTTTGCTACTGGGACCCTTCCCATTGGAGGATTTGGATAAGCTGGGGGGATTTTTCTCAAATTACATGCTTCGCATGTACTTACAAATTCTTTAAGTTTTGTCAGTGCCGATTGTACGTAAAAGTATTGTTTTAACTTATGGAACGTTTTCATAACTCCTAAATGTCCACCTGTGTCCGAATGAAAATATTCAAATGCAGGCCCTATCAAGTTTTGTGGTAATACAGGTATTATCGAGGTTTGGTTTCTATTTGTCTCAGCAGTCACAATCCTACACAGTATTTCTTCATCAAGGTCTTAGTAAAAATTATCTATCTCTTTTCTAAGAGTCTTGAATTTATCCGGTAACGCCTCATCATTCACAAAATAGTGCTACACACATTTCGTCCTTTTTTTGCTTTCTTTTTATATTTTCCAAAGACAAGGGACAATAGTTAATCTTATTTTCTTTTACTGCGTCTTTGACTTTGTTTTTCTTACATCCATGTTTGCTTTTAGCATTAATAGCATTAACTTCATTTTCTTCAGTTTCCGATGGACTATTTTCTGGATATCTACTCAAAAAGTCGCAAGCTGCGTTTTGTTTTCCCTTTAAATGTTCAAATTCATAATCTAGGTCTTGGATTTTCATAATCCATCTAGCTAGAATGCCCGTGGGGTTTTTAAATGTGCGCAGGTACTGCAAGCTTTTATGGTCTGATCGTAGTATAAATTTTCTACCCATTAAATAATGTCTAAATTTGTCCAAGTGGTAGATAATAGATAGTAATTCTAAGTTTGTGGCGGAATAAGTACTTTCGCCTTTTGATAAGGTTTTACTTGAATAGCATATAACTTTTTCTATTTGTTTAGGCGTTCCCTGTAGAGGGTTAGGGTTTTCTACCGGGATTATTTGGGAAAGAATTGCGCCTATGCCTATTGAACTAGCATCAGTGGTAACGATGAATTTTCCGTTTTCGAAATCAGGGAGTGATAAAATTGGTTCAGAAGTGAGCGCCTTTTTGAGTTGGTCTAGGGAAGTTTGAGCTTCCTGGGACCAGGTGACATTATGGGAGTTTCCTTTGGTTAATTCCGTGAGGGGTTTCGCAATTTGGGCATAATTGCGTACGAATTTTCTAAAGTAGCCAGTAAGTCCTAAAATTCCCCTTAATTCTTTCATAGTTCTGGGGGGCTTGAGGTTTTCAACACATTTTATTTTATCAGGGTCTGGGGATATCTCTCCCTGGGTAACTACTACTCCTAAAAATTTAATTTTGGATTGAAATAAATTTACTTTCTCAGGCCGGCATTTTAAATTGCCTTGCCTGAACTTCTCGAACACCTTAGCTAAAGTTGCTAAGTGTTGCTCAGTGTTTTCCCCCACGCATATAATATCATCAACAAAATGAATTATATTCTTTAATCCTCTTAACAGGTGCAATAGGGGTCTACATAACGCGCTTGAACTTGTTTTAAGCCCAAATGGTACTCTCAAGTATTCATAAGATCCATATTCGGATGCTGAAAATGCAGTTTTATGGACATCCTTTTCGGCTATTTTCACTTGGTGGTAGCCTTGGGTAAGGTCCAAAGAAGTAAAAATTTTGTTTTTGCTTGAAATTGAGTCAAGAATTTCGTTTATTCTTGGTAGAGGAAATTTATCGCTAACTACTTGTTTGTTGAGAGCCCTATAATCTACTACGAGTCTAAGATCTCCATTCTTTTTTGGTACTAAGATCACTGGTGCACTATACGGACTTATACTTGGGCGTATAATTTCGTTTCTTTCTAATTCATGGATTTTATTTTTTAACCACTCTTTGTGCTTATATGGCACACGATATGGCTGTTTTGCTACGGGATTACCAGTCGTTAAAATTGAATGCTGATAAAATGGAATCAGCCCGATATCATCTTCAGATACAGAAAATACATCCTTAAATTTCCATAATAATTCGCATAATTTTTTCTTAAGTTCCATATCCGTAATATGATCCATTTTAAATTTGTTTAAAAATTGCGATTTAGTCAAAGGATATTCGTTATTTGAAGTTTTAATACCGTTAACTAGGTTTCTTTTAGAATTTTCCCATTTATTTAAATCATTTTCCGTTAAAACCTCGATTTGGACTAAACAAGTCCCCTTTTTAATTGTAATTGTATCATTTTCATGGTTATTGGTTACCCAAATAAAACCTTCCCCTTTGTCATAAGATATAATCTGTTCCTCGCATAACAGATTTTCAGGTATTTCAGACGGTGTCGCAAACCATATTTCTGATTTGCTAATTATTGGCTCGATCATTTGTGATATTTGGATTTTTTGCATCGTTTTGGGAGGGATTTTTGTTTTCCTTATCGCAAATCCGTAGTATTTCTCTTCATTTTCATTGTTTATTAGATTCATACTGGCGCTATGCTGCGCCATTGCGGCATCTTGCGGCGTCACGTTGGGTTTTATTATGTTTTTCCACATTTCCACTATTTTCTTAATTTCATTTGATCTGTACTGTCGCATATATCCTATTTTTATTTTCGCAGATTCAATACTGTTATTATTTAAATTTACTTCATTTCTGCGATATCTCTCAGGATAATTGAACAAATTTTCAATTATGCCCTGTCTTTGCGAGACATGGGGTTCAAAATACTTCGACATTATACCACTAGAAATTTTGTTTACTGTTATGTTATCTTCGTAACCTCTGTTACGATTTCTTAAGGTAGAAATTTCTTCCGCCACCTTAGCTGGGTATACAAGCTTCTCGTTGGCTACGTCTAATAGTATTCTATTAGACCTTAGAAAATTTGCCCCTATAATAGCTTCATATGGGAGATTGTCACATATAATAAAATTTGTCATGAAGGTTCTATTGTCTCTTTTTACGTTTAGGCATATTGACCCTTTTGCATTTAATTTATGACCTGTAACTCTTGTTAAATTGGGATTATTAGGGTTCTTTTGTCGCCTAATGTGCAGAGGCAACATATTAAATACGCAAGAGTTTATGATATTTACAGTAGCTCCACTGTCAACTAAGGCCGTAAAGTAAAAGTTTTCTACACAAAAATCATTAAATATAGGTAACTTGTTAATAATATCACTACAAGAAGGCACTAGTATTGTTTTGGACCTATTAAATATCCCTGGCACCCTCTGGGTCCAACTTATGTTTCTGAGGGGCCTGAAGCGTTTCCCTGAGAATTTATTTCATTTGTCGGTGCCTGTAATAGATATTCAGACGTATTAGGTTCCGTAGGCATATTTAAATGATTTACGTCTGCCTGTCTTCGCCATGTATTATTATGGTAGCGTGGATGTCTCGTGTCAGTGCCGTTTGCTGGCGCTGTTTGCCAGTGCTGTTGACTTGTAAAATTTTTATTTCTCATCGGCAAATTTTCATTATTTTTATATTGCATTCTCGCATTATATTGGCCTTGGCGAGTATTTGGGTTTTCAAACCGGTAATTAATTTGCCTGTTGGGGAAAGGGTTATACAAATTTGGTTGGTACGCATTATAAGGTACTGATTGGCGCAATACCCCCTGGCTATAGTCTATTGCACGACCGGTGCTAAAATTTGTTCTTCTGAACAAATGGTTACCGTAATTTTGCGTATTACCGACAGCATTTCTTGGTATGGGATTGGTGACGTAGTGGCACTCTCTTGCTATGTGGCCAACACGATTGCAGTTATAGCACTTTATTATTGTAGGGTTAATGGGCTGAAAACGTACTGTTTTCTGCCTAGCGGGTTCTGGCGTTTTGTTTCTTTGTGCTACTGGGGAGTTATCCCTTGAAAAGAATTTGGGGGATGCTTGATCGCCCTTGAAGATTGGGTTCGCGTTTGAGTCGCCTAAGCTATTTATTTTTGCATTACTATGATTAGCAACCATTTTATCAACTTCGATTAATCGTTCTACCTCTTGGACTGCAAGATCCAACGTCTGAATATTCTTGGATATTACTACTGTATATAGTTTTGGGGGTAGCCCTTGCAAAAAGGTATTTAGTATGACTTTTTCATACAGTTGCCCAGAACCACTTCCGTATTTTGCTTCTACAGAAATGCGTATATTATCCTGATATTCCCTTATATTTTGTGAAAAATCAAAGTTCACTACTCCATGTTTTAATTTATTTATTGAACTGGTTTCTATAAATCTCTCTTTGAATGCTTTTAACAAGTCATCAACCGTATTTATTGGCAAGTTGGCGTTATTTCCTTTGGTATGTTCGACCTGTTTTAGAAAGGTTAAGGCCTGGCCTCTTAATCGTAGAAGCAGCATGTCTTTTAACGCTCCAACGTCTGTTTTTGTTAATTGTACAAACTGGGTCAATTGGATATTAAATTCGTCAATGTCTGACTGACCATTGTATTCCGGGATAGATTTTGCAATCTCTATATTTTTTGCGACTAACTTTTGCACTATTAATAAATCGTTTAGGTCGTCCATATTTTTTTTTTGCGTTTGTATCAAATTAAAATTTTACTTAACCTATTTTGGGGTAGGCTATTATCTCCTATGAGATATTCTAAAGGGTTTCCCTGTAGTAGCTTAGCGGCAATAGGCCTAATCAATTTATTTATATGTCTGTATCTCTCCAACAATCAAATCCAAATTACAAAGTTTAAACAGCCCAACTAGTTCGTAGTCTTCCTCCAATTTCCGACACGCGCCATTTGTAGCGATAAAAGAATTTTATATTGTGGTAATGGGAATATTCGCTACTGTGGTGATAGAAATTTCTCCTATAGCGCCACTTATAGCGCTGGAGATTGTGTCAACTAGGCTTGCGCCGCTCTCAATTAATGAGAGAAAATTGAATATGTAGACATACAAATGTGGCTTCTTCTTTCTTGAGCTATCTGGAGATCAGATTCCTCTGGGAGCATTTACTGTGGAGACTTGCGAACTAATTACCCACTATCGGACTAGACGCAGACATATAAACGAAACAAATACATACAAAAAGACAATAGATTTATTGAACTTACATGCTTAGTTGTACAGCAACGGGTTACTTCAATGACAATTATGGTGACCGAGATTATTTGCGGTACTAATCGTATCAGGTCTGACTTAAGATTAAAATTAAAAAACACATTTACCCTACTCCCAAACGCAGTTCTTTCGTCCTGCGCTGTAGGGACTGCCTGCCATTGGCTTACGTGGCCCAAGGACGCGAACCCTCGTCCAATAATACGTCTTAAATATTTTTGATGATTTAGGCGTTCACACGGTTCTTATCGTTTAAACTTCCTTAGAAATATTGTGCGTAGCACCTTTATTATTGCTCACTGTCTTAGCGAAATCCAAAGACTGCAGTTTCTTTTCTTTGCTGATTAAGAACTTTTTCATTTTTGAAACTAGATTTAGCTTAATTATAGGAGTCAGAATTATCTTTAGAAAGAAGGAACTTTATTTTGGTATTTCAAATACATCGTGTTTTACTCCCGGTACAAAATGAGCCCTCTCTGAAGTTTATACGAGAATCCCTTTCATAAGAACCGTACATGCCCCAAGGCATAACCCACAACACCTGCCCCCGGTCCCTGGGGGGTTGTGTCGACAACACCTGAGTTTTTGTTATCTGACTTTTGAACAATATTTAACTTAATGGCTATCTCACAATTTTCATTGGATGCATTTGGGGAAAAAGGGGTGTAGGGGGGGGGGGCTATTCGCCTCCCCCCAATCTCTTCTGACTCTCAAACACTAAACTAGCACTTTCAATTTCCAATCAAATGAGCCCTCTCTGAAGTTTTTACAAACATCCCTTCAATGAGAATCATATATTTCCCCAGGGCATAACTTACAACACCTGCCCTCGGGCTCTGGAGGGCTGTGTCGACCCCAGAGTTTTCGTTGTATGGTCTTTGAACTATTTAAAAAAATGGCTATCTCAAGCTCTTATTGGATGGGTTTTAGGAAAAAAGGGCGTAGAGGGGAAGGGGGCTAGGTGCCCTCCAATCTCTTTTGACTCTTAAAAAGTGAACTAGAACTTTCAATTCCCAATCAAATGAGCCCTCTTTGAAGTTTATACGAGGAATCCTTCCATAAAAACCATGTATGCCCCCAGGGCATAACTTAAAACACCTGCCCCCGGGCCCTGGGGGCTGTGTTGACACCGGAGTTTTTATTAAATGGCATAGAACTATTTTTAACAAAATTGCTATCTCAAAATTTTTATCGGATGTATTTGGGGGAAAAAGGGGTGGGGGGGGGGCTGGCTACCCTCCGATATCTTTTGACACTTAAAAAGTGAACTAGAACTTTCAATTTTCTAGAAATTTCAATTTCAATTGAAAATTGAAAAACCAGAAATTTCTATTTTCAATCAAATAAGCCCTCTCTGAAGTTTATACGAGCATTCCTTGCATAAGAACCGTATATGCCCCCAGGGCATAACTTATAACCCTTGCCCTGAAGACTGTGGGGGGAGTGTCCTGCTCAAAGATATAATTTCCAGAACTTTCAACTAGGTTGAACGAAATGGCTATCTCAAAATTTTGATTGGATGTGTTTGGGGAAATGGTGGGCGTGGAAGGGGTGTTGTTTGCCCTCCAATCACTTTCGACTATTAAAAAGAGCACTAGCCATTTCAATTTCCAATCGAATGAGCCCTCTTTGACGTTGCTACGACAACGTATTCTGTAAAAACCTTATATGCCCCCAGGGCATAACTTTGAAAGTCATCTTGATGGGTTAAGCCGTTCCAAAAATATTGCTGAAACGCCAGTAGCAGCCATCTGTGCACACATAGTATGTTCTAGTTTAGTTCATCTTTCCCAAGTTCAAATTTATGTTTAGTTTAGTTTAGTTTAGTTTCAACATTCGACGTTTCATCAGAAGCTAATTTCAATATCTTTACCCTTAGTAGTACTCGCTACAGAAGCAGTAGTTTTAGTGGTGGTAATGGTAGCAATATAGTAGTGGTAGTAATAGTAGTGGTAGGGTAGTTGTAGTAGTAGTAACCTGCAAATATTTCCTTTTGGTCGATTGATCATTTCCCTTAGTATTTCCTGAAAGCAAATTAATATACTCAGTCGTTCCTGAGTTACAGTCTTTTGACACACCGTATGCACTTGACATCCCGTAGGCATTCAGTCTCTCCTGAATTCAGCCCTGAATGTCTTTTTGGAAAGGAAAGATTAAAGATTCCCACATTTCTCAATAAAATGTACTATATGAAAACAATGAACAAATTGCCTAACTTACAGCCCTAAGGGCTGTGAGGAGGTGGGAGGGGGTGACATCCCCAAAGGCATAATTACTGGACTTTTCAACAATGCTGAACAAAATAACTGTCTCAAAATTTTCATTAGATGTGTTTTGCAAAATGATAGGTATAGGGGAGGGGGCAATAGTTGCCCTCCTATCCCTTTTGACTCGCAAGAGCTTTTGAGGCGCAAGAGCTTCCAATTTCCAATTATATTTGAAGTTTATATTTGAGTTTTACACAAACACTCATTGCTAAAGAACCTTATATGCCCAGGAGTATAACTTAAAACCCTTGCCCCGCGGCTTTGGGGGGTTTTGTCAACCCTGAATGTATTTTTATAGTTTTTTGGGCTTTTTTGAACAAGATGGATATCTAACAATTTCAATCAGATGTGTTTGGGGAAAAGAAGGCGCCGTAAAAGGGGGCTAATTGTCCTCCATTACTCTTGACTCTTAAAAGGGTACTAAAACTGCCAATTTTCAATCAAATAAGTCTCCTCTAAAGTTTATAAGATTCCACCCTCCATAAATAACACCTTATAATATACCCCAAGAGCATAACTTACAACCCTTATCCCCAAGCTCTTGAGGCTGTTTCATCCCCGAAGGATATGTTATATCATCTTTAGACTATTTTGAACAAAATAGCTATCGCAAAATTTCTATCGAGCAAATGTAGGTAAAAAAGAACGTGCAAGGGGGGAGGGGGGAATAGTTACCCTCTGATCACTTTTGACTTTTGAAAAGTACACTAGAACTTCTTATTTCTAACCGAATAAACCCATTCCCAGTTTATACAACGAACTCTTCCGTAAAAACCTTATATGTTCCTTAATAATGACATTGAAAAACCTTAATAATGAGTAATTAGGGTACTTATCGGTTGGCTGGAACACACGCGAGAAATTAAGTTTGGTTAATACTAATGAAACAAAACAAAATACGATGAAAATACAATAGTTTAGAAACAAATTGTGGCTATATATTTGCATATTAAGGGGGTGGGGGTAAAGCATAGCATATATTAAATACGTAACCTAACCTAACCTAAGTACCTTTTTTGCCCCTTCAACCCCAAAAAACTACACTTTAAACATTTTTGATAGAGTGAGCAATACCTCACTATGCAGAGAAAACCTGTTTTTCATTAGGATCTTTGAGATTCTATAAGCGGTTCTTGTCGCGTGTGTTCCAGCTAACCGATAAGTACTAGCGCAATTAGTGTCACTTATAGCCCTTCTCTGAGGAATGTGGGGGGTTATTGTTCCCAAAGAAACCGTTACTGGACCTTTCAACTATGCTCAACAAATGGCAAATTCAATATTTTGACTTGGTATGTTCTAATGATGGGCTTGCGGAAGTGCGGGAGGGCTTATTGCCCTCTAATCACTTTTAAATCTTAAAAAGGGCACCTGAACTTTAAATTTCCTTTCGAATGAGCCCGTTTCGATGTTTCTTTGACAACTCTTTCTGTACGAAGTGCCTTGGTCAGAAAAATAAATAAATAATACAATCTGCCACCATTACTCTTTACTTATACAGCACTATTTCGCTACCTATGATTCTTTCTCTCCATTTGTGAATTAAAAATGAAGCAGTTAACCTCTCAAAATATTTTATATGATGTACTGCATGAAAGTACATGAAAGTCTTGACAATTATATCGACCACACCAAAAAGTTTGATCTGTTTAAAACCGGTTTCTCTGTCTGCATTCGGAGACAAATAGCTTAGTCTCTGTAAGACAAACTACTGTACAGGTATATTTTCATTAAATATCTAATATGTAGAGTTGGCTAGGTTAGGTATTTAATATAATGCGTCCTGGTGGCATGCTCTCCATAATTCGCTGTTATACTTTCCATAATTTTGTTTTTAAAGTATTATATTTTCAATTTATTTTGGTATATTTCATTAGGATTAACCTAACTTCTTGTCTTGGTTGTGGTCGATATAATTGACAAGTAACGAAGGTACTTATGCTTTCAGTATAAATTTATCTAACCAAGTTGTTACTATATAACTATCAGTCTTTTTCCTTATAATTAGACTGCTATGAATAGACGCAAGTAAAAATATTAGAAAGGTACACTAGTTAGTCAAGTTACTTATCCCCTCATTCCTGATGCTATATTGTATGATGCAACTTTCCGTTTCGGCTAATTTATTTACAGAATATATTTTTCATATCATTTTAAGCTATATTTGAGACAGATTATGAAAAATAGTATTATGACCAAAATTTTATAAGTAATGAGTTTATTATGAATTTTATTTGAAAATATTTTTTGAAAATACGTATTAATAAAAGTTATATTATTTTAGAAAAAATATTATATCTGAATTTTGATAATTTGTCCTGTCAATACTGACTTAATAAAAAGCAGAATTAAAGTTCTAACAATTTATGTAAAGCTGGTTGTGCCTAGAAAGAAGGTAATTCTGATTTCAGGCCACAGCTTAATATGATTTCTACCTTGTGGGTGATGTTACCTGAAAGTGAAATTATAAACAAGGCCGAACCTTTGAAACTGTTTGAAGGTACTGAAAAGCAATAGTGCATTCATGGTCCAGTCCTTAATTGCTCAAAGTTGCATGTTTCAAAACAATTTTCTGTGCTAATGTGAAAAATAAATTTGGAGAGTGCCGCGATAAGTGTAGCTGGATTAGCTTTAGATCATTTTTTTTGTGTCCTGTCAAACTTATTTGTGTCCGGTCAAACTTAGCAGGTTAGCACCAATCTTTCGAAATGAACACGGAAAATAGGTGGTCTTGGTTTACTCGAACTTCGCATAAATGTTTTGAAACAAAGCGGCCCACATTTTTTGTTAGTTCCTTAGCCTTTTTCAAAATCCTCATCATTTTGTCCATGACAAAATAAAAAAAATGTATTACGAAGTGCTACAAATTGATGCACGTGCTACAGCGCTATACACGATGAAATAGTGTTAAAATACTTTTTTCGTGCTGAAGTCAGAAAAAGTTTTTCCACTAATCTAGCTCTACTTTTACCATGCTTGCTTGCCCTTGGTTCATCCTGCTGAAGAATAACCCTTTCGCGTGATCCGCCAAGATTCATCTGTTTTAGCTGCAGCTTTATACAAAAAGCCTTCATAATCCTAAGATGAAATAATACGTGCAGCTAAAGACCGATCATTTAGAAAAAAGTAAAAAGGGTAGGGTAGGGCTAACCAAGAGAACACCTACGACAAATCAACACGTTTTTATTGTTCAAGTAAAAAAAAAACAAAGCAAAAAAGAAAGGCACTTAGATCCATAAGGCACTAAGGGATTTAAGACCCAAAGGAGGCTGGGATATTGTCTAGATCGACTAGATCAGTTGTTTGGTCAGTTTCTTTGACTTCACAACCCTTATAAATATCACTATTGAAAAGCAGCATGCGCTTTGTAGGCTCAAACGTCGAGCAAAAAGAGCCACTTGCTGACAACCACAGCCTGAACACAAGTATTGAGTTCAACACGGGCAAGAGAACACGGTTTCAGAGCTTGCTCTTAACGACATTCATCATAGAAAAGGACCGTTCCACTATCACATTGCTAATTGGCAAACTCAACAGAGTCAATGCACACCTAGCTAACTCACGAAAAGGAGATGCCCCAACAGCATTCAAATAATGTAGGACAGCTATCCAGAACTGAGAGGAGTCTTTGGGGATTGTTCTTCCACACACAAATGACCAATTAACGTCCAACAGTTTCCTCCAATAATTTCTCCAGGGCACCGAGATCGGTGGTAGCAACAATTCTCATTGGCAAGTCTCCAAATTGGGGTCGAAGCTGAGATAAGCAAATCACATTTGATAAAAATTTCAGTTTGAGGAGTAAATTAAGAGTACGAGTTATTCGTTTAAGCACCGCTTTAGCCGTAGTTTTCAGGAACACCAAACACCGTATTTTGATCTCGCTCTTCTGTGTGTCTGAAGGTTTATATTTTACCAGTTCAATCAGGAACTCATGTCCATAATCAACTTGATCTGGTAGCAAATAACTAATTTCGAAATCCATGTTAGCCGTCAAAGACACTGCAGATGAGTGGAGTATCCTGCACAGGAGACTTAGTATCAAACCCTGCAGCTCTTCAAAAAGACGAAATTGGTCAGTGTTTGTTCAGAGTTAGGATAGAAAAACAAAACTTTCAGTAATGAATCCAGGGTCGAAAACATGCTCTGGGAAGGTCATGCCATTCTACTGTGTTAACCCCCTTCCGATTTCTAAGTCTTGGAATTTTGACAAAACAACATTATACCTTAATTTCGAGTTTCTTTTTTCTCTGGTTTTAGTTTGAAAATGTAATTCCTGTTATTATAGTAGAATATTAAGCCATATCAAAGGTTTTTTCCTAAATTTAGGAATTGTATTTCCAGATCTCTGAAACTTGACGAATTTGGGTTGAGCAGTTTTCAGGCTGAAAATACTTTTCTTTAACTCTTTTTTTTAGCAGAAGATCTATTCTGCAAGGTTTCACTTTTATAAAACAAATATTTTTTTAAGGTCATCAAAGGTCAGTGCCCTCTATAAGGAAAAAAAAAGTAATGGGTTTGCTACTTCAAGGTATCTTCCCAGGGCATACTTTAGTCTCCAGACCCATCCCAGAAAGTTTCATTTTCGTAACCTAGCCCCTTCCCAAGATACCAAACTTAACTTGTCTAGAATTTTACTATATATAATTCAGACTGTATATTTGCACATTATGGGGAGGGGGAGGAGGTAAAGTATAATAAACTTGCAGTTAAATAGTGTTAATTACAACAGTCTAGAGAAGGACATGTAGAGAAGGAAACATGTTAGTAGAGATGCCTTATTGAGTCCTACTGGGACTCCTAATATGGGCATAGAGTCATTAGGGAGAATGATTGCGTAATCGGACAATGACCTCTTTCTCCAGGTGTGTTTTTGGCACGCTCTTAGCGAATGTCAATGTTGTTATTGTTTCCGGGGCCAAATGTCAAGGTCAATGTTGTAGTTGTTTTGAACAGAGTAATTAGAGAGAACACGTGGTTAATGGGATCAATGTTGTTGTCGTTTCCGAGCCAACTTTCTTTTCTGGTCAGTCTAGAGTTGGCAGTCATTAATCAAATTGTTTCCAGGGAGTGTCTGACAGATGACGTCAAGTTAATTAATGTCTCTGGAGTTCGACCAGAATTGTTTCCGAGAAACAGTTAGATCACACATGATGTCATGATTGATTGATTCACACGAAAGGGGAATTAATTTGTTGTTCTAAAGAGAATTGATTCACGAAAGGGAAATTAATTTGTTGTTTCTAACAAGAGAATCGTTTCCGAGCAGACGTTTTGATCTTAGCGCGCGAAAAGGTTTCTTATTAATTTGAAATGCATTAGCGCAGGGATGTCAATAACAAAGGAACATGCTGAATTTACGTTTAGGGATTATTTGGGCGAAACTGTTTTAGACAGGTTATGGAATTATTTCGGCGAAACATTTAGAGACATTTTAAAAGATGATTTATGAAGAACTTGCGGTTGAGGTTTTGAGTGTGGTCGTTATAATACACAAGTTTCATTGAACAGTGTTGTGAGGTCCTCTACCCCAACCCCAAAGGGTTCCAATCCCTCTACCTCAACCCCGAAGGAAGCCCCCGGTACTCAAAGGTTCTCTGGGCTTCCAAAGGGCCCCCGGCACCCCCAAAGGCCATCATCCTGTCCCCAAATGCCCCCCAGGCTCCCAACTGGCCCACCGGACCCCAAAGGCCCTCCCCAGACCCCAAAAAGCCCTACCCGAGCCCCCAAAGGCCATACCCGGTCCCCAAAGGTCCACCAGACCCCCAAAGGCCCTCCACCAGCCCCCAAAGGCCCTCTCCCGGTCCCCAAAGGTCCCCCAGGCACCCAAGGACCCCCAGACCCCAAAAAGCCCATACCCGAGCCCCCAAAGGCTCTCCTTCGGTCCCCAAAGGTCCACCGGGCTCCCAAAGGACCAATCGGCCCTCAAGTGCCGCCCAGACCCCTAAACATCCTCCCCAGGCTCCCAAAGGCCCTCCCCAGACCCCAAAAGCCCTACCCGAGCCCCCAAAGGCCCTCCCCTGGTCCCCAAAGGTCCCCCCGGGCTCCCAAGGAACCAGTCGGCCCTCAAGTGCCGCCCAGACCCCTAAACACCCTCCCCAGGCTTCCAAAGGCCCTCCTTCGGTCCCCAAAGGTCCACCAGGCTCCCAAAGGACCAATCGGCCCTCAAGTGCCACCCAGACCCCTAAACACCCTCCCCAGGCTCCCAAAGGCCCTCCCCCTGTCCCCAAAGGCCCTCACCGGGCTCCCAGGGCTCCCAAAGGACCAATCGGCACTCAAGGGCCCCCCCAGACCCCCAAAGGCCCTTCCCGGGCCCCCAAAGGCCCTCCACCGGTCCTCAAAGGTCCCCCGGGCTCCCAAAAGACCACTCAATCCTCAAGGGCCCCCGGATCCCGAAACGCCCTCCCATGGGCCCCAAAGGTCCTCCCCCGGTCCCCATACATGCACACAAAAACTTACACACACACAAAAACTTACACACACACACACAAAAACTTACACACACACACACACACACACACACAAAAACTTACACACACACGCCAAAACTTACACACACACAAAAACTCACACACACACACACAAACTTACATATGCACACGAAAACTTACATACACACAAAAACTTACACCCACACGCAAAAACTTACATGCACACAAAAACTTACATGCACACAAAAACTTACACACACACAAAAACTTACACACACACACACACACACACACACACACACAAAAACTTACACACACACACACAAAAACTTACACACACGCACAAAAACTTACACACACACACAAAAACTTACACACACACACGAAAACTTACACACACACACAAAAACTTACACACACACATGCCAAAACTTACACACACACAAAAACTCAAACCCGCACACACACACGCCAAAACTTACACACACAAAAACTTACACCCACACGCAAAAACTTACATGCACACAAAAACTTACATGCACACAAAAACTTACACACACACAAAAACTTACACACACACACACAAAAACTTACACACACAAAAACTTACACACACACACAAAAACTTACACACACACACACACACAAAAACTTACACACACACACACACACACACACACACACAAAAACTTACACACACACGCCAAAACTTACACACACAAAAAAACTCACACACACACACACACACACACAAACTTACATATGCACACGAAAACTTACATACACACAAAAACTTACACCCACACGCAAAAACTTACATGCACACAAAAACTTACATGCACACAAAAACTTACACACACACAAAAACTTACACACACACACACACACACACACACACACACACACACACACACACACACACACACACACACACACACAAAAACTTACACACACACACACAAAAACTTACACACACGCACAAAAACTTACACACACACACACAAAAACTTACACACACACACGAAAACTTACACACACACACAAAAACTTACACACACACAAAAACTCACACCCGCACACACACACGCCAAAACTTACACACACAAAAACTTACACTCACACGCAAAAACTTACATGCACACAAAAACTTACATGCACACAAAAACTTACACACACACAAAAACTTACACACACACACACAAAACTTACACACACACACAAACACACACAAACTTACACACACACACACAAAAAACTTACACCCACACACAAAGGCTTAGACACACAAAAACTTACACGCACACACAAAAACTTACACCCACACGCAAAAACTTACATGCACACAAAAACATACATGCAAACAAAAACTTACACACACGCACAAAAACTTACACACACACACAACAAACTTACACCCACAAAAAGCTTACACACACAAAAACTTACACACACACACACAAAAACTTACACCCACATGCAAAAACCTACATGCACACAAAAACTTACATGCACACAAAAACTTACACACACACACAAAAACTTACACACACGCACAAAAACTTACACACACACACACACACAAAAACTTAAACACACACACGAAAACTTACACACACATAAAAACTTACACACACACTCACAAAAAAAACTTACACACACACACAAAACTTACACCCACACGCAAAAACTTACATGGACACAAAAACTTACATGCACACAAAAACTTACACACACACACACAAAAACTTACCCACGCACACACAAAAACTTACACACACGCACAAAAACTTACACACTCACACACAAACACACACAAAAACTTACGCACACACGCGAAAACTTACACACACACACGAAAACTTACACACACACGGCAAAACTTACACACACACAAAAACTCACACACACACACACACACACACACACACACTCAAACTTACATATGCACACGAAAACTTACATACACACAAAAACTTACACCCACACGCAAAAACTTACATGCACACAAAAACTTACATGCACACAAAAACTTACACACACACAAAAACTTACACACACACACACACACACACACACAAAAACTTACACACACACACACACACACACAAAAACTTACACACACGCACAAAAACTTACACACACACACACAAAAACTTACACACACACACGAAAACTTACACACACACACAAAAACTTACACACACATGCCAAAACTTACACACACACAAAAACTCACACCCGCACACACACACGCCAAAACTTACACACACACACAAACTTACACCCGCACGCAAAAACTTACATGCACACACAAACTTACATGCACACAAAAACTTACACACACACAAAAACTTACACACACACAAAAACTTACACACACAAAAACTTACACACACACACACACAAACACACACAAACTTACACACACACACACAAAAACTTACACCCACACACAAAGGCCTAGACACACAAAAACTTAAACGCACACACAAAAACTTACACCCACACGCAAAAACTTACACACACGCACAAAAACTTACACACACACACACAAAAACTTACACACACACACACACACAAATACTTACACACACACAAAAACTTACACACACAAAAACTTACACATGCACACGAAAACTTACATGCACACAAAAACTTACACACACACACACACACGAAAACTTACACACACACACGTCAAAACTTAC
>CM051256.1:10053975-10123975 GCA_027921565.1 Artemia sinica
TTTTCGAAGTTCATTTTGAATTTCTGTCATGAAATGCAAGAGTTGGAAAATTGGGGTCTTAGTCCACCAGCCCGAATGGTGGAATTCCACTAGCTCAGTATTGGGGTCCCTCTCCACCAGCCTGAACGGTGGAAATTCACTAGCTCAGAATTGGGGGTCCTATTCCAACCAGCCTGAATGGTGGAAATCCACTAGCTTGATATTGGGGTCTCAGTCCACCAGCCTGAATGGTGGAAATTCACTAGCTCAGAATTAGGGTCTTAGTCCACCAGCCTGAATGATGGAAATCCACTAGCTCAATATTGGGGTCTCAGTCTACCAGTCTGGATGGTGGAAATTCACTGTTTAAGTTAGGTTAGGTTAACTTATCATGAGCGCTCATGATAAGTTAACCTAACCTTTTCCGGCAAGTATGGTTAGGTTAGGCTAGATTAAGTTAGGTTAGGTTAAGTTAGGTTAGGTTAGCCCATGTACGCTTCACTTAGGTTAGCTTAGGTTAGGTGAGAGACAGGCAAAAAGTTAGGTGTATGATTAGGTTAGGTTAGGTTAGATTAAATTAGGTTAGGTTAAGTTAGGTTAGGCAAGGTTAGCCTACGTACGCGCGCGTACGTAGGCTAACCTTGCCTAACCTAACTTAACCTAACCTAATTTAATGTAACCTAACCTAACCTAATCATACACCTAACTTTTTGCCTGTCTCTCACCTAACCTAAGCTAACCTAAGTGAAGCGTACATGGGCTAACCTAACCTAACTTAACCTAACCTAACTTAATCTAGCCTAACCTAACCATACTCGCCGGAAAAGGTTAGGTTAACTTATCATGAGCGCTCATGATAAGTTAACCTAACCTAACTTAAACAGTGAATTTCCACCATCCAGACTGGTAGACTGAGACCCCAATATTGAGCTAGTGGATTTCCATCATTCAGGCTGGTGGACTAAGACCCTAATTCTGAGCTAGTGAATTTCCACCATTCAGGCTGGTGGACTGAGACCCCAATATCAAGCTAGTGGATTTCCACCATTCAGGCTGGTTGGAATAGGACCCCCAATTCTGAGCTAGTGAATTTCCACCGTTCAGGCTGGTGGAGAGGGACCCCAATACTGAGCTAGTGGAATTCCACCATTCGGGCTGGTGGACTAAGACCCCAATTTTCCAACTCTTGCATTTCATGACAGAAATTCAAAATGAACTTCGAAAAATCAAGAGAATGTAACTGTGAGAAGGTAAAGCACAACAAGTCACTACTGAAATATTCCAACTCTTACATTTCACGACAGAAATTCAAAATGAAATTTGAAAAATTAAGACAATGTAACTGTGATATGGTAAGTGTGTAAGTTTTTGTGTGTGTGTAAGTTTTGGCGTGTGTGTGTGTAAGTTTTCGTGTGTGTGCGTAAGTTTTCGTGTGTGTGTGTGTGTAAGTTTTTGTGTGTGTGTGTTTAAGTTTTTGTGCGTGTGTGCAAGTTTTTGTGTGTGTAAGTTTTTGTGTGCATGTAAGTTTTTGTGTGCATGTAAGTTTTTGCGTGTGGGTGTAAGTTTTTGTGTGTGTGTGTGTGTAAGTTTTTGTGTGTCTAAGCTTTTGTGTGTGTAAGTTTTGACGTGTGTGTGTGTAAGTTTTCGTGTGTGTGTGTGTGTGTGTAAGTTTTTGTGTGCATGTAAGTTTCCGTGTGCATGTGTAAGTTTTTTTGTGTGTGTGTGTGTGTGTGTGTGTGTAAGTTTTTGTGTGTGTGTAAGTTTTTGTGTGTGTGTGTAAGTTTTTGTGCGTGTGTGTAAGTTTTTGTGTGTGTGTGTGTAAGTTTTTGTGTGCATGTAAGTTTTTGTGTGCATGTAAGTTTTTGCGTGTGGGTGTAAGTTTTTGTGTGTGTATGTAAGTTTTTGTGTGTCTAAGCTTTTGTGTGTGGGTGTAAGTTTTTGTGTGTGTTTGTAAGTTTGTGTGTGTTTGTGTGTGTGTGTAAGTTTTTGTGTGTGTGTGTGTGTGTGTGTGTATGTGTGTAAGTTTTTGTGTGTGTAAGTTTTGGCGTGTGTGTGTGAGTTTTCGTGCGTGTGTGTGTAAGTTTTGTGTGTGCATGTGTGTTTGTAAGTTTTTGTGTGTGTGTGTGTGTGTGTATGTGTGTAAGTTTTTGTGTGTGTAAGTTTTGGAATGTGTGTGTGAGTTTTCGTGCGTGTGTGTGTAAGTTTTGTGTGTGCATGTGTGTTTGTAAGTTTTTGTGTGTGTGTGTGTGTGTGAATTTTTGTTGTGTTCATGTGTAAGTTTGTGTGTGTGTGTGTGTGTGTGTGTGTATGTGTGTTTGTGTGTAAGTTTTCGTGTGTGTGTGTGTGTGAGTTTTGTGTGTGTGTGTGTGTGTGTGTGTAAGTTTTTGTGTGCATGTAAGTTTTTGTGTGCATGTAAGTTTTCGTGTGTATGTGTAAGTTTTTGTGTGTGTGTGTGTGTGTAAGTTTTTGTGTGTGTGTAAGTTTTGGTGTGTGTGTGTGTAAGTTTTCGTGTGT
Source organism: Artemia sinica (assembly GCA_027921565.1). Taxonomy (NCBI): domain Eukaryota; kingdom Metazoa; phylum Arthropoda; class Branchiopoda; order Anostraca; family Artemiidae; genus Artemia; species Artemia sinica. Next base: position 10,056,469 of record CM051256.1, read on the forward strand.
GTGTGTGTGTGAGTTTTGTGTGTGTGTGTGTGTGTGTGTGTGTAAGTTTTTGTGTGCATGTAAGTTTTTGTGTGCATGTAAGTTTTCGTGTGCATGTGTAAGTTTTTTTTTTGTGTGCGTGTGTAAGTTTTTGTGTGTATGTAAGTTTTGGCGTGTGTGTGTAAGTTTTCGTGTGTGTGTGTGTAAGTTTTCGTGTGTGTGTAAGTTTTCATGTGTGTGTGTAAGTTTTTGTGTGTGTGTGTGTGTAAGTTTTCGTGTGTGTGTGTAAGTTTTCATGTGTGTGTGTGTAAGTTTTTGTGTGTGCGTGTAAGATTTTGTGCGTGTGTGTAAGTTTTTGTGTGCATGTAAGTTTTTATGTGCATGTAAGTTTTCGTGTGCATGTGTAAGTTTTTTTTTTTTGTGTGTGTGTGTGTGTGTGTGCATAAGTTTTCGTGTGTGTGTGTGTAAGTTTTTGCGTGTGTGTAAGTTTTTGTGCGTGTGTAAGTTCTTGTGTGCATGTAAGTTTTTGTGTGCATGTAAGTTTTTGCGTGTGGGTGTAAGTTTTTGTGTATGTGTGTGTAAGTTTTTGTGTGTGTGTGTGTAAGTTTTTGTGTGTCTAAGCTTTTGTGTGTGTGTAAGTTTTGGCGTGTGTGTGTGTAAGTTTTCGTGTGTGTGTGTGTGTGTAAGTTTTTATGTGCATGTAAGTTTTCGTGTGCATGTGTAAGTTTTTTTTTTTTTTGTGTGTGTGTGTGTGTAAGTTTTTGTGTGTGTGTAAGTTTTTGTGTGTGTGTGTAAGTTTTGTGTGTGTGTGTGTGTAAGTTTTTGTGCGTGTGTGTAAGTTTTTGTGTGCATGTAAGTTTTTGTGTGCATGTAAGTTTTTGCGTGTGGGTGTAAGTTTTTGTGTGTGCGTGTAAGTTTTTGTGTGTCTAAGCTTTTGTGTGTGGGTGTAAGTTTTTGTGTGTGTGTGTGTAAGTTTGTGTGTGTTTGTGTGTGCGTGTGTAAGTTTTTGTGTGTGTAAGTTTTTTTTGTGTGTGTGTGTGTGTGTGTGTAAGTTCGTGTGTGTGTGTGTGTATGTGTAAGTTTTTGTGTGCATGTAAGTTTTGGCGTGTGTGTGTAAATTTTTGTGTGTGTGTGTGTGTGTGTAAGTTTTTGTGTGTCTAAGCTTTTGTGTGTGTAAGTTTTGACGTGTGTGTGTGTAAGTTTTCGTGTGTGTGTGTGTGTGTGTAAGTTTTTGTGTGCATGTAAGTTTTCGTGTGCATGTGTAAGTTTTTGTGTGTGTAAGTTTTTGTGTGTGTGTAAGTATTTGTGTGTGTGTGTGTGTAAGTTTTTGTGTGTGTGTGTGTAAGTTTTTGTGCGTGTGTGTAAGTTTTTGTGTGCATGTAAGTTTTTGCGTGTGGGTGTAAGTTTTTGTGTGTGCGTGTAAGTTTTTGTGTGTCTAGGCCTTTGTGTGTGGGTGTAAGTTTTTGTGTGTGTGTGTGTAAGTTTGTGTGTGTTTGTATGTGTGTGTGTGTGTAAGTTTTTGTGTGTGTAAGTTTTTGTGTGTGTGTAAGTTTTTGTGTGTGTGTAAGTTTTTGTGTGCATGTAAGTTTTTGTGTGCATGTAAGTTTTTGCGTGCGGGTGTAAGTTTGTGTGTGTGTGTAAGTTTTGGCGTGTGTGTGTGCGGGTGTGAGTTTTTGTGTGTGTGTAAGTTTTGGCATGTGTGTGTAAGTTTTTGTGTGTGTGTGTAAGTTTCCGTGTGTGTGTGTAAGTTTTTGTGTGTGTGTGTGTAAGTTTTTGTGCGTGTGTGTAAGTTTTTGTGTGTGTGTGTGTGTGTAAGTTTTTGTGTGTGTGTGTGTGTGTGTGTGTGTGTAAGTTTTTGTGTGTGTGTAAGTTTTTGTGTGCATGTAAGTTTTTGTGTGCATGTAAGTTTTTGCGTGTGGGTGTAAGTTTTTGTGTGTATGTAAGTTTTCGTGTGCATATGTAAGTTTGAGTGTGTGTGTGTGTGTGTGTGTGTGTGTGTGTGTGTGTGTGTGAGTTTTTGTGTGTGTGTAAGTTTTGCCGTGTGTGTGTAAGTTTTCGTGTGTGTGTGTAAGTTTTCGCGTGTGTGCGTAAGTTTTTGTGTGTGTTTGTGTGTGAGTGTGTAAGTTTTTGTGCGTGTGTGTAAGTTTTTGTGTGTGCGTGGGTAAGTTTTTGTGTGTGTGTGTGTAAGTTTTTGTGTGCATGTAAGTTTTTGTGTCCATGTAAGTTTTTGCGTGTGGGTGTAAGTTTTGTGTGTGTGTGTAAGTTTTTTTTGTGAGTGTGTGTGTAAGTTTTTATGTGTGTGTAAGTTTTCGTGTGTGTGTTTAAGTTTTTGTGTGTGTGTGTGTAAGTTTTTGTGCGTGTGTGTAAGTTTTTGTGTGTGTGTGTAAGTTTTTGTGTGCATGTAAGTTTTTGTGTGCATGTAGGTTTTTGCATGTGGGTGTAAGTTTTTGTGTGTGTGTGTGTGTAAGTTTTTGTGTGTGTAAGCTTTTTGTGGGTGTAAGTTTGTTGTGTGTGTGTGTAAGTTTTTGTGCGTGTGTAAGTTTTTGTTTGCATGTATGTTTTTGTGTGCATGTAAGTTTTTGCGTGTGGGTGTAAGTTTTTGTGTGTGCGTGTAAGTTTTTGTGTGTCTAAGCCTTTGTGTGTGGGTGTAAGTTTTTTGTGTGTGTGTGTGTAAGTTTGTGTGTGTTTGTGTGTGTGTGTAAGTTTTTGTGTGTGTAAGTTTTTGTGTGTGTGTAAGTTTTTGTGTGCATGTAAGTTTTTGTGTGCATGTAAGTTTTTGCGTGTGGGTGTAAGTTTTTGTGTGTATGTAAGTTTTGGCGTGTGTGTGTGCGGGTGTGAGTTTTTGTGTGTGTGTAAGTTTTTGTGTGTGTGTGTAAGTTTTCGTGTGTGTGTGTAAGTTTTTGTGTGTGTGTGTGTAAGTTTTTGTGCGTGTGCGTAAGTTTTTGTGTGTGTGTGTGTAAGTTTTTGTGTGTGTGTGTGTGTGTGTGTGTGTGTGTGTGTGTGTGTGTGTGTGTGTGTGTGTGTGTGTGTGTGTGTGTGTGTGTGTAAGTTTTTGTGTGTGTGTAAGTTTTTGTGTGCATGTAAGTTTTTGTGTGCATGTAAGTTTTTGCGTGTGGGTGTAAGTTTTTGTGTGTATGTAAGTTTTCGTGTGCATATGTAAGTTTGTGTGTGTGTGTGTGTGTGTGTGTGAGTTTTTGTGTGTGTGTAAGTTTTGGCGTGTGTGTGTAAGTTTTTGTGTGTGTGTGTGTGTGTGTGTGTGTGTGTGTGTAAGTTTTTGTGTGTGTGTGTAAGTTTTTGTGTGTGTGTGTAAGTTTTTGTGTGTGTAAGTTTTTGTGTGTGTGTGTGTAAGTTTTTGTGTGTGTGTAAGTTTTTGTGTGCATGTAAGTTTTTGTTTGCATGTAAGTTTTTGCGTGTGGGTGTAAGTTTTTGTGTGTGTAAGTTTTGGCGTGTGTGTGTGCGGGTTTGAGTTTTTGTGTGTGTGTAAGTTTTGGCATGTGTGTGTGTAAGTTTTTGTGTGTGTGTGTAAGTTTTCGTGTGTGTGTGTAAGTTTTTGTGTGTGTGTGTGTAAGTTTTTGTGCGTGTGTGTAAGTTTTTGTGTGTGTGTGTGTAAGTTTTTGTGTGTGTGTGTGTGTGTGTGTGTGTGTAAGTTTTTGTGTGTGTGTAAGTTTTTGTGTGCATGTAAGTTTTTGTGTGCATGTAAGTTTTTGCGTGTGGGTGTAAGTTTTTGTGTGTATGTAAGTTTTCGTGTGCATATGTAAGTTTGTGTGTGTGTGTGTGAGTTTTTGTGTGTGTGTAAGTTTTGGCGTGTGTGTGTAAGTTTTTGTGTGTGTGTGTGTGTGTGTGTAAGTTTTTGTGTGTGTGTGTAAGTTTTTGTGTGTGTGTAAGTTTTTGTGTGCATGTATGGGGACCGGGGGAGGACCTTTGGGGCCCATGGGAGGGCGTTTGGGGATCCGGGGGCCCTTGAGGATTGAGTGGTCTTTTGGGAGCCTGGGGGACCTTTGAGGACCGGTGGAGGGCCTTTGGGGGCCCGGGAAGGGCCTTTGGGGGTCTGGGGGGCCCTTGAGTGCCGATTGGTCCTTTGGGAGCCCTGGCAGCCCGGTGAGGGCCTTTGGGGACAGGGGGAGGGCCTTTGGGAGCCTGGGGAGGGTGTTTAGGGGTCTGGGTGGCACTTGAGGGCCGATTGGTCCTTTGGGAGCCTGGTGGACCTTTGGGGACCGAAGGAGGGCCTTTGGAAGCCTGGGGAGGGTGTTTAGGGGTCTGGGCGGCACTTGAGGGCCGACTGGTTCCTTGGGAGCCCGGGGGGACCTTTGGGGACCAGGGGAGGGCCTTTGGGGGCTCGGGTAGGGCTTTTGGGGTCTGGGGAGGGCCTTTGGGAGCCTGGGGAGGATGTTTAGGGGTCTGGGCGGCACTTGAGGGCCGATTGGTCCTTTGGGAGCCCGGTGGACCTTTGGGGACCGAAGGAGAGCCTTTGGGGGCTCGGGTATGGCCTTTTTGGGGTCTGGGGGTCCTTGGGTGCCTGGGGGACCTTTGGGGACCGGGAGAGGGCCTTTGGGGGCTGGTGGAGGGCCTTTGGGGGTCTGGTGGACCTTTGGGGACCGGGTATGGCCTTTGGGGGCTCGGGTAGGGCTTTTTGGGGTCTGGGGAGGGCCTTTGGGGTCCGGTGGGCCAGTTGGGAGCCTGGGGGGCATTTGGGGACAGGATGATGGCCTTTGGGGGTGCCGGGGGCCCTTTGGAAGCCCAGAGAACCTTTGAGTACCGGGGGCTTCCTTCGGGGTTGAGGTAGAGGGATTGGAACCCTTTGGGGTTGGGGTAGAGGACCTCACAACACTGTTCAATGAAACTTGTGTATTATAACGACCACACTCAAAACCTCAACCGCAAGTTCTTCATAAATCATCTTTTAAAATGTCTCTAAATGTTTCGCCGAAATAATTCCGTAACCTGTCTAAAACAGTTTCGCCCAAATAATCCCTAAACGTAAATTCAGCATGTTCCTTTGTTATTGACATCCCTGCGCTAATGCATTTCAAATTAATAAGAAACCTTTTCGCGCGCTAAGATCAAAACGTCTGCTCGGAAACGATTCTCTTGTTAGAAACAACAAATTAATTTCCCTTTCGTGAATCAATTCTCTTTAGAACAACAAATTAATTCCCCTTTCGTGTGAATCAATCAATCATGACATCATGTGTGATCTAACTGTTTCTCGGAAACAATTCTGGTCGAACTCCAGAGACATTAATTAACTTGACGTCATCTGTCAGACACTCCCTGGAAACAATTTGATTAATGACTGCCAACTCTAGACTGACCAGAAAAGAAAGTTGGCTCGGAAACGACAACAACATTGATCCCATTAACCACGTGTTCTCTCTAATTACTCTGTTCAAAACAACTACAACATTGACCTTGACATTTGGCCCCGGAAACAATAACAACATTGACATTCGCTAAGAGCGTGCCAAAAACACACCTGGAGAAAGAGGTCATTGTCCGATTACGCAATCATTCTCCCTAATGACTCTATGCCCATATTAGGAGTCCCAGTAGGACTCAATAAGGCATCTCTACTCATGTTAAGAGAACAATTCATAATATGCAGAATAATTGTAGCTAACACATTTCACATGCATCCCAGCAATACCTTACCCCAAACTTTCTCCCCTAATATGCAAATCTATAGCCCATATGTTCCCAATGCATTCTGTCACCCATCACTTGTTTTTCTGGTTATTGTTTTTCACAGTTGATTAGATTTACTGGTACACTAGACGAATTTCAGCTATGTATTTGCTTATTAAGAGGGAGGGCCTGGGGGTAATGTATCGCAGGGCTATGAGCAAGATATAAGCAACAATTATTTCTATATATTATCAAGTATGAATTGTTTTCTTAACGTGTTTCCTTATTTAGGTATATACCATTACAACTAGGCTAATCTGCATATTACAAAATATGAATTGTTTTCTTAACATGATTTTGTCGCAACAGCTCCAATTCTAGAATGAGCCTAGCTTAGTTCACAAAAAGTTTGGGCCTGGTGAGCAGTCAAATATATAAAAAAGGAAAGATCGGCATAAAAGTCAAATCTTGCCTTAATCTGAGCAGCAAGGAAATTTCTTATAGCAATTAGAATAAGAAACTTTACAAGTTTATTCCCTTAACTTAGCACTACACTGCTTGCATCCTAACCTAGGGCCTAAAACGGAGAGTCATCTCAGCCATGCGGAAATTAATTCCCTAGATGGGAAGCGATACAAAATAGAAAGTTTTCCATGCGTTAAAGGAGGAGTCTTGTTGCTTTGATGTATAGTCATGGCCCAGCCACAGTAATTTTGAAATTTTCGTAAGGTTCCGAACTTTCAGTCAAAATAAGCCCAAAATAAGCCCACTTTTTTTTATAAAAAAAGCCCACGTTCCTGCCCTACGCCCACTCTAAAATTCAGCTCGCCCCTGATGGCTAAAACAAGCCCATGGGGAGGAAAAAAAAACCATCTGGCAACACTGCGGCTGGAGGGCAATACGATGTAACGAACATGATTCAGTATTTTGATCGTGTTCTAGCTCAGAAGTGCAAAGACGTTATCATTTGATTTATAGTAAAATTAAATAAAAAATTAACAGACAAAATCACGTTAAAGTGACGGCAGGGCTAAATAGTGATACAATACACAAGCTGAATATTTGAACAAATTCACGCTTGAAAGACCGTTAGGCTAAGCCTAATCGGTAAGTTTGCTGCAGTTTACAACATAATTTAGCAAGGATAAAGGTGAGTAGAAAGGGGTAAGAAGGTACAGGGCGAACACTCTGCTGCCATCTATAATCGAGTCTAATTGTAGAAGATCACGTGTCTTTTTCAAGGTCAATCAGGGGGTATTTCTAAGTTTGCACGGGACGAAGTTTGCACATGCGCACTGAATACTAACGGGGCTATGTATTGATTCGCTAACGGGACAAGATCACGTGTCTCCTTCTATGCCAATCAGGAGATGTTTCTAAGTGTATTGATCCACAAAGGGGGACAGGATTTCTGGGAAATTGATTTGCATAATTGAAGGGGACTAGATTTCTGAGATACTGATTTACATAATCAAACAACAATAATACGAAGAACAAAAGGGAAATCTTTTTGTAAGACAGTGGAGATAATTTGAATGAATATTTTGGCCCTATGTCCAAGGGCCGTCCTCAGCAAGACAAAAATATATAAAAGAGACCTTTGAGGTTAGCTGCCAAAAAGGCTGGATTAGCAATAAGAACGTGTTTTTAATTTATTTTTCTTTCATCTCATTGAATCGCCTTGTTTTACCTTACTTTTTATCAGTCCTGGTTGAACTTCGCTGAAGAAAGGATGCTAGGACTGCTTTGAAATTTTCACTTTTTTGGTTTTATTGGTCGCATGTTGTTGTGAGTCTTTTTTCTTTTATATATTTTTGTCTTGCTGAGGACGGCCCTTGGACATAGGGCCGAAATATTCATTCAAATTATCTCCACTGTCTTACAAAAAGATTTCCCTTTTGTTCTTCGTATTATTGTTGTTTGTTATGGAAAGGCAGTGTGGTCTTCGTCGCTATTTACATAATCAACGGGGAATTCTATCATGAGGGGATTCCATTTTTAAAATGGCTTCTCTGGTCTTTAGGTCTGAGAGATAAATCAAAATTCTATTTTTAAATATGGCTTCTCTGGTTTTTAGGTCTGAGATATAAATATTAATATTCTATCGAAGCCATATTAGTGTAACTAGGAACACCTTAGATTTTTTCAGAAATTTATACGAGATCAAGACAGATTGAATATATTTTACGTGGGAAATGGTTTCCTGGAAATTTCAAATGTGACAGCGCAGGGAGGTCGAAACAAAAGGAACGCACAGGAATTACTTTTAGGGGATTATTTGGGCGAAACAAATTAATCGGCATTTTAGGGATTTTTTGGGCGAAACAGTTTGAGACATTTTAGAAGATGATTTGGGGTGAAACTCTGTGGTCGTTAAAATACACAAGTTCCATTTGAACAGTGTTATAAGGTCCCCAACCCCAAAGGGGGGCCCCGCAAAACTCCCCCCCCCCAATTTTTTACACTTTTTTTGGCGCGCTTTAGAGACAGAAGGGCCCCCCTCCCCCCGGTCCCCCAAAGGGCCACCCTCCCCCTGGGCCCCCAAAGGGTCCCCTCCCCCTCGGGCCCCAAAAGGCCCCGGGCCCCCAAAGAGAACCCCCCTCGGCCCCCCAATTTTTTAATACTTTTTTCCCGCACTTGAGACACAGAAGGGCCCCCTCCCCTCCCCCCCTCAAATTTTTGGCTCCCCCCGAATAAATCTTTTCAGAAAAAGTTCTTTACGTTATGTCCCTCATAAACCAATTTTACAACTTGAAGTACTCATCCTATTCACCCACAACTTTACATTAGGGCTTTTGAATACCCCAACACCAAGCAATACTTTTCAAAAGGCTTTATTATATCTTTTCAGAACAAGTTCCTTTCTTAATATCCCTCTAAACCTATTTTACAAGTTGAAGTACTCATCCTTTTCACCCACAACTTTACCTTACGGCTTTTTGCATACCCCAACACCAAGCAATACTTTTCAAAAGGCTTTATCATATTATTTCAGAACAAGTTCCTTTCTGAATATCCCTCCTAAACCAATTTTACAAGTTGAAGTACTAATCCTTTTCACCCAAAACTTTACTTTATGTTTTTTTTTGCATACCCCAAGACCATGCAACACTTTTCAAAGGCTTTTTGTATTTTTCAGAACAAGTTCTTTTCTTAATTTCCCTCTTAAACCCGTTTTACAAGTTGAAGTACCCATCCTTTTCACCCACAACTTTACTTTATGGCTTTTTGAATACCCCAACACCAAGCAATACATTTTAGTTTTAGTTAAGTGTTTTTGGACTTATAGTTTAGTTTTAGCTAAGAGTTTTAGTTTAGAATTTTAGCCTAGAGTCTTAGCTTAGATTTTGTCGTTGCACTTGTAGTTTAGTTTAGTATTAGTTTAGAGTTTTAGTTTAGTTTTAGTTAAGAGTTTTAGTTTAGAGTTGTTGTTTAGTTTTAGATATGAGTTTTAGTTTAGAGTTTTAGTTTGATATTAGCTTACAGTTTTAGTTAGAGTTATAGTTTAGTTTAGTTTTAGTTAAGAGTTTTAGTTTAGACTTTAGAGTTTTAGTTTAGAGTTTAGAGTTTAGAGTTTAGAGTTTTAGTTATAGTTATAGTTTAGTTTAATTTTTGTTAAGAGTTTTATTTTAGAGTTATAGTTTAGTTTTAGTTAAGCGTTTTAGTTTAGAGTTGTAGTTTAGTTTAGTTTTAGTTAAGAGTTTTAGTTTAGAGTTGTTGTTTAGTTTTAGATATGAGTTTTAGTTTAGAGTTTTAGTTTGATATTAGCTTACAGTTTTAGTTAGAGTTATAGTTTAGTTTAGTTGTAGTTCAAAGTCTAGAGTCTTAAGTTAGACTCTCAGCACTTACAGTTTTAGTTAGAGTTATATTTTATTTTAGTTTTAGTTAAGTGTTTTTGGACTTGTAGTTTAGTTTTAGCTAAACGTTTTAGTTTAGAGCTTTAGCCTCGAGTCATAGCTTAGAGTTTTACGTTGCACTTTTAGTTTTGTTTAGTTTTAGATAAAAGTTTTAGTTTAGAGTTTCAGTTTGGTACTAGCTTACAGTTTTAGTTAGAGTTATAGTAGTTAAGAGTTTTAGTTTAGAGTTTAGAGTTTTAGTTTAGAGTTTTAGCTTAGAGTTTCTGTTAGAGTTATAGTTTAGTTTAGTTTTAATTAAGAGTTTTTGTTTAGAGTTTAGACTTTAGAGTTTTAGTTAGAGTTTAGAGTTTTAGTTTAGGGTCTTAGCTTAGAGTTTTAGTTCTATTACTAGTTTAGTTTAGTTTTAGCTGAGAATTTAGAGTTTTAGTTTAGAGTCTTAGCTTAGAGTTTTTGTTAGAGTTATAGTTTAGTTTAGTTTTAGATAGGAGCCTTAGTTTAGATAGTTTACAGTTTTACTTTAGAGTTTTAGTTAGAGTTATAGTTTTAGTTTAGTTTTAGTTAAGAGTTTTAGTTTAGATATTGGAGTTTTAGTTTTGAGTCTTAGCTTAGAGTTTTAGTTAGAGTTATAGTTTAGTTTAGTTTTAGTTATGAGTTTTAGTTTAGAGTTTTAGCTTAGAGTTTTAGTTAAAGTTATAGTTTAGTTTAGTTTTAGTTAAGAATTTTAATTTAGAGGTGTTATTTAGTTTTAGATAAGAGTTTTAGTTTAGAGTTTTAGTTAAGAGTTTTTGTTTAGAGTTTAGAGTTTTAGGTTAGAGTCTTAGCTTAGAGTTTTAGTTAGTTATAGTTTAGTATAGTTTTAGTTAAGAGTTTTAGTTTTGAGTTGTTGTTGTTTAGTTTTAGATAAGAATTTTAGTTTAGAGTTTATAGTTTTAGTTTGGAGTTTTAGTCTACAGTTTTTGTTAGAGTTATAGTTTAGTTTAAGTTTGGAGTCTAAAGTTGTATGTTAGAGTCTTAGCTTAGAGTTTTAGTTAGACTTTAGAGTTTTAGTTTAGAGTCTTAGCTTAGAGTTTTAGTTATATTTATAGTTTAGTTTAGTTTTAGTTGAGAATTTAGAGTTTTAGTTTTGAGTCTTAGCTTAGAGTTTTAGTTAGAGTTATAGTTTAGTTTAGTTTTAATTAGGAGCTTTAGTTTAGATCTCTAGTTTAGTTTTACTTAAGAGTTTTAGTTTAGAGTTTATAGTTTTAGTTTACAGTTTTACTTTAGAGTTTTAGCTAGAGTTATATTTTTAGTTTAGTCTTAGTTAAGAGTTTTAGTTTAGATATTGAAGTTATAGTTTTGAGTCTTAGCTTGGAGTTTTAGTTAGAGTTATAGTTTAGTTTAGTTTCAATTCAGAGTTTTAGTTTAGAGTCTTAGCTTAAAGTTTTAGTTGGAGTTATAGTTTAGTTTAGTTTTAGTTAAGAATTTTAGTTTAGAGGTGTTGTTTAGTTTTAGTTATGAGTTTTGTTTAGAGTTTAGAGTTTTAGTTAGAGTTATAGTTTAGTTTAGTTTTAGTTTAAAGTCTAGAGATTTAATTTAGAGGGTTAGCTTAGAGTTTTAGTTAGAGTTATAGTTTAGTTTAGTTTTAGTTGACAGTTTTAGTTTAGACTTTTAGTTTAATTTTAGTTTAGAATTTTACTTTAGAGTTGTAGTTTAGGTATAGTTAAGAGTTTTAGTTTAGAGTTTAGAGTATTAGCTTAGAATCTTAGCTTAGAGTTTTAGTTCGAGTTATAGTTTAGTTTAGTTTTAGTTAAGAGTTTTAGTTTAGACTTGTAGTTTAGTTTTAGTTAAGAGTTTTAGTTTAGAGTTTAGAGTTTTAGTTTAGGGTTTTAGCTTAGAGTTTTGGCTAGAGTTATAGTTTAGTTTAGTTTTAGCTAGGAGCTTGGGTTTTGACCTCTAGTTTAGTTTTACTTAAGAGTTTTAGTTTAGAGTTCATAGTTTAAGTTTACAATTTTACTTTAGAGTTTTAGCTAGAGTTATAGTTTTAGTTTAGTTTTAGTTAAGAGTTTTAGTTTAGATACTGAAGTTATAGTTTTGAGTCTTAGCTTGGAGTTTTAGTTAGAGTTATAGTTTAGTTTAGTTTTAATTCAGAGTTTTAGTTTAGAGTCTTAGCTTAGACTTTTAGTTGGAGTTATAGTTTAGTTTAGTTTTAGTTAAGAATTTTAGTTTAGAGTTGTAGTTTAGTTTTAGTTAAGAGTTTTAGTTTAGAGTTTAGAGTTTTAGTTAGAGTTATAGTTTAGTATAGTTTTAGTTTAGAGTCTAGAGATTTAATTTAGAGGGTTAGCTTAGAGTTTTTGTTAGAGTTTTAGTTTAGTTTTAGTTAACAGTTTTAGTTTAGACTTTTAGTTTAGTTTTAGTTAAGAGTTTTACTTTAGAGTTGTAGTTTAGTTTTAGTTAAAAGTTTTAGTTTAGAGTTTAGAGTATTAGCTTAGAATCTTAGCTTAGAGTTTTAGTTAGAGTTATAGTTTAGTTTAGTTTTAGTTAAGAGTTTTAGTTTAGAGTTGTTGTTTAGTTTTAGTTAAGAGTTTTAGTTTAGAGTTTAGAGTTTTAGTTTAGAGTCTTAGCTTAGAGTTTTAGTTAGAGGTATAGTTTAGTATAGTTCTAGTTAAGAGTTTTAGTTTAGGGTTATAGCTTAGAGTTTAGAGTTTTAGTTTAGAGTCTTAGCTTAGAGTTTTAGTTAGAGTTATAGTTTTAGTTTAGTTTTAGTTAAGAGTTTTAGTTTAGAGATTGGAGTTTTAGTTTCGAGTCCTAACTTAGAGTTTTAGTTAGAGTTGCAGTTTAGTTTAGTTTTAATTCAGAGTTATAGTTTAGTTTAGTTTTCGTTAAGAGTTTTAATTTAGACTTGTAGTTTAGTTTTAGTTAAGATTTTTAGTTTAGAGTTTTAGCTTAGAGTTTTAGGTAGACTTATAGTTTTAGTTAGGAGTTGAGAGTTATAGTTTAGTTAAGAGTGTTAGTTTAACGTAAGGAGCTAGGTGTTCAAAACATTTTTTTTTTAATGCTAGACTAGAATATTTTTAATGAGGTTTACATACAAAAAAGTTAGGTTTCTCCACGTTTAAGTTAGGTTAGGTTATCATGAGCGCTCAAGATAATATAGCCTAACCTAACTTAAACGTGAAGAAACCTAACTTTTTTGTATGTAAACAGCAATAAAAATATTCCAAGTCTAGTATTTCAAAGAAAAAATGTGTTCAACACCTAGCTCTTTACGCTAAACTAAAACTCTTAACTAAACTATAACTCTAAACTAAAACTCCTAACTAAAACTAAACTAAAACTATAACTCTAACTAAAACTCTAAGCTAAAACTCTAAACTAAAAATTTTAACTAAAACTAAACTACAACTCTAAAATAAAACTCTTAACTAAAACTAAGCTACAAGTCTAAATTAAAACTCTTAACGAAAACTAAACTAAACTATAACTCTAACTAAAACTCTAAGTTGGGACTCGAAACTGAAACTCCAATCTCTAAACTAAAACTCCTAACTAAAGCTAAATTAAAACTATAACTCTAACTAAAACTCTAAGCTAAGACTCTAAACTAAAAATCTTGACTAAAATTAAACTAAACTATATTTTTAACTAAAACTCTAAGTTAAGACGCTAAACTAAAGCTCTAAACTCTAAGCTAAAACTCTTAAGTAAACTATAGCTCTAAACTAAAACTAAACTAAAACTATAACTCTAAATAAAACTCTAAGGTAAGACTCTAAACTAAAACTCTATACTCTAAGCTAAAACCCTAAACTAAAACTCTTAACTAGAAACATACTAAACTATACCTCTAACTAAAGCTCTAAGCTAAGACTCTAAACTAAAACTCTAAACTAAAACTCTTAACTGAAACTAAACTAAACTATAACTCTAGCTAAAACTCTAAGCCAAGACTCTAAGCTAATACTCTAAACTCTAAACTAAAGCTCTTAACTAAAACTAAACTACAACTCTAAACTAAAACTCTTAACTAAAACTAAACTAAACTATAGCTCTAGCTAAAACTCTAAACTAAAACTCTTAACTAAACAACAACTCTAAACAAAAACTAAACTAAACTAAAACTCCAAGCTAAAACCCTAAAATAAAACTCTAAACTCTAAACTAAAACTCTTAACTAAAACTAAAGTTCAAGTCTAAACTAAAACTCCTAACTGAAACTAAACTAAACTATAACTCTAACTAAAACTCTAAGCTAATTTTCTAAGCTAATACTCTAAACTCTAAACTAAAACTCTTAACTATAACTAAACAACAACTCTAGAGTAAAACTCTTAACTAAAACTAAACTAGAAGTCTAAACTAAAACTTTTAACTAAAACTAAACTAAACTATAGCTCTAACTAAAACTCTAAGCTAACCCTCTAAATTAAATCTCTAGACTCTAAACTAAATCTAAACTAAACTATAACTCTAACTAAAACTCTAAACTGTAAACAAAAACTCTTAACCAAAACTAAAAATCACCTCTAAACTAAAATTCTTAACTAAAACTAAACTACACTATAACTCTAACTAAAACTCTAAGCCAAGACTCTAAACTAAAATTCTGAACTAAAACTAAAGTAAAACTATAACTCTAACTAAAACTCAAAGCTAAGACTCAAAACTATAACTTCAATATCTAAACTAAAACTGTAACTAAAACTTCTCCCAAACACATCCAATCAAAATTTTGAGAGAGGCATTTTGTTCAGCGTAGTCGATTTCCAGATAGAAAATATGTTTTTGAGAAGGATACTCCCTCACAGCCCTCAGGGCAAGGATTTAGAGTTATGCCCTGGGGGCATATAAGGTTTTTACAGAAGGCGTTGTCATAGAAACTTCAAAAAATGCTCATTCGATTGGAAATTCAAAGATCTAGTGCACTTTTTAATAGTCAAAAGTAATTGGAGGGCAACTACCCCCCCACGCCCATTATTTCCCCAAAGACATCCAATCAAAATTTTGAGAGAGGCATTTTGTTCAGCGTAGTTGATTTCCAGATAGAAAATATGTTTTTGAGGAGGACACTCCCCCACAGCCCTCAGGGCAAGGGTTTTAAGTTATGCCCTGGGGGCAGATAAGGTTTTTAAAGAAGGCGTTGTCGAAGAAACTTCAAAAAAAGCTCATTCGATTGGAAATTCAAAGATCTAGTGCCCTTTTTAATACTCAAAAGTGATTGGAGGGCAACTAGCCCCCCCCCCCCCCCCCCACACACACCCATCATTCCTCCAAACACATCCAATCAAAATTTTGAGAGAGCCTTTTTGTTCAGCGCTGTTGATTTCCAGATAGAAAACATATTTTTGAGGAGGATATTCCCCCACAACCCTCAGGGCAAGGATCGTAAGTTAGGCCCTGGGGGCATATAAGGTTTTTATTGAAATCTTTAAAAACTATTAGGGGTTGTTCACGTGTTTGATTAGATGACTGGGATTCCCAGTCATCTAATCAAACACGTGAACAACCCCTTAGGTCTCAAAGGGTGTCTGCAAGAAATGCATTAATTAAAATCTGAAATCAAATGACATAGTTTTCCAACTTATTTAATTGCTGGTTCGTTTTGTTTTTTGAGTGAATGAATTGTTTCCTTTTATTTGTCAGTTGTTCGCTAGTATCCGTCGATGGCAGTTCATATTTTTTGGATTTTGTGCAAATCGCGGATATTGGCGAATAATTCGCTTTTATGGTGGTTAGGTATTTGGTTTTAATTCTTTTAATTTTTGGCTTTTATTGAATTTTATTCATCTTTTAAGTTTTTGATTTTTTCTTTGGTTTTTTGGTTCTTTTCACATTGACTTTCCGCGTTTGTTTTTTGTTGTTGTTTTTTTTTCTCTTCGGCACTTTCCTTGGATACATTGTTTCGTTTCGCGCTGAAGAAGAGAGGCGTTTGTCCTCTCGAAATATTCGCTTTGTTTTTTCAGTATTTTCATTTGACCTATAAAAACCCCATTTTCATTTGACCTATAATAAGCTTTCACTCATCGCAAAAAAATCGTAAAAATCAGGGAATGGCTTATACTAGTAAAGAAAGGTGAGAGGGGGGTTTTAGGGAGGGCGATAATGTTGTCTAGTTTCATTTTTTCGTGTCAATACATACATATATATATATATATATATATATATATATATATATATATATATATATATATATATATATATATATATATATATATATATATATATATATATATATATATATATTATATATATATATATATATATATATATATATATATATATATATATATATACATTATAGTATATGTAAATAATTTCTTAGATTACGCTGCTTTTCCATTTACATAATTTGAAAGAGAAAAAATGAGTATAATTTGAATAAAACAGTGGATTAAAAAACTACCAACTTTAAATAATAAAAATCCGAAAATTTCGCCTCCACGTCCATGAGCCTTTACCAACGAGAAAAAAATGTTAAATTAAATTAAACACAACATATAAAGAAAAAGACAAACAACAACAAAAACAAAACATACATAAATAAAACCCACATCTTAATAACCTCTAAAATACTGTAGTCTAAGGATATATATTGCATATACAAGCTTAGATTACCTGTATAGTTCAAATGATCTTAACCTTGTAATTTCAGTCATGAGTGATGACCTGGGGATTATGTAAATTTTCAAATAAATATAGTGTTCCATTTTTGCTAGATATTATTGCCAAACTGATGTTATGGGAGAGACAATTTGGTGTACCAGAGACAACCATTTTGTCTATTATAGTGATTGCAGTGTTTTGGAGGATATTAAGATGTTTTTTTTTTCGTTTTTTTTTTATAAAGGCTTCCGGACATGAGTTGAAATATTTGGATTTTCAAATTTGAAGTTTTTTTCGTTCACTGTCTTACATAAATTATATCCTTTTTTACCTTAAATTGTGAATATATATATATATATATATATATATATATATATATTATATATATATATATATATATATATATATATATATATATATATATATATATATATATATATATATATATATATATATATATATATATATATATATATATGCATATAGTGAGTCATTGACCTTAACTGCCATCTATTCAGGTGGAAACAAGTTGCCGAATCCATGTGATATTGCTTAAAACTTGGTTGACGTCCTTATCCTGTTTTGAAGATAATTTACAACCTTGTTTTTTTTTGCTAGCTATCTTTAAAGTTTTGTTACGCCCTAGAAAAATATTTTGTGCCCATACTTTTTCATTTATCTATATTTCAATTGATCCTAGAAATTTTTTTATTGGGTTGTTAGAATCCTTGATGATCAGACATTGTAAGTAGCACCATCGTTTGCTTTTATACTGCACCAGTCTCATCAGATATTGATTTTGGACGCTAGAGGGTGGGTGGTGCATACTGCGCCAGTATAAGGTGGTACATAGTGAGCCACTGACTCACTATCTACCATAGAATTATTCACCCATTAAAAATTTACCGTTATCTTCTGTACATGACAAAATACTCAGAAAAAGACAAAGAAAACAAGAAAAAAACAAACCAAAGTACGCCTACAAAAATTACCCACGTCTATAAACAACTTAGACTTTTAAGCCAGTCCCAGTCCCTTCAGCCGAAAATAGGGTAGATATGATAGATAGATAGATAGATTTTATTACGTACAAATATAAACAACACAAATAATTAAATAGAGCCAACAGGAAGCTAAGCTCGAAAGGAAGGCTAACAATTATTACAGTGAGTTCAAGTACGCCAAAAATAAAGATAAAGAAGATAAAACCAAAAAAAAAATCATAACATATAGAAGGAGAAGGACAAAGGAAACTACCCCAGCACGGCAAATTCTATAAATAACACTAAGAAACAAATTATCAAGAAGAATCACCCCGGCATCAAAAGTTAAAAATATATTCTACTAATTTAGTTTTTGAAAGTGATCGGCTATCAATATTTTTAAATTTACTATTTGATTTTAGCCTATTTGCTATAGAAGGGATTTTGTAACTTATTGAAAATTTATCTCTTTCACAATTAACCAAAGGGATTCTATGCGCTCCAAAACGAGCCGACGAAGAAGCAGTGAGCGAATAGGGGTGACAAAAATTTGTGATTCATAAAAATAACTCGCCGGAGACTGAATATCATAATGCCAGAGCGATAATTGCAAATCCCTAAGTTGATTAAGGTCTAATATAGGGAGAAATAAAAATAAAGTTTTTGTTTCTGAAAGATTTTGAAGTCGTGCACGACGATGAAAGAAAGTACCAAGGATTCTTACGGGTTTATTTTGCAATGTCTGGAGGGGTTTAAAATGATTAGGAAATGTTCTTAGGTTAAATAATGGGACAATATCTTAGGTATGATTCTATTAAAGAATGATAATGAACTTTAATAATTGAAAAAGGAAAAACATGCTTTAATCGATGTAAACATCTTAAATTTTTGGCTGATTTTATACGGAGATGGTCAGAATTACTACGGAAGCATAAAAGCTCATCAAGAATAATCCCCAAATATCTATGTGTGTTAACCCGTCTAATTCTACACCCAGAAACAACTAACTCATCAATCCCAACTTTAGCAACTTCTTGCTTAGATCTCCTGAAAACCATAAATTCTGTCTTAGACAAATTGAGAACTAGACGATTACAAGAAAACCACTGGATAACTGAATTCATTTCAGACGCCATATTCTCGATCAATAATGAAGGGGTTTTAGCTTCAACACATACCACTGTATCATCTGCAAACATAAGTGCTAGGCTATCCTTATATGATAAACAATTAGGGAGATTATTTATATATATCAAAAATAGTAACGGTCCAAGTATAGACCCCTGGGGCACTCCATTAGCATCTAGGGATTTAGGCTGAGATAGATGGCCTTGTAGGTCTACTTGGAATCCGCGATCTCGTAGATAAGACTTAATTAAATCCAATGCCTTTCCACGATTTCCAGAGTTATTCAATTTTTCAAACACAATGGAATGATTTAGAGTATCAAATACTTTTTTTATATCGTAGAAAATGCATGATCCATAACACAGTATATATAATAGCAGTATGATCTTTCCCTATCTCACCCATTATAAAAACCCGGACCGAGGTGCGATTGCTCCAGAGAATGTATAAACCGGTATAAACATAAGCGACATTAGATCTTTTCACGGGTAGACACATCAGATCTCTCTTGAACGCGAAACTTGGCTTCAACGTTGGAACACTAATTTTGAAGAAACTAATTTTAAATTAATTTATTCCAATACATACATGAAAATCGGTAATTAGCAGTGCAATGTTATTATTAGATGTTTTTAGGAATTAAAAATAGGTTTCGAAGTCTCAAGTTGGTTTCAAAGGCATTTGAGAAAGTTTCTGCCAAAATACGTGTTCCAGGGTAATTGGACCGCTGATGGCAGATCAAATAAGAGGAGATGTTTGTACGCGCCAATATAAATATATATATATATATATATATATATATATATATATATATATATATATATATATATATATATATATATATATATATATATATAATATATATATATATATATATATATATATATATATGTATATATATATATATATATATATATATATATATATATATATAATATATATTATATATATATATATATATATATATATATATATATATATATATATATATATATATATATATATATATATACTGCGAAAACTTTACGAAAAAGAAAATTTTATTTAAGGAAAAGTAAAGGCCATATTAAACTTAAGATCAGTAGAAATAGAAGCCTACAATAACTCAAGCTCAAAACGAACAGAAATTATTATTAAAGAATAAAAAAGGAAAGGAGAATAATTGGTATGGCTCTAACACTGCATATAAATTTATATAAATGTATATATACTGGGCTGTAATAATGCAAAAGGTAAATATAACATTGGTTTAAGAATGGAAAGAAAGACAATGAATGAATTTACAACGATAATCAAGTTAAAAATAAGTTTTATTTGAACAATGCCATAAAGCGATGACATTTGATTATGATATTTGGCGCTTCGCATTGATATTTCAGTTTTAAAAGTTTTATCAATTTTTTTCTCAAAGGGAATTACGTGGTGGGCATGAATGTGGGCTTGCAGCTAAATTAAATATAGTCATTTCCACTTTTCACATATGTTTATTGATAGTGGTTTGATTTTGTATTGTCTAAGTATTGGTTTTGATTTTATTGTCTGTAGTACTGTGGCAACTTTTACCACAGCAACCAATAATTAGAACCCAAGTCCTAAAATTGGTCTCAATCAGGAACCCTTATTGCTATCTAAATTCGCAAAGTGCAAAGATTTTCAAACAGAGGTGTTTATTGTTTAAAGTTCAGGAAAGGTCTGCCCATTTCATACGAAAACATTGATTGAAAACGAAACTAGTCTTATCTAGAAAATAAATATCGTAGAAAATAAATATCACGACGTGAAAAAAAATGATAAACCATCCAGTGGCGGATCCAGAAAGGGGGCGAGGGGTGCCCCCCCTATTTTGCTCCCCTATTTTGCCCCCCCCCCTAAAAAATCCTGGATCCGCCCCTGAAACCATCACACCTATTCCACCAGTTATTAGAAGAAAAAATTCCTTGTTTTCACAAATTTCATCAACCCCCCGCCGCCTTTTTTATAAAATCCAACATAGGCCAATCAGTTGAGTCCACTGTATATAAATAATAGATTAAGTCATAATTTGTATATAAATTAAGTCATACCTGTGAGATGGGACACTTGCAAACCACTTGGCCGGCTCACCAAGTTTTTTTTCTGCTTTCGCAATTACGAATAATGCACTTTGTAACCATTTCTCATTGATTGACGCATACACACTAACCCATAAGTGCAGAAATAAGTGGGAGGAGCTTTTTGTTCGCACCGAGAATGAAGAGCCAGAAAAAATCTGCGGTAAACTTACTACCTAATTATATAAACTGTGATCCATAATTACCATTTTTCAGTGAATCATTAGTTTTAAGCAAAAGGGCTGCAACTGCTTGTTCAGTAGAACGACCCGATATAAACCCAAACTGGCTTTTGGTTAAAAGATTTTTTTTATCCAAATAAGACAAAATTCGTTTGCGAAATAACTTTTCCAAAATCTTTGGCAAAGGAGAAAGTATTGCAATAGGTCGGTAATTATCAACATTAGTTTTATCACCTTTATACCGTGGGATAACTCGGGTAATTTTCCATTTAGTAGGGAATGCCCCAGAAGATAAACACAAATTAAAAATATAAACAAGAGGTATAAGAATTACAGATGCAAGGTGTTTCAAAAGCTTATTTGAAAGTCCATCCAAGCGTAATGAATTACCTCAATTTAAATCTATTAAATTTTTTGGGAATTCGTCAAGACTAACTGGGGTCAAAAACATACTTGTACCGTCTGATTGAAGAAGGTATTCTTTATATGAATGAGCTGAAGTCGAGCCAAGACCACGAGTAACATCAGAACCAATACTAGCAAAATGAGCGCTGAAAAATTCTGCAATAGCTCCATTTCCCTTTGATTCAAGACCATTTTTATCTATTAATAATCCTGGGTAAAAATTATTCCAATTGTTTCCAATCTTTTGTTTAATTAGATCCCTTGTTTTTTTGGGTGAATCCGCATTCCTAAAAGAATTTTCAAAATACCTTTTCTCACTCGTTCTAAGAGTTGTCGCCAACAGCTTTTTATAATTTTTAAATCGTATAATATTATCAGGTGATGGATATTTCATTCTTATCTTATATAGACGATTTTTTTCATTAACTGATCTCAGGAGTGACTCATTAATCCATGGTTTTCGTGGGAATTTTTTTTTTTTACGATGTATTTTTTCATAAGGACAATGATAGTCTAATCGTTCATTTAATACTCTATAAAAAAATATCCAATGATCTATTAGGATCTCTCTCTTCTAAAACTTCACTCCAATCTACGTCACCAAGGGCTACTTTTAAATTATGTATATTTTTAAGTGAAAGATTTTTCTTTCTTGTAATGATCTCCCTAATCAAAGTCTTTTGAATCTTATAATCCGACATAATCATACAATGATCTGATGATTCGTCCATAATCACAAACGTAGCCTCACATGTATAAGGCGAGAGAATATTGTCAATAAGCGAAGTAGACGAGTCGGCTACACGTGACGGGACAAAACAAGCCGGATATAAATTACAAGAAAGAGAACATTCTAAAAACTGTAATGCATAATTATCAGTCCCATGATGGTCTGAAGATAAACATCTCATTTGGTCTGTAATAATTTGATGACCTGGGCATCCTGAAGATCTATAATATAGGTCATAAAATAGTCGGAAAAGTTACTTCAGCTGAGCGAGGCCCTCTAAATACAATGATTGGAACAGCTGCAGAAAGTAGAAATTTTTTACCGCCTTATTTTGTCTTTCCAAGAAAGAACTTCCATCCCACCATGCTAAATAGGAGTCCAAATGGGTCAGCTACTGGAGCAAAGCTGTCTGGGTGCATATCACAAGAGCTGTTCTGCAAGTACTTGCACCATTTAGTGGAGCATTCGTGTGCCTCACCTGAGCGAAAAAAGCTACTGATGCTCGATAATCATGAATCACTTATTTGGTAAAAGCTCTGAACAAAGCAAAGGAAAATGGCATTGTCCTTTTTACCATTCCTCCTCATAGTAGCCATAGGCTACAACCACTAGACGTCAGTATTTTTTCCCATTCAAAGCTCATTACAACAGAACTATGGGTAATTGGATGCTAAGCAATCCGGGAAAGACGGTTATCATCAACAATATAGCAGGATTGGCTGGTATATCCTTCCCAAGTGCGTTCACCCCTTCCAATATCCAGAGTGGATTTGCCAAATCTGGTATTTGGCATTTCAACCCTGACGTCTTTACCAAGGAAGATTTTTGTCCTTGTATGTAAGTGACAGACCAAGCATGTTGCCTGATCATATGGCTGATAAAAATGACAAAGACGAACCTCAAGGACTGCCCAAGTATACATACCCGAAAGTGGGTATTACAGGCTTCACTGGCAGTGAACAACCTTCCTCTTCCATTATCACTCCTGAGCAAGTCAGAACTTTTGTAAAAGTTGTTCCGAGAAAACAATCTACTAGGGGAAAGAAGTCTGGTTCAACAAAAGTATTAACTGATACTTCAGTTAAAAAACCAATTGAAGCTGAGGAGGAAGCAAAAATGGGGAAAAGAAGCAAAGTTGCAAGACCAAAAGCAATATGATCTTGAGAGCAATCAAAGTTTTTCAATGTATGATGGCTCATCTGTTCACCTAGGACAGGAAGAAAATGAGCAGCCTACAGAGGAAGAAGTATTTGATACTATTCCAGAGGGAGATCATGTGAAAGTGGTTTATGAAGGGGAATATCACCCTGGTGTTGTTCAAGCAAAGAATCATGACTCAGCTAAAATAAGCGTATTAGACATGACAGGAATACGTAAATGGAAGTGGCCTGAAAAGGAAGATTCCATAATCTATCCTCGCGAGGATATTTTGAAGATCTGAAACCCAGTCCATGCAAAAAGGAAAGTATAAAGACCATCCTCTTTCCTCACTTTTGAACATTGGTTTTGTACTTTAGTTTCTGAAGCTTTATTAGCCATTAAATTAATTAATACTTGTATGCATTTTTCAGTGGCCAAGTATGGACCGTAGGCTGGCTCAATCTGGACCACCCCCTACCAGATGGTACATAGTGAACCATGAGAAGTTTTTGTTAACTAGAGTAAAGGTTAAAAGTCATATAAAATACCCATAAAAACTATTCATTAAATACTACAGTTTGGTATAAGGAAAGCTACAAAATACATAACTGGTTGCACGTAAAGTCAATTTAAAAAAAAGTTGCTCAATATGAACCACCTTCCCCTATATATATATATATATATATATATATATATATATATATATATATATATATATATATATATATATATATATATATATATATATTATATATATATATATATATATATATATATATATATATATATATATATATATATATATATATATATATATATATATATATATATATATATATATATATATATATATATATATATATATATATATATATATATATATATATATATATATATATATATATACATATATATATATATATATATATATATATATATATATATATATATATATATATTATATATATATATATATATATATAGAGAGAGAGAGAGAGAGGAGAGAGAGAGAGAGAGAGAGAGAGAGAGAGAGGGGGGGGGGGGTATTTTTCGATATTATATAACGTTTAATGTGCATTGAGAGAGCTTTCCTTCTCTTTTAATGTGTTTTAAGCGTCCTGTGTTGTTCTTTTGTGTAATTTCAGTGCTTTCCGATAAGCAAAGATTCCCTACTGCGCTTTTTCGGTATAAAAGGGGTTCATTCATAAGCAATAAACATGACAAAACCTAAAGCAAAGCTCGTTAAGGTAAATAATTACCTCGTTAGGCTAAATACTAACTTGCACAAGTTGACGAAAGTATAAACTTTTAGATATACCACACAATTATTGTTCTGTTGTTCAGTCTTCTTCTCACCTTCTGAACTTCCACAACCAACACCTTATTCCCAATAGAAATAATTTTCTATTGGTAATTTTCAGTTTTCTATAAAAAAAACAGACAAAAATGTTTTAGCCCAACCGCTTTCTATTGCATGATCGCTTGATAGCAGGATCATATTGTCAGTATTGGATAATACGGCTAATGGTAAACAGGACTCTTTACCTTCGTCCAACTGGTTTATTGAGAAAATAAAACATCCAATTCCAACAGCAGGATTCCCTAAATCTCATCTCCAGTCCTATTAATGGTACTACCTTCTGTACTTTCCTAAAACCAATTAATAAATTTGTGCACCACCTACATGTACAGATGACGTTTACAGACTGCCCCTTACATCATGGGACATCCCTTCCAGGATCACACCAACATTACAAAATAAATAGATAAAAACGATTCGTTTTTTTTGCGGCAAATCCCTCCTTTTACCTTATTGTCTCCTCTCCTCTTTTAGTCGCTAACCTATGGTCACAAACATGAATACTGGTAACTAATCTATCAAGGTATCGATTAGTCACTCCCCATTTTAGTCACAAACATGACGAAATCTGGAGTAAAGCTTGTTAAGGTATATAATTACCCCACTAGGCCTAAATATTAAATTGCATAAGATAACAAAATCAACTACCAAAAACTTCACATGAAACGAACAAACCATTTGGATTCTCCCATCTTCAATCCATAGAACCCAAAAAAATCTTATAATTATTTTTATAATTTAACAAGCGAAAAAACCATAAAACTTCACACACTCTTTTCATAAAATAATGGTCTTTTAGATGTGTTCTGTTAACTTTTTTTTGTAACCCCCCTCCATCGATAAGAAATCCTGGATGCGGCCTTGTCTGCGTCAGTTGAGGGTGCTTTAAAATAAAGTGGTGAAAGTGCTGACTGATGATGATAAACGTTCTTCTCCAAGTTCTGATCCTAGTGAGTTCTGAAGTCCGTTTCTCTTTGGAACTCACTCAGATTCGACTCCTGTACGATATTCTGTGGCAAACCACTCAAGGCACTTAGGTAAACCTGACGCGCAGAAAGGTTTGATCGAGTAGTTGCTATTTTAAGGTGTCTAAAGTGACTTGTATTATATTCGTGAACACTTGAAACCGGCAAAGAAAAAGACTGCTAACGCCACTAAATTATAAAATTTCACTCGGTCGAAAAGGGGTAACATCGTAATTTCATCTTACTTGGACCTCACTGAGCAACGCTCATCATCACCAATTAGCACTCTCACCACTTTATTTTGAAACACCATCAACTGATACTGATGCTGACAAGTCTGCATCCGGGATCTTTTTATCGGGGGTGGGGGTAAATAAAGATTCGAAAAAGGTCTCAAAATTTGTTTGTATGCAACTTTGTTGCTTTCTTACAAGTCGAACAAAAGTTTGAGTTGTTTTTTTTTGGGGGGGGGGGGGGAGGGGGGGCTGAAGCCGTATATAACAAGGGAGCTTTTCTTCTGGTTCAACTTTACCTTATTCCGGTTGTGATTAGTACGTGTTAGATCATTAAGTTCTTCACAATTTGCTAGACTCTTCTTACTATCTGCTACAAACTTTTATGCCTTGTTTGAAACCTTGACCTAAAATCATTGTTGGGCTAAGATTGGCATAAAGTTTGTAACCCTCTTATTAAGGCCTGTAGTCTTTTAATTATCGCTATTAATCAATTGAGTTTTATTACTTAATTCCAGTTCGATTTTGGGTCGATGTAATGAGTAATAATTGAACAAAGGTCCAGAAGGAAAGGTCCTCTTTAAGGGCTACTATCTTTTATTATTGATTTTCATCGATCGACTTTGATTGCCCAGTTCAAATCCGAATTTTAGGCCGACGTTTTGAATGATGTTTCGACAAAGGTCTAGAAAAATTAGCTAATTTAGCTGAATTACTTTCAAATAATTTAGTTTGATTTTCATACCTAATTAGAAATGATTTAGGAACCATAGAATGGTAGTTTAAAAATTCTTTAATGTTGGGTAGAAAAGCTGTGGGTCTGGTTATACCTAAATTCGGAATGGAAGAGGTGTAATTGCTTAAAGTAAGGTTGTAAAAAACAAGTAAGGGGCAACATCTTCTCTTTCTCTGATTGTATCAGTTGTCTTTATACTGAAATAGTTGGCAATCAAATATTCCAAATATCAAATTTAACTATTATATAGCAATGATGTGAAATGAGAATCAACCTTGAAAAAGTGTACTCCCCCCCCCCAAAAAAAAAACTTTCTTAGAGGGGTCTAGGGGGCGAGAAATTACTAAAAGGAATGTTAAGTAGATGGATGGGGGGGGGTAATCAGAAGAACCATGCCTCTTAAGTAGATGTATGGGTGGAGGATAATAGGACAAACCATGTCTCTTGAAGATGCCAAGAAGTATGGATGATGCGGGAGACAGGAAAAGCTGGGAATGTCACAAAAGGAATAATTTTTTTTTTTTTTTTTTTTTTTTTTTTTTTTTTTTTTTTTTTTTTTTTTGTAGTTGTAGATGGATGGAAGAGGGGATAATTGGACAAGCCATCCCTCTTGGAGATGTCAAAACCATTTCTACTTTCGTGAAGGTGAGTCTATTTACGTGTATACTATACATTGACTCTTTACCGAGGTCTCTGAATGTTTAAGCCTACGCGTTTTGTAACCAATTGGATTCATTATATTTACAATGAGAATGATGTTAAAATTTACCTTGATCTGTGGATTTTCAAGCTATTAGAAGGATTATCAGTCAATAAGTACCAACCTAACTAGCGGTGTGTCATAATCCCCCCCTTTCCCCTCTGGGTTTGTCTTCATTTCAAGCACGTGTGTAAGAATTCATGGGGTAGACTCACAAAAACAGCAAAAAAGAATAATTGTAAAATTTGCAGCATGTATTATTTGCGAAATTTCGGGAGAGAGCTGTGGAGCCCCCCCCCCCCTTAACTTTCTTTATACTCCTTTAAATTATTTTTTAGGATACTAGCGAGAGAGAATATGTTAATTGTGACCGCTACATGGAGCAAATATTTGGCTGTCCGAGGATGAAATTTGCCGAAACACCTCAACGTTTAAACCCATTGCTTCATCCCCCCGATCCAATCGTTATCAACCATATGATTAAGTAAGTTCATTGTTTTTCATTTACTATCGAATCATAAGCACAAAGAATCAAGACATTGAGGGTAGGTCAGTCATTCATTAGACGCTTCGTATCGTACACCTATAAAGAAGATACGCCGAATAGCTGTTTAGTTTAAGAAAGTTGAACTCAATAATGCGTTTCGTCTCGAATAGCTGACGATGCAACTAAGGAAGCAGCACTTAATATTATGCAATTTTGTAATTTTAGAAAAGTAAATCTAATAAGAGGTTTCGTCGTGCACAAACAACACTACAACTATATATGTATAAGGGATTAGGATAATGGATCAACAGCAGACGTCGAAGTGCGTCGTAGTTTAAGTGAATCGAATTCATAAAACGTTTCGACTCGCACAACCGACTTTGAAATTAATGAAGCAGCACTTAAAACTTTGCATATTTTTTAATTTTAGGAAATCAAATCCAATTATAGGTTTCGTTACAACTAATGAAGCAGCAGTTGATGTTGTGCAATTTTATACTTTAAAAAAATTAAATCTAGTCAGGGGTTTCGTCTCGTACAACCAACACTCCAATCACATGTATGTAAAGAATTACGATAATGAAACAAAACCAGACGTCGAATAGCGTTTTAATTTGAAAAAATCGAATTTGGTAGACGTATTGTCTCGTATAATCGATGTTGCAACTAATTAAACAGTATTTAATGTTGCACAACTTTGTAATTTTAAGAAACCAAATTCAATACGAACTTTCGTCTCGCACAACCAACACTACAACCACATATAAATAAATATTTCCGATAATGAAACAACAGGAGACGCCAACCAACGTTGCAACTACAGAAGTAGCTGCTGATGTTGCCTAACATCAATTTATAAATTATAATTCATAATTTTTATTGGATTTAGACAGCTCAATAAGAGGTGTTGTCTCAAATTACGACGCTACAGTCATTTCCATAGATAGTTCTGATTTTGAAATATCAGCACATGCTACACAACTCTTAATTAAAAAAAAAAAAAACAATCAATATAATGGCGAGAATTACTTTCGATTTTTTTTTATGGCGTTACCAGAAAAGTTATTTTTTTAGAATCTTAGTTGTTTTTTAGATGAATATACCATAAAAGGTCCTTTTCAAAATTTAGGGAAGGGGGCAATCGGACTGGGGCTATAAGCAACTCATCGTTAGATAAAGATCGATCATTTCCTCCACTTGGAGGTTCGACTAGGTCCAAGGGTTGGTTGAGCCCGGGCCAAATTACAAATGCTATTGTAATTTTTCTTCCGCCCTGCATAGCATTTAATGCGA
Source organism: Artemia sinica (assembly GCA_027921565.1). Taxonomy (NCBI): domain Eukaryota; kingdom Metazoa; phylum Arthropoda; class Branchiopoda; order Anostraca; family Artemiidae; genus Artemia; species Artemia sinica. The sequence goes on from CM051256.1 coordinate 10,084,938, forward strand.
AGCAATAAATGATTTTAGAAATAATTTTTTGGATTTTCGAAATTATTTTCCAAGTTTTCGGTTCGAACAGAAGTTGATTTCTGACATTTTGGAAATGATTTATAAGTAAAATGAAGTAAAAATATAGTAACAGGTAAAATTTTTAACTAAGACGGTGAAGGTAAAAAAAAACTGTACCCATCCTAATTTTGGTCTATTTTACTACTTTATTCTTTTTCCTATCCTTTTAAGCATATGTTATTCTTTTTCCTCTTTTTCTGTTTATTCTCTATTTTACTATTTATGTTTTTCATCAATTCTTAATAATCACTTTCTAACATAATATATAAATCCATAATCCAAGTAGATATATGATATTTGGCCCCACACTTAAAAACTGTGGTTTTGCTACAAAGGCCCTGTGAAACAGACAAAAGGCTCTCAAAACAAGAGGAAAAAGTTAACATAAACTAGAGAACAACATAAAAAGGTAATATCGTCTAGGTCTGTAAGGTATCTTCTGATAAATGGCGCTCTCGCTTCTGGTATGAGATTCTTACAGAATGAAAGTATTTTTTTCATTTTAAAACCTTTCAAATATTTCAAATACAGTATATTTTTTCTCTATTTTTCAACTGTAATCGTATTTAATAACTTTTTTTGACCCGTTCCGATTTTAAGTAATTGAACCTAGATTTTAGGTTTCGGATTTTTCTTCAATTATAAGTAACTTTGCTCTCATCACCTGTGTACAATTTAATTTGGTACAGAATTCTTAGTGTATCAATTTCTCTGCTACCACCCTTCTACTCCAACTTATAAGACCATTGTATACGTATACCAAAAAGAAGCAGAGAGAATAACTGCTCTTTACTTTCGTACCAAAAAGTGCTTTGTTATAATAGTAAAAACTTTTGGTTCTTCTTCTTCGTATGATTACGAGGTCTGTGGATGTCGGAAAATTACCTGAAATGCTTACACTGATTATTGGTCGTCCCTAACTATATTCCGAAATTCCCTTACTAATAGTCCATTTAGACACATGGGAAAACCGATGAGAAAGAATGATTGGTACGACGGGGAAAATGTTCAAACGATAAGTACAAAATTTGTCCCTAAAAAGCACAGATAACATGAATTTATGTGCGCCAAGTCTCTTAAGCAAAGTGTATTTCTTGCCAAGTATCTTCCTCTTTCGTGTTGTTTTCCTACAAAACATTACTTATGCTGGATAAAGCCAAGTGTATTTCTTGCCAAGTATCTTCCTCTTTCGTGTTGTTTTCCTACAAAACATTACTTATGCTGGATAAAGCCAAGTGTATTTCTTGCCAAGTATCTTCCTCTTTCGTGTTGTTTTCCTACAAAACATTACTTATGCTGGATAAAGCCAAGTGTATTTCTTGCCAAGTATCTTCCTCTTTCGTTTTGTTTTCCTACAAAACATTACTTATGCTGGATAAAGCCAAGTGTATTTCTTGCCAAGTATCTTCCTCTTTCGTGTTGTTTTCCTACAAAACATTACTTATGTTGGATAAGGCCAAGTGTATTTCTTGCCAAGTATCTTCCTCTTTCGTGTTGTTTTCCTACAAAACATTACTTATGCTGGATAAAGCCAAGTGTATTTCTTGCCAAGTATCTTCCTCTTTCGTGTTGTTTTCCTACAGAACATTACTTATGCTGGATAAAGCCAAGTGTATTTCTTGCCAAGTATCTTCCTCTTTCGTGTTGTTTTCCTACAAAACATTACTTATGCTGGATAAAGCCAAGTGTATTTCTTGCCAAGTATCTTCCTCTTTCGTGTTGTTTTCCTACAAAACATTACTTATGCTGGATAAAGCCAAGTGTATTTCTTGCCAAGTATCTTCCTCTTTCGTGTTGTTTTCCTACAAAACATTGCTTATGTTGGATACAGCCAAGTTTATTTCTTGCCAAGTATCTTCCTCTTTCGTGTTGTTTTCCTACAAAACATTACTTATGCTGGATAAAGCCAAGTGTATTTCTTGCCAAGTATCTTCCTCTTTCGTGTTGTTTTCCTACAAAACATTACTTATGCTGGATAAAGCCAAGTGTATTTCTTGCCAAGTATCTTCCTCTTTCGTTTTGTTTTCCTACAAAACATTACTTATGCTGGATAAAGCCAAGTGTATTTCTTGCCAAGTATCTTCCTCTTTCGTGTTGTTTTCCTACAAAACATTACTTATGTTGGATAAAGCAAAGTGTATTTCTTGCCAAGTATCTTCCTCTTTCGTGTTGTTTTCCTACAAAACATTACTTATGCTGGATAAAGCCAAGTGTATTTCTTGCCAAGTATCTTCCTCTTTCGTGTTGTTTTCCTACAAAACATTACTTATGCTGGATAAAGCCAAGTGTATTTCTTGCCAAGTATCTTCCTCTTTCGTGTTGTTTTCAAACAAAACATTACTTATGTTGGATAAAGCCAAGTGTATTTCTTGCCAAGTATCTTCCTCTTTCGTGTTGTTTTCTTACAAAACATTACTTATGCTGGATAAAGCCAAGTGTATTTCTTGCCAAGTATCTTCCTCTTTCGTGTTGTTTTCCTACAAAACATTACTTATGCTGGATAAAGCCAAGTGTATTTCTTGCCAAGTATCTTCCTCTTTCGTGTTGTTTTCCTACAAAACATTACTTATGTTGGATAAAGCCAAGTGTATTTCTTGCCAAGTATCTTCCTCTTTCGTGTTGTTTTCCTACAAAACATTACTTATGCTGGATAAAGCCAAGTGTATTTCTTGCCAAGTATCTTCCTCTTTCGTGTTGTTTTCCTACAAAACATTACTTATGCTGGATAAAGCCAAGTGTATTTTTTGCCAAGTATCTTCCTCTTTCGTGTTGTTTTCCTACAAAACATTACTTATGTTGGATAAAGCCAAGTTTATTTCTTGCCAAGTATCTTCCTCTTTCGTGTTGTTTTCCTACAAAACATTACTTATGCTGGATAAAGCCAAGTGTATTTCTTGCCAAGTATCTTCCTCTTTCGTGTTGTTTTCCTACAAAACATTACTTATGTTATCTTCCTCTTCCTCTTTCGTGTTTCCCAAGTATCTTCCTCTTTCGTGTTGTTTTCCTACAAAACATTACTTATGCTGGATAAAGCCAAGTGTATTTCTTGCCAAGTATCTTCCTCTTTCGTGTTGTTTTCCTACAAAACATTACTTATGCTGGATAAAATCTGATGGTTCTAGATAAGAATCAACAAATCTCGAACTTTCATGTGCTCGAGAGTTGACATACTTTCCACTTTCAAAAATGCTTGCTCATTTTAAGCGGGGCTCCCATGGCGTCAATAAAGTTAATAAACTTTTTCATGAAAATGCGAATCATAAAGTTTGTCCCACTCACAAAAGGACTTCACCTTTTTGACTTTACAGCAATTTTTTCATAGAAAGTAACTGAAATAGTCAGACATAAAGCTGAGACAACCATCTTTTTAAGCATTTTCCCCATTTAATAATATTCAAAAATATTTTTTTTTCTTTTATCAAGCAAAATATTTAAAAAGTATACACTATTTTACTTGTAGAAACTAATTTGCATGTTGTTTATTTGAAATTTTCCACGCGGCTTCTGATACTGGTTGAACTTTGTGGGCTTTCTTGAAAAAGTTAAATAAAGTTCAACTTTTTTCCGACAGCAATAAAGTCAACAGTCATGCGAGGAAAACAGTTTATTAACTTTTTGGACAGCTTTATTAACTCTATTGACGCCGTGGGAGCCCTGCATTACTCGACAACACACATAAAACTGGTCGGTACCATAAAGAAACTAGAACAATTCCTAACTCCAAAACCGATCGGTACTATGGAAAAAATCAATCGGTTTTCCCATGGTACCGACTGGGTTTTGTGCGATTCCACATTTCTCTAATTGGGCTATAATTCTTGACATTCGTCTGTTGTTCCATTGGGTCTGTTGTATTCACTATCACTAATATATTTCTGTCAGTTAAGTATGCAGACGATTCAGTATTTATTCAGTAATTCTCGTTGTTGGTGTTATTGATAGAAGCTGAAAAGGATATTCCTTGTCATCTCTCAACAAAAAGTGTTAATGCTACACTATTGAAGTGATGAAAAGACACAAGTTCTTTTTGTCTTATGCAGCCATTGCAAGACATAATTGTCTGAAGCAAATGCATTAAGGATGTTCATAAGACAGAAATGTCATGGGAAAAAAGAAATATACCATTCGAACCTCTATTCAATGCTCTTTCAAAATGTAATAACTATTAGGTGTTCTGTGTGCGTGGGTTCAATCACAGGTTCTTCTGAGTTTTGGCTTGCTTCTTTGTATTCATTATAAGGTAGATTTTATGTCAATTGACTTTGTTGGTTGAGTTGATCAGTTGGTTGAAGCTGCTAAATATTGCGATTGCTGAAACGACTGGCAAAACAAGGTGATTTGCTGCAACAAATAAATACTGTCATCAAGCGTGCTAACACGCTTAAGCAGTGCTAAAACCCTTAAGGGGACACTGGTCTAACATTCTCTTAAAGCTTACCATTCTTCACAGGATGCTTATGAAAGACTCAAAAAATTCTTCGAACTATTGGATTTGTATCTTTGAGGTCATCTTTTTGTTTGATAGGTCATTTGCTTAATGTCTTCGTACACTGATTCACATTGAAAGCGAGATCGAAATTTTCTTCAGTGTCATCTTTGGTCGTTTGTGATTCAGTAGAAGTTCACAGTTTTGCCATAAAGAACATAGGAAACTGCTAGATGCAAGCTATGAGTTCAATATTTTGATGCTGCATTCATGTTAAAAGCCTAAATTGAACCATTACTGCATCTTTGTCAGTCTTCTATGAAACAAAATATTCCTTGAGCTTCAATGAAAACTCATTTAACTTCTTATATACCAATTCAACAAGTTTTTGTTGTTCAACGACCCATGTACTAGATTCCAAGTGACCAAAACCATCCAGTTGAACATCTTAGAAACTCTTGAAACGTGCTCTTAGAAACAAGCTCTAGAAATGGATTGCTGCTGAGTCCTAAATGCAGCCCTGCTTTGACAACCATAGAGATCCCATCGTAGAGGTGGCCCGTAAAATATCACAGCTATTTGTGAACCATCCTCACCCTTCTTTGAGCCTCAATGGGACGATTTCGTCGAGAGGCAGCTAAGAGGAGTGGTTGGCATCTCCTTGTGTGTCTCTAGAGGCACCGGTGGAAACAAAGGACTTTTAATGTTATAAGTAACTAAATGAGTGCCTGGACATATCGAAACAGTATTTGACCATATTTACTAGTAAGCAGTGTAAATCATTTGCATTACATTCTCCGACGCTTTAAAGCTTTAGTAAATGCTTGAATTTTCCTTTTTAAATTTGAATGTCAGAGTTTTGTGGATTCGGTTCGATTTTCTAAAAATATTAAGTTTTAAAAAAGGCTAAAACTTGAGTTTAAACCTTGTACTCGCACTTGTTAATATTTTAAAATTGTTACTAAAATATATGGAACATCTGGAATGTACTCAGAACTGGGACATCGGGGCCCGCTCACTCCCCTTCCCCTCGAAATACCAAAATTTTACGAATTTGATGGGACTTCTTATTCAATATATGAAATAAGATTTGTTTTTTTTATTATTATTATTCCCCCCCCCACCCCCCAGCCACGAAAAAATCCTAAACATGTGCCTGTCCTATGAGTAAACTTTCTGGAATTAAATAATCAGCCTTTATGTTTTAAAATTGATAAACAGGATGAAACCGGCTTAATTCAAAGTTGGGAATTGAGTGACTACCATCAATCTCTAATTTTAAAAGGCCTAGTTTAGGTATTTTTTACATTGTTTCGATTGGCTTTTCTGTAGTGAAACTGCACCCTTTTTGTATTTATTGCTGTCAACAGGGTTTAATTTATTCTATTTCATTTTAAAGTGTTGACGGGGCAGAGCTGAAGAATACTTCATGTTATGACATTGACATGGAAGTGAATGATACTCTAAAGACTCAAATGAACAGTTTTCTCCTGTCTACCGCCAGTATGCAGGAAATACAGGTATTTATAATCACGGGGGAAGTCGTATTGTTTCTGTATTGCCGGATGAGACGAACTACTGGTAGTCTCTTATAATTACACAACATTCGATCTAAGGAAATTTCTCCAATCAGATAAGTCTAAACAAGCTTTATGCCTCGTCAACTCGGTCTTTTTTTTTTTTAGGTTTACCAGCTACCAAAGACATTATTGATATTGCTTCCACTGCGGTAATGCATTATAGAAATTGGGGTTAAATGTTCTTAACCCATTAATAACAATTTCACTTATTTTGTTAACTCGTTTTTCTCAACTTACCGACTTGTATATTTTTTGTACTTTTGTCAAATAAATGTGTTAAATTTGTGAGTCATTTTCGACCACTTCTGAAAGTTCAATAACTTCCAATTTTATCAGTGTATGCACTTCCGATGACAGTGCAATAATACAAAACCAGTATTCCCCCCTCTTGAATACTACCCCTTTTATAAATAAAATAACAAAATAATCTGGTGGTTGGGCACAACAAAACTTTTAAAACAAACACTAATGTACAATATTTGATAGCGTTGTGGTAACAACATTTGCATGCGGCTGAGATAACTTTAGTTCGAATCTTAGATAAGACAAACAAAATTTTTAGAGAAGACTAAGGAGTTTTTAGCCTTAGAGAAGACTAAAGATTTGTATATTTAGTCTTAAGAAAACTTTAAGTTGAAAATAATTACAAAAGTTTTTTTTTAGTTCGTTTTAGAAATTTAGAAATAGAAAACCATTTTTTGTCAAGAATTTCCAAAAATGAGTGAAAACTAATGGGTCCGAAACGCATTTGGCTTCACTTAGATCGATCATTCTAAATCGTTTGCCTCAACTTAAAAACTTTTTTTACTTGGACTTTTCTGACTTAATCAATTTTATATCTGTTTTGTAAAGCCCAATTCGGTTTGTGTTTCTCGTTTTCACTTATATTCATAGATTTTCGAGAAAAAACTATTTCCTACTTTTTGGTCCGTTTTGACGGTTTATTTTTTTAACGAGTTTTTAAAAGGAATGAATTTTTATGGTTGTTTTTTAAAATAGGTTCTAAGGTCACGATGACAATTTACTAGTAAGAGATTAACTGTACGGCTTAAAAAAAATTAATTAGTTTCAATTTATATATAAAATAAAATAAATAAGGTCTAATAAATCAAGGCAGAGTAGTTGATTGGCTGTAACAATTGCCATGGATAGAATTCGCATTTAATGAATTTTCTCTTATTCGTTGGATTGGTCACCTTTTTGTATTTTTTTTTTGTAAGAAAAGCAAATTGTATTGCTCATTGTGTTCATTGCTCGTTGTATTCTATATGTTATTTTTTGCTTCTTTTTTTCAAATATTTAAAATTTTTATTGATTTTTAAGTATTTTCAAATTTATTTCTAATTTTTTTAATTTCGTTTTTGTATTATTGATTATTTAAATTACTAATATAATATTTAGAATAAACAGCTTGAATAAATATTTAATGTATTTAAGTAATATCTAATAGCACGCTTATTACACAAGTGCTCATGCTCAGTGCTCGCTTACTTGCTCATGCTCAGTTATATATTTCTGTATATAACTTATATAGGCCTAGTCAGTGAGTTACACATATTTATAAGTAGTAGGCTAAATATGTCACTCAGTTATATATTTCTGTATATAACTTAGATAGGCCTAGTCAGTGAGTTACACATATTTATAAGTAGTAGGCTAAATATGTGACTGAGTTATATATTTCTGTATATAACTTATATAGGCCTAGTCAGTGAGTTACACATATTTTAAGTAGTAGGCTAAATATGTCACTGAGTTATATATTTCTGTATATAACTTATACAGGCCTAGTCAGTGAGTTACACATATTTATAAGTAGTAGGTTAAATATGTCACTCAGTTATATATTTCTGTATTCAACTTAGATAGGCCTAGTCAGTGAGTTACACATATTTATAAGTAGTAGGCTAAATATTTCACTGAGTTATATATTTCTGTATATAACTTATATAGGCCTAGTAAGTGAGTTACACATATTTTAAGTAGTAGGCTAAATATGTCACTGAGTTATATATTTCTGTATATAACTTATATGCCTAGTCAGTGAGTTACACATATTTATAAGTAGTAGGCTAAATATGTCACTCAGTTATATATTTCTGTATATAACTTATATAGGCCTAGTCAGTGAGTTACACATATTTATAAGTAGTAGGTTAAATATGTCACTGAGTTATATATTTCTGTATATAACTTATATAGGCCTAGTCAGTGAGTTATGTATATTTAAAAGTAGTAGGTTAAATATGTCACTGAGTTATGGCCTTTGCAAAACAAAAGTGATCCGTTTATCTGGCCTCCCCCAGGCCATTCAGCGTGTCCCCAGGTGGCGATAGGGGAACGCTCTGCAGATATGTAGGGTACCTCCATAGGAGGCACGGACCAAGGGGGGACCTTGTCCCTGGGGGTCCATAATAGAATCTGGGGCACCCTTGCCCGGGGTCATAAATACAGGGGGAGGAGGAAGAAGGCCCCTCAAATGTACACTCAAAAGGGCCCACTGGTTTGTCCACAAGTTCCACGAGTTGCAAACCTTCTCCCAGCAATGGGTTAAATTGCATGGTGATGCAGAACACCATCGCGGGAGGATCCTCTATAGGAGGACAACTGTGGCAGGGCGTAAGATCTAGATCTATGGACAACGGCCTCTGCAAAGGGCTGCCTCGACCTTTTCGGGGTACCTGCAAGACTGGGGACCTTGCGGTCAACTCTATTCCCACTTGAGGAGTGGCGCCCCTCGAGGAAATTATAGCCTAGTAAACGACACAGCATTCGCACGGGATTCTGACTAATGGACAATTCTTCTGGGATTGGTATGTTTTGATGGGCGTCTTTGGGCTGAAAAACCTCTTCCTAGCTGATTTATCTGTTACGGGTTGCCTCCCCGTAGTAGCATAATATTTGTAGGCATGAATATATAATGAGTCGGAGGTAATAGGCTTGAGATTGTCTGTGCAGGATTTCGACTCTTGTTGATAGAAGAGCATCGCCAAGTGCTGAAAACCATGTTGTGACCAAGATGGGCCCAGGATTGCACAAAGCCTCCATTCATGGAGGTCCCAGGGACTTCTTGCTGTCCGGTTCTAAGCCGGCTTAAGCACTTCGGTGTAGACTTGAGAAGATATGTGATCCCCGTCCTGCACTGGTATCCGGGATCATTGCTTTTCCTGAGGCGAAAAAAATTTCAATGATTTAAAGAACATGAAAATTGGAACTTGGAATGTTACGACATTAAAAAATGACTATCGTATCGACATTTTGACTGACGAATTCAGACGATTCGAACTGGATTTATTAGGAGTTTCAGAAACTCATATCCCAGGGGTAGGAAGCATGAAATTAGGTGATATAGAATTTGTTTACTCAGGCAGGAAGGATGGGTTACATAGACAGGGAGTAGGGCTCATGATGAATAAGGAAGCTGCTAAGTCTTGTTTAGGCTGGGAAGGTATTAATAATAGAATACTAATTGCTCATTTTATGACTAGAAAGTTCAAGGTATCAGTTATAGTAGTATACGCCCCTGTAGAACCGACTGATGGAGATACTAGTGACTCAGATGAATTTTACTTACAGTTACAGGAGCAAATAGACAAGGTCCCAGGTAGAAATATGATGTTATTACTGGGAGATTTTAACGCCCAGGTTGGTAGAAATAAGGATAGATGGTATCCCAGCTTAGGTAAATTTGGTGTAGGAAAAGAAAACAGTAATGGATACAGACTTTTGCAATTTTGTAGGTATAACAATCTAGTTATAACCAATACGGTGTTTGGTCATAAAATGGCTCATAAGCTAACATGGTATTCACGTGATGGTAAGACAGCAAACCTTATTGATTATGTTATAGTAAACCGAAGACTGGCAGGATCAATACAAGATACTAGGGTATATAGGAGTGCTGTTATTGATGTTAAAAGTAAAGATCACCATCTAGTAGTGTCAAGGGTTAATTTAAAGCTGAAATATCGGAAGGGTAACTACCTCCCGGGAAGTTATGATGTTAGTAGACTCCAGGATGAGAATTTGAGAGAAACTTTCCAGGAACAGTTGAATACTAAACTTGAGAGTTTAAAATTTGATAATGTGGAAGATGGTTGGAATAATTTTAGAAAAATAATTTGTGAAGTTGCTGAAGGTGTATTAGGGAAGAAAGCTAGAACTGCAGCTAGGAATATTAGTGAAAAAGCTTTATGTTTAATAGAAAGGAGAAAGGACTTGTACAAGAATTATCTGAGTGATAGATCGCATGAAAACAAAAGAAATGTAAAGAAAGTGGAGAAAGCATTGAAATATGAACTAAGGAGGTGTGAAGTGGAGGCCATGGATAAAATTGCCGAGGATTTAGAAGATGCAGCTAGACGGTCATAATAGTAAAATATTGTACTGGCACGTTAACAAATTGAGAGGTAGTAGTCAATCCGGACTTGTCCCAGTTAAAGATAGGAATGGGGTGGCAATTAGCGATAAGGACAAAAGCTAAAGCGAGATGGGCCGAACATTTTGAGAACTTGCTTAACCGAGATAGAGTTGCAGGAAAAAATATAGAGGAAAATGAAAAAGTTTGTGATACCTTGGATGTGAAGGAAGATTTGTTTTGTGAGGAGGAATTACTAACAGTACTAAAAGGATTAAAGAATAATAAGGCTCCAGGTGCTGATAGGGTAGTAAATGAGTTTCTTAAATATGGTGGCTCTGAGGTTAGAAATAAGTTATTGAAGATTATGAATATGATTTTTGAAAAAGGGGAAGTACCTAACGATTTTAGGAAAACCTTAATTAAGCCACTTTATAAGAAAGGTGATAAAAGTGAGTGTGGTAATTATCGAGGCATTAGTCTGGTCTCTGTAGGTAGCAAATTGCTTAGTAATATGATACTTTTTAGACTGAGAGATGCCGTAGACAAAGTTTTAAGAGAAGAGCAGTGCGGTTTTAGAAAAGGTAGAGGATGTGTTGACCAAATTTTCACTCTTAGGTTAATAATTGAGAAGTGCCTAAGTTTTCAAACACCTTTGGTCCTCAGTTTTATAGATTATGAGCAAGCGTTCAATTCTGTTGATAGAGGAGCTTTAGTAAAGGTTTTATCCTTGTATGGTATACCAGACAAATACATTAAAGTGATTAGTGCTATGTACGAGAATAACACTGCTGCGGTTAAGGTAGGAAATGAGGTTAGCAGCTGGTTTTGTATTAAATCAGGAGTTAAGCAGGGTCGTGTTCTATCCCCCTTTATATGGATTATTTTGATGGACTTTGTTTTAAGGAGCACAGGAAAGGCAATGGGAGACCATGGAATCAAATGGGGAGGAAAAAGTCTCCTGGACTTGGATTATGCTGATGATTTAAGCATCCTAGATGAAAGTGTGAGCAAAATGAATGAAGTTTTAGAGGTTTTGCGAGTTCAGGGTGCTAGTATTGGTTTGAAAATTAATGTTAGGAAGACTAAGTCACTAAGGCTAGGAATAAGTGAAGATGAAAAGGTGACGTTGGGTAATGAAAAGATTGATCAGGTGGGCAGCTTCACTTACCTTGGTAGTATTATTAGTAAAGATGGTGGGAGCAGTGAAGATGTTAAAAATAGAATAGCCAAGGCTCAGGGTGTTTTTTCACAGTTAAAAAAAGTCTGGAAGAATAGGAAGATAAGTCTGCAAACCAAGATTAGAATCTTAGAAGCTACAGTGATGACAGTGGTCAAATATGGCTCTGAAGCATGGACGCTCCGAAAAGCGGATGAAGATTTGCTAGATGTTTTCCAGAGAAATTGCTTAAGGATTGTTCTGGGTACCCGGCTGACTGACCGTATTTCAAACAATAGGCTATACGAAAAATGTGGTTCAATACCGCTTTCTAGGTCTATAATGAAAGAAAGGTTGAGGTGGTTAGGGCATGTTGTGCGGATGAAGGATGACAGATTGCCGAAGATTGTTCTTTTCGGCCAACCATCTAGGGCTAAACGGAAAGCAGGTCGTCCCCGTCTGGGTTGGGAGGACGTCATAAAGAAAGATTTAAAGGAAATGGGAACTTCGTCGGCGGGTGTAAAAAGGGAGGCTTTGAATAGATTGGGGTGGAGGAGGAGCGTGCGTAGCTGTGTTGGCCTCAGGCGGCTTGGTGCTGCGATGAGTTGTTAGTAGTAGTAGTAGTTGTATTTAAGTTGACAGCTTCACTTACCTAGATCGTATTGATAGTAAAGACGGTTTGTGCAGTGAAAAGTAAAGTTTATTAGTAAAGTGAAGTGGTGTATATTAAAAGTAGAATAGTCAAAGCCCATGGTGTTTTTTACTGTTTAAAAAAATTCGGAAGAATAGAATGATAAGTCAATGAACCAAGATTAGAATATGGGAAGCTACATTGATGATAGTGGTTAAATACGGTTCTGATGCGAGGGTGCTTCTAGAAACGGAGGATTTTCTTGATGTTTTCCAGAGAAATCACCGACGGATTGTTTTGGGTTCCCGACTGACTGACTGTATCTCAAACAGTAAGCTGTTTGAGATACGCCTGCGTCTGGGGTAACTTAAGTTTGAATCTTAGATAAAACAAAATTGTTTCTTAGAGTTTTTAGGACTAAGGAGTTTTTTGCCTTAGAGGGTTCAATCCAGATTTCTAGGGCTATAATGAGAGAAAGGTTGAGATGGCTAGGATACGTTCTGCAGACGACGGATGAAAGATTGCCAAAGATGGTCCTTGTCATCCAACCATCTTGGGCCAAACGAAAAGCAGATTGTCCCCGAATGAGGTGGAAGGATGTCTTAGGGAAAGTTTTAAGGGAAACAGGAACTTCTTGGGAGGATATAAAGAGGGAGGCTTTGAATAGGTTAAAATGGAGGAGGAACACAGCTGTCTTGGCCCCAGGTGACCTGGTATTACAGTTAGTTCTTATTAGTGGTATTTTATAAGTATATTTCAATTAGTATTTGTAGCTTTTTATTGATTTTAGGAGTTGTCTCTTGTACTATTTTTTTTTAATTTAGTCCGATTTGTTTTTCTTTGTATTCTCTTAGCATTGAAGACGACTCCGTTGGGATCCTTACTGAATTTATGCTTTCATTTTCTCCGCTTTGTTTCGCTGGCTGACAATTTACCTCGTTGATATTTGTCCTTCGCGATTTTTTTTCTTTTTGTTTATGTTTTCTCTACTTATGCTCTTATTTTTTCTTCTTTTTTGTCAAAGAGATTTATAGGATTGATTTTTGGAATAAATATTATACTAACAAACAATAAAGAGGAGATTACTTTGACTCTTACTTTGACGCTACGCTCTGATTACTGTGACTCTTAAAAAGGGCACTAGAACTTATGATTACCAATCCAATGAGTTCCCTCCAAAGCATATACAACCACCCTTTTTATAAGAACCTTATATACCCCAAGAGCATGAATTAAACCCTTTCCCTGAGAGCTGTAGGGGGGGGGGGTGTCTTCCTCACACACATAATTTCCGAAACCTTCAACTCCAATGGCTAGAATTGTTATCTCCAAATTTTGATTGGAGGTGGTAAAGCAAATACTGAGCTTGCATGAGGGGGGAGGCTGTTTTCTCTCAAATCACTTATACTCTTAAAAAGGGCACTATAACTTCCAATTTCAAATCTAATGAGCCCCATATGACCACCCATTCAATAAAATCCTTATTTGCCCTCATAAAATAACTTACAATCCTATCCTCAGTGTAGGGTTAAACTGCATTGTGTCTATTTTGCAATTGGCTCTCTACAAAATATAAAAATATGTTTTGCTTTCTTCTCTTTGTCTAAGCTTTTTTTGGTTTTCCTTTTGTCGCTCTATATTTTTTTCCTTCTCATTCTCTTTGCTCTGTTTTTATACTGAAATGGTCAAATCTTGTTTAGTTTGAAGAATGGACAGTGAATTTTTTTTGCCGAAAGTTAATCACAATTAAACAAAAATAAAGAATACAGTAAACAAAACACACACAAAACACAGTGAAACAAAAAAAGGTTAAACATAAATTATGAATAGTCAGAAAACTGACAAACGTAACATTAAATTGTAATCCTACATAGGAAACAGAATTTAATACGAATTAAGATCATGATTGTTTAAAACTTGGCTTTTAAGGGTATGATTGAACGATGCTAGTAGGGGAAAGATTAGAAACTCAGCTAGTGTCCTGAGTAGAAAAGGCAAAGAAAGTTCGAAAAAAAGTATTTTTCCTATGACGAAACCCAAACAAGGGGAGGTTTTGTGGGGGCTGAGCTCAGCCCAGTGAAGGGAGGTCCCAGTCCCCGCCTGAAAAAAGCAAGGGCTATGTGTGAGGGCAGAAGGCCTAATTTGCCGGTCTTAGTGTATGAAGGGAAGTGACAGAAAGTCGGTGAAGCGGGGTTTTGTCCTTTAATACAGTAGCTTTAAAATAAGAACGTCAGTAATAAAAAAAAAATGAGTAAATAAAAGCAAATGAAGCAAAGGGATGCAGAAATCAGCAACAGCAAAAATTCGAAGTAGTAAGTGCTAAAAGAGAGAGAGAGAGAGAGGCTGCATAATATTGGCGTCTGTAAGGTATAATTAAATTCCTATAGGTTTGATATTACTAAATTTTAAAAGGATGTAGGCTTTATTCACGGAGTTACAACTTTTTTGGCGCGGATCTTTGTGTTTTGAGAGGCTAAATCGTAGATTTCTAGTTTATTCCGTCCACTTGGACCACAAAGAAAGATGATAAAATAATCATTCTCATTTCTAAATTTAGCTCATTTCCTTAGGACATTTGATAAAGACAGTGTTTACATTATCCCCGAGTGTTTTTTTTAGGTTTCCCTGAAATCCGCAAAAGACAATTGCTTTTTCCGGAATCTCCTCTAAAATTGACGATTTTTCATTTTGTGCTCGCGTTCGTTTATTTAAGAACGTTGATTTTCAGGGAGATTTCAGAGAACCAATTTTTTTTTTTTGAAGTCAGGGGGATCTTAAAAAAATTAGGATATTGAAAGCACTGATAACAAATTAAATCTATAAGGTAGACTTTTAATTTTTATATAAGATAGGATTATGACCATTTTCTTTATCTCAATCTATTCCTGTCTCTAAAAGACAATCAAGTCAGCGTCCTCTAAGGATTATTTCCTCTAATAATTTTGTGTTTCCTGTTATTAAATTTATTGATTAACTGCCTCGTTTTTTTTAGAACCTGGATAATAAGATTCACGAGACTGTTGATTCTATAAATCAGTTGAAAACATCGAGAGAATTCTTTTTGAGCTTCTCCAAAGATCCACAACAGTTTATTTACAAGTGGCTCATGTCACAGTCTAGAGATCTCAAGGTAAGATTGTTCATTTTTATATTGTAGCTAATCAATTCTAATAATAATTTGCGTACTTGTATGATAAACCCCCTACCACTCAAGTTGTTAATTCATTGGCGTATTATAGGTCCGTTTTTTTTTTTTTTTTTTTTTAGTTTCTTTCAGCTTAGCGTGAGACAAGACAGAGAGAAGTGACAGAATTGATGGAAAATATATTATTAGGACAGTGTGAAATTAGGAAACAATTCTTACTACATGTAATATGCAGAATATAATATGCAGAACATAATAAGCAGAACATATAACATGCAGAATAATTGCACCTAACACATTAGGAATGCCCAAATTTGTTTCTAAAGTATTATATTTTTATCTTACTTTGGTATATTTCATTAGGATTGAGCGTCAGAGTAACATATTAGAAGAATATTGGACAGGGGGTATATCATGCAAGTACCATAATTTGATTCCTGGTTGTTCGAATAGGAATGTGCTTGCCGGCTTTTGACAGCTAATGGTAACTGAATTAAAAAAAAACTGTTTACATTTGAAAAATTTTCAAATTTAAAAGGATATCCATATAACGATTATTCAGAAATGGTTGCTATTATCCTTGTCAAACTTCAAAGAGATGACAAAAACGAATTTATGGAATTTTCAAAAAAAAGGCTCCAAAACCATCGAAGAACTAGGAAGATCGAAATAAGAAAAAAGTAAACAATTAAAATTTCCGTCCGATTAAAACCCCTGTATGTGGGGGGGAGGGTACATTCTCTTATCATATTGTAGCTGATAATTCGATTTGTAATGTTTGATGTAAATTTGTGATACTATGAAATAATTGATAATATGTAAATTTCTTTTTGATTGTGATTTTAAAGATTCGGTATAAGTTTCACATTCACATATGTGCTCCTAAAGTAAATAAAAACGACAATTAAGGCCCTTCTTGTTAGGTCCGATTTTTTTTTTTTTTTTTTTTTTTTTTAATAATGAATCCTATAGGATTTAAAATACCTGCAATAGCCATTATGTAAGGTATTATAGATGCATTGAGTTTCTTGTGATAGAAAGGAGACTGTTCGTCTTGGCACTAGGCTTCTATGTATCCTATTCTCTCAGTTTCATATTGTAGCTTATCATTTTTTACAATAATTTGATTCTTGGTTGTTCGAATAGGAGTATGCTTGCAGGCTCTTGACTGAGCTAATGCTTTCTGAAATATTGTTCAAACTTCGATGTAGAAAATGCTGTTCAAAATTTATGAAAAGTTCTCACAAGCAAAAGTCAGTACCATATTTTATATGTCTACCATAGATATAAACCATATTAAAATAAGAATGACTCATCTATTTGTTAGAAAGATTAAACTATGTTTAATTTTGGTAATGGCATAACAAAATCACTGGTACATGAAGTTCCTCATTATTCGTAAAACTTTAACAATATTAAACGTCCTCTTTTTCATATTTGAAATATGAATCAGAAATAGTATTAACACGCAGTAAAATGAAATAGATAATAAAAATGAGTTTCAAAACTTTAAAAAGCATTTTCGACAAGCTCATCATTGTGCTTCACAAAGTACGGAACAAAAGACGATAGATACTGTTTTGACGCCTTCTGGGGGGGGAGGGGAGGAATTCGCGTAACGAAATGAGAGCTCCTCTATGTGTTTTTTTTTTTGTTTTTTTGTTTTTTGCAACGCATGCAAGCCGCATGTGTTGCAAAAAAGGTGAAGAATACGGCATTGGACATTTTAGTTCCTACCGGCAGTGCTGATCTCAGTTTCATGGTTCTTCAGCCAGGAAGTGTAAAGGTGGGCGGAGGCCAGCCATCCTGTGTACCTATTTAGAGCTGGGTCAGTTTGATTCGGATTCGTGATCTGTGGTCTGCGTATGGAAAATACAGCTCACAAAGAGAATGCGGCATGTTGAATTGACCAGCTGTTTGGCTGAATTTTGAAATTCCCCTAAAACAAATCACCCGTCGGCAGCCACGCGCTGGCAATAGTGAGTAAAGAAGAATATCTCCAAGGAAATTAGTAACTGTCAATAAAAGCCAGTAAAAGATAATTCGAATATAAAACTAAAAAAGAATTTTCAAATAAATGTCCATAGGGAAATCACTCACAAGGTCGAACAGGTTTTTATCAGAAAATAAAGTATTTACCCCGCATACTCTAAATCTTCTTTCAAGCAAGTACAAACTAATTCCCTTCAAACGAAAATAGGCCATAAGATAGTGACTGATGGAATAATGGGGGTAGGTTTAATACATCGAAATTAACAAAACTACCAAAATATAGAAGGAATAGAGATACAGAGTAGGAACGGAGTCGAACACACACAAACACAAATCCAAAACGCCTTAAGGTCCTATCTGACATTTTCAAGCGTTTGATGTAAATACCAAAAATTATTTTTTAAGCTACTCTAAAAGGGAGGGCCAGGAGGATAATGTAAATTAGGACGATCTATTGGTAATTGATTGAACATAAATTGCTCTGCTGATCCTTCTTTTTGAGTACAGCTTAGCCAATAGTTTTTGGCAATTATTTCAAAACTTTTGAAAATATCAGCTACCTTTAGACGTAAGAGAGACGGGAGGCTATAGATAAATTTATACTTTTTCATATAATTTAGCTAGGAGGAAAGTAAATGCATTGCTTTATGCCTTTTTGTGCTCTTCCCAAATGTAATGATCGCTTCTGGCGCAATTTTTTTTTTTTCAATTAAACCCACTTCCTCTCCTCTCAGTGAAGACAAATTTTAAATTCAAAATACATCTAATTTTAACTTTAGACGTCACCTACTCTTTTTTTTATTAAATAGTGGCCGAACTGGACATGCTTCAAGTCACCATACACTACCAAAAACCTTCCAAAAAAAGACAAAAATTTGCCATTTCCGTGGAAAAGGGCGTCCTCCCCCAGCGGGAAGCCCTTCATACGGTGGCTATTTTTTACCATACCTCTAAACTCTTCCGGATGGTGACCTTACGTGTCTCCTATAAAAACAAATAATAATAATAAAAAAATTTAAAATAAACTAATTAAATTAATAATAATAAAACAAATAAACCAAATTATCTATCAGTATAACTTTTTTTTACAAAAAAATACACCAACATATTTATAAGTTACAAAGACCTCAAAAAAAGTTATAATGATACCACTTTTCAACTTTATCTTTTAATTTTTCCCTTTTAACTATACTTCGGCTACTATTGAACTCCATAAACAGAACAAAAACAAAATTATAAAACTGGCAACGCTGCTTTACCCATTTCTACTTACACTGAAACACACACTCACAACATATCTTCTCAAACATAACCTACACCTTTCCAATAAACTCTCCAACCAACAACTCCATCCACTCAATATCCACTCGTTCTTTCCACCTTTCAGTTTTACTTGAACGCGCTATCATTCTCCTGCAATCATAACCAAACCTTCTTAACTCAATCCCTTTTCTCTTCTTCCTTCTTTTCCATACATATTCACATAGTTTCATCACAGTCAACACCACAGCTCGCTCTCTCCTCTCATTTCCAGGAATTTCTACATTCAGTTTAATCAACCTTATCTTATCTTACTCCGTATTCCAAATTACTCCAAGATCTCTTCAGGTACTAAAACACTTATCTACAATTCCTTCATTACATTTACAATTGAAAAATTCGTGCTTCGGGCCATTTATTACTATTTCGTCGCAAAGCTTACACTTTGGACCTTCATCTTGGGTAAAACGACTCACTCGATCTTGAAGCGGCAGTATCTCATGAACAAACAGAAACATAAATTCCTTTATAAACTGACTATACGGTACACTATGCATTTTCTCAAACGACAGCTTAAAATTCACAAATGGTTGTTTTGTTTTCACGTGAAAACCCACTTCTTCCGTTTTCTCTAAATATCCATTCACTATCTTTTTCCTTTCGGCATTTTTCACCTGATCACTCAGCAAGCCTTGGTTTTTCATTTTTCGAATACTCCATATTACTTCGTGGAGTTTCTCTGGCACATCCCTGATCATTTTTGTTTTGCTAGTTCATCCTCCTCAGTATTTATCACTGGTAAGGCCCATCCTCTTATTATTTTACCGTCGATCCATTTACTACAGATCATCTCACAGACGTTTCTAATTCTCAGAGACTTACACACCTTTCGGAAATTTATAACATTAAGACCCTCCTCTTCTCGGAGCACATACAACATTTTCATACTTAGCTTTTCCAGCTTTCCCCTCCAAACAAAATGCCAAATGCTCCTTTCTACCTTTTTAGCATACTTTTCTTCAAGATTAAAAGCCGATGCCAGAAAAATAGCAGTGGGAGAGCATACGTGTTTACATACATACACTGCTCTCTCAAACATTGACACGAAGTGTGTTCTTTGATGGGCTACCAGCAACCCCTCAATCTTTTGCACACGCTCTTCCCACACATTTTCCACATTCACCGTTCTTTCAAAAAGTGCACCCAATACTTTCACTGACTGAGCCTCCTCGACCCAGACGCTATCATCTAACCGTGCACACTCACCTATGTTTAGTAACTGGCTCTTTTTTCTGTGTATTTTTACCAAGAAATGCTCCTCATACCACATTAGTCCTCTCACCACTTCCATTAAATCAGCCATACTCCAGGAAGGAAGGCCCATCGTCTACAAAATCCAGTGATTTCAAGGAGATATTCGTCGTAATGGCAATCCCCTGTATCCGCCGTTCAACATGCTTGAAAAGTGGATCTATATAAAGTTCGACTAAAAAAGGGGCACTCGGATCCCCTTGTCGCACTGCTCTTTCAAGCTTCAGCCTTCCACTAGTGTAACCATTTATGTTCACAATCGCCATCGGGCTCTTATTTAAACTTTCATACCACTTCACAAACCGTTGATCAAATCCAAAATTTTCCTTCATCAGTGTCCTCAATATCGACCTTATAACCGAGTCATATGCTTTGACAACATCCATACACAGTAGGAAAGCCAATTACGGAAAACGCCTTATTTTTTACCATTTCGTCGTCTCTGCGTACCAACAAGTCATGCAGCGCGTTGAGAATATGCTGGGCCTTCTTTCCTCGAATACCACCAAACTGATATCCTCCCAGGATTCCAAACACCACCTTCTCTATTCTCTTAGTAAAAAATTTGGACGTTATTCTGTAGTCACTGTTTGAAACAGATATAGGCCTCCAGTTTTTAAGGTCCACTCTATCGCCTCCTTTAAAATGGAGAGATATCATGCCCACATCATCCTCTAGATATCCTTGTTCAACATAGCTTCTCACCACCAAAGTAAAGAGATCCACGATTTCTGGAAAAAAATCTTTATAAAATTCGTATCCAAGTCCATCCACCCCAGGTGATTTGCCATTTTTCATTCCTCTTATTATTTTTTGAGTTTCCAGCCGGGTTACCTCCTGAAGTATCAGCTCATTCTCTTTGGTCTTTACCTTCCTAACTGGTTCAAAATCTGCCAAGGAATCCATTCTGCAATCTTGTTCTTGATCTGGCAATGTGTAAATTTGCTTATAAAAATCTTCCACTATTTTTTGTATCTCCTCTTCATTTTCCACAACTTCTCCCTGCTTATTTCTTAATCCCCTAATTCTATTATTTTCTCTTTTCTTTTTTGCCTTAATTTTCATTGCTAGATTTACTTTTTCTGCATTCTCTTCTTCAGCCAATCTATTTTTCAATTTCCAGATCTCAAATTCTTCTTCTTCAATCTTTCGTATTTCATCTTTGACCTCTTTAAACTCGTACCACACCTCCGTCCCCTCGTCAATCTCTTCCTTTAGTTGGTTTAATACTCTAAAGATGTCTTTTATGTGCTTTACTCTCCCTTCTTGATTCTTTTTCCCAGTTTTGTACATGTGCTTTTACTTTTTGCTTTAGGACTTTCCAAAATTGCACTGGCTCTGTTCCATCTATAAAATCATGCATCCAAGTTCGAATACTGGCTCTCAGCTGCTCTTTCCGTGGGCCCTTTAGTGTTGAAGGATTCAGTTTCCAATTGTTCTTTATAAATTTTTCTCGGTTTGTGTTGGTTCCCATATCCATTACCAGAGCAGTGTGGTCAGAGAAAGATACGAGTTCATTCTGTACACTAATCACTTCCGTTAACAGATTTTGCTTCACATAAATCTGGTCTACTCTGCTTGATCCTCGGTTATCCATTCGGGTGAATCCAGATCCTTTCCTAAAATGAACCCACACATCTTTCAAATTCCAAACACTTATCACCGCCTTTAAACCTTCACTGCATCTTCTTCTTGCTACTTTTCCATTCCTTCCTAAGGCATCCGCTTCGGACACTATACAATTAAAATCCCCCAACATTATCAAATTTTCTTCACAAAGAAACCTTTGCAATTTTACACGAATGGCACTCTCCTGTTGTGTGAAGTTACCCGTTCCTGACGGTAGGTGGACGTTTACTATCACTAATGACCCACAACGCAAACTACAAATGCTTCCATCATCTTCAAAACTCATGCTTCCTTGATCACACTGTACACTTTCTTTTAAAAGGAAACCAACGTCTGGCTCGAGCCCTCCATAAACATACTGGTAACCTGTCGGGGCTTTAAACTTTTTCGAGTCAACTTCTTGTAGACACGCTACATCCATATTCTGTTTTGTCACAAATTCTGAAATGAAAGTCTGTCTTTTTGCTTGTTTTGCTCCATTCACGTTTAATGTAGCTATCCGCATTTAATTACTTAAAAAAAGAAAAAAAGAAAAAAACTTTTCATCCTTTTCACATATATCCTCTTTTTCCCTCCATTTCCTGTTTCCTTTCCGATACCTTTTCCTTCCGTGTTTCTCTCCTTTGATTGGTTACTCCCCTTGCTACCAAGAGATGCCTGACTAAGGGTTCTCTTCGGTGACTGACTAAGGGTTTTCTTCGGTGACGGTACATTTTGGTTTATTGCTCCTTCTTTCACTTGGTCTTGTTGGGTCTTGGTTGGTGGTCTCAAACTCCTCTTTCGGTTTTCTGCTACTTGTTTGCTTGCTCCTGCTTCTGAATTGCCGTGTCTCTCTGCTTCTTTGGTCGCTGGCCCACTTTCTGCCGCTTCTTTTGTTGGGTTCGGGTTTTGTTTTAGCTCCACCTCCTTTCTTAGCATTTATCTTTGCACTTTCCAGTACCATGTTTACCGCAGCTGATGGTAAGAGTGCGCTAATGCATCTAACTCCTTTATTTTCTTGCGGTGGCTTTGGTGTTGCTATAGGTTATGGTCTCCATGCCGACCCTAAACTTCCCGGGTTTGGACTCAGGACACTCTGCCTTCTTTGATTTTTGCGATTTCTCTGGCGCAAATTCTTTTTTGAACCCTTATAGGAGCACAAAACAGCCCATAGTAACCAAAAGTTTAAAAATGCATGTCTAAAAAAATTTATTGAGAAAAAATCGCCATTTATAGCTGGTTCAGGAATGGCAATTCTATTTAAATTATTTTTAATAGTAAAGTGTTATTTTGAAAACAAATTTGCAGGAATTTCTAAAAAGAGCTTAAAACCCCTTGATAACGGCATCATAATAAAACAGAAAGTACAGCTCTGAAATCACCGTTGTTGAACACTCTAAACAGCAACCTTAGAGCCCTCAACTTGAACAACAAGGAGAATCACGTTTTTGCATTGATTGGTTAGCAATGATTTGTCCACTTTTTCTCTTCTTTTCTTTTTGTTCCACTTCTTTTTTTTCTTTGTGATTTTTTTTCTTTACTTTTTCTTCTACTTTTATCTGTGATTTTCTTTTTCTCTGTGGCTCCGTAGATTTCATTGTCCATTTTGGTTCATCTTTACCTCAGAAAGTTTTCCCACCCCTTTTGCTCGGGGAGTTTAAATTAATACGTCTTTTCCAGTTTCCAACCATTGAGCACCGTTCAAAATTTCGTTTACAGTTCAATGTGATTGTCGCTGTCGTTTGTTCCATGCCTTTTTCTTTAGGTGTTGCGTTTCTCACTTTTACTAGTTTTCTAATCACATTTATCATTGCTTCAATTTCATCAATCCACCCCTTGAAAATTTTGAATGACCTTAAATTAGAATTAGCGCCTTTGCAAAATTAACATTTTTTGTTATTGGACCTTTAACCTTTTTTTTTTCTTTGGACGCTATAAAGTGTCATAGAGAGTTGTTTAAGGGCTCATTTAAAATCTATTACTAATTATAATAATAATTTTTATTACTAATTATTTTTGTAACTATTTTTTTAACTTTACATCATAATCTTTACAACTATAGACAAAGGTAATAAGTTACCTTTTGGGGTCCTATTATGGGCTCAAAAAAGAATTTGCCCTGGAAGTGATAATCATCTTTGGAAAAGGCATAAAAAAGGGCATAGAGTTTCGTATTCGAATTCTCTACTAGATTGGATGAAAATGTATAAATTTACCAATTTGCAATAGTTGGTTCACTTTTGAATAAAAGCCTCTAACTGATGAATCTTTATAGTCTTCGATAATATCTTTGGATGGAGAAATTTCATTTAATGAACTGAAGCGAATTACATAGGAATTATTCCAGCATAAAAATAACTCATGACCTTTCAAAATTATATTGAGCGCATTTTGCTGTATAAATATAATTATAGGGTTAATATGCCGAATAATTTGTTTCAAAATCAAGTTATCAGTAAAGTATATTCGCCACTTTTAACGCAATAACGTCTTACAACTAAGAAAACAACAATTGAAAAAAAAAACTCCTCAATCGCGACCGTTTGTTCCATTTCGGAGCGTGTCTTTGTAAAAGCAACGATATACATTGACAACTCTGAATCTTTTGATGAATCTTTGCTTTCTTTGCATTTAGACTATGACGGACGTAAGTGGCAATCCAGAGGAGGAGAGACATGCTGATTTCTATGAGCAAAGTTGAACATCTGAAGCCATTTGCAGATACTTTTATTCAAAAATACAGCAAAAACGGGCGGAAGTGGAACAGATCTTGGGAATTAATAAATATTGACATTGACTTGGAAATTACTCTTAATAATATTTTTTATCCTTATAGAATTTAGAACATTGTATGTGTTTTTTTCTATAATAAAATGTCTCTTTTTAATCTAGTTTCTCATTGCAATGCTTGATGTATTGGTTATTAAGAGAAATCGTCTTCGTATAAGTAAAAAACTGGTTCACTTTTCTTCCAGATCAGAATTGACATTTGTTTCTCCTGTCCATAAATTAAAATTTTTATTCCGCTTTAACATTCTTCTAAGTATTTTAGAGATGCCTAGAATCTATGTAGTTTTTTTGGTAAATTTTCTTTTGGTTTCTTAACACATTGCAGTGATCAATGCCTTGATTGGAAAACGTCTTAATATGGAATAAGAATTGCTTGTGGTTCGACCGAATGGGATTATTCGGCTCGTGTCTCTTTCAGAACAGAATTGAAATATTTTTCGTGAACCAAAAAAAATATTAAATAAAGGTCCCAGTTCTACTAGTTAATGGGCTTTTCAACTATGCTGAAAAAAATGGCTATCTCAAAATATTGATCAGACGAATTTAGTGATAAGGGCGTGGGAGAGGAGGGGGCTAGACAAATTAGTCGCTCTCCAATTTTTTTCACTTATAAAGGGAACTAAAACTTTTTATCTCGGTTCAAATGAGCCCTATTCTGACCTTCTACGAACATTGGTTTGATGTGATCACCCTTGAAAAGAACAACAAAAAATTAGCATACATCTTTGATATTTTGTTCTGGCAAAAACACAAAATTCCACATTTTTCCGAATGGGAGCTTGGAAACTGTAGTAGGGTTCTCTGATACGCTGAATCTGATGATTCAGTTTTCATTAAGATCCTTTCACTTTAAGGGGATGTATTACCTCTTTTACGAAAACAGACAAATTTTATAAGGCTTGTTGCTTTTTATGGGTACATTAAATTTAAGAAATCTTATATATTTGGAATCACCATTTTTTTTTCTTTTTTTTGTAGCTCTTGCAGTTAAAATTTTGTCTTTTGGAGTGTCGGTTACTATTCCGTCTAGTCGCTCCTTACTTACCGTTCGCCACCACGAGCTTTTTGACAAGTGTAGTGTATTAACTGGATACATCCTAATATGGGCAGATGAGCTACTTGCATTCCCCAAGGCTACTTCATGAACGTGAATGCTATACTAATACCGTCAGCTAATTCGGTTTCAAATAACTACACTGCTGGGGGCTGAGCTCTGCCAATTCCTTCCAGGCTCGAGTTACGCTCCTGAAAAACGCGGTCCTAGATATAAACATTGACTTCATCTTAACTATGTCTATTAAAGAGCATAAGATAAGATAAGATAACGTGTATTTCAAGCCAAAATGTGACCATGCACACAAATAACATACAAGATTAACAAATTACAGCACTCGTCTCAATAATAAAGAAAAAAATAAATAAAAATAAAATAAAAACTACTCTCTTCTTTTTGCAAAATTCTCATCAAGATATCTTCCCACTAGACAAATAAATTGTGACGACGTGCTTTTCAAGGCATCAGGAAGCAGCACTCCATCATTCCCAAATAAATTTTCCCTTACCCCCAAAAGACCTCGACAACGACTCAGACAATGCTCCAAATTCTCCTCCTCTTCTTGGCAAAGAGGGCAAGCAAACCTGCCGTCCGGGACACTGTTCCTCCTCTCAAAAACTTTCAATCTCGAACGAATCGGAAGGCAATTAGATCATAGCTGCATCCAATATGTAAGGTATCTAGACGGTAAATTTAACTTAAAGTAAAATTCCTGACCATAAATTATCTTAACCTCATTATAATACCTTAAAGTTTCCGAATTCTTAATCTCCTCACCCCATTTCAATATCGTCTGGTCCTCCAGCACCCGCTTAATTTCCTTGTCCAACTGTAATTGTTGACTAGTTGGTCCAAGGCCATCATTCCATGTGAAAGAAAAACCTATCTTATCCAAAACCTCTTTAACTTTAAAAGGTCAAGATCTTTTAATATTTAGCTGAAGTAACTCATCATATGCAGCCTTCAGTAACCTATCACTGGGTAACTGTACAACCCTTAGCCAAAATTTTATCATTTGGACTGTCCTATAACTTTTAAGAGACCACAGTCCAAGGTGTCCTTTAAGGAACTGGGTATGGGTCATTCTATGCAACCCGTACAATCTCTTAAAATAACCTAGCTGAACGCTTTCTAACTGGGCAGCGTTCTCATGTCCCCAGATCTCTGCCCCGTAATGGAGAATCGGCATAATCTTAGATAAAAAAAAACCCTCTTATGCAAAGACAAATTCTTTATTCCACTAATTTTATTCCTGAAAAGTGAAAATGTTGCAGCTCTTCCCCTATTTAACACTTCTTTAATATGAGAACTCCATCCACCATTACTTTGGAAGATATAACCAAGATACTTTATTTTTTCAACTACTTCTAATTGTTGTCCTCCAAATACAAATATATTATCTATTTTTTCATTCCTTTTACTGAAAACAACCACTTTAGTTTCCATAACGTTCAGCTGTAACTTTTTCATTTGTAAGTATTCCTCAATTAAACCCAGTAACATCTGAAGCTCCCTTGCCGACTTCGCCACCAATGCAGTGTCAGCTGCAAATAATAACACCGAAAAATTAATTTTTCCAAGACACAGCTTTGGAGCCCATTTTTTTCCAGAAACACCATATCAATCAAAAACAAACCGAACAGTCTCGGGGACATGGCGCTGCCCTGTTTCACTCCATTCTTAAGGTCAAATAACCTGGAAAATCCCGAACCTGCAACCCTGACCATGGACTTAGTCCCAGAATACATACCAACAAATAAACGAATAAAACTTAAAGGTAGACCTACATCTCTTAAATACTTTTCAAGGAGAGCTCTATCTACATTGTCGAATGCCTTTCTTAAGTCTAGAAACGCAACATACAGCTTTTTTCTACCTGATCCATACTTCTCTATCAGTGCACTTAGCACAAATGCTCTATCCAACGTACTATAACCTTTCCTGAAACCCCCCTGTTCCTCTTTAATTACCCTATAACCCTCCAACCATTCATTCAACCGATTGTCCAAAATCTTTTCTAAAATTTTACTAAGTGCAGGCGCTAATGCTATCAACCTATAGCTATCATGATCACTAGGACTACCTTTCTTAAATAGAGGTACCATAATCGATACTTTCCATAGGGACGGCCATACACCACTACTTATAATTCTATTAAAAATATTCACTAAAACTAGCAAAAAAACATCAAGAAACCTCTTTAACAAAACTTCTGGTATACCCTCTATTCCTGGCCCTAATCCTCCCTTCATCTTCTTAACTACTTTCCTAACTTCATCTGAGGTTACCTCCTTCACTAACTCATAATCTTTTTCTTTCATCGGAAACTGCGGAGCAACCCTTGATTCTTCACTATCAAGGCCACTAGAATCTCCATCTATACTCTCAAGAAAACTAGCCCAAGTTTCAGCTTCAGGGATTTGTAATTGGCCTTTTCCTTGTCCATTCTCCTGCCTTATTCCTGACCAAAATTGCTTTGTATCCCCTACCATATAAGCCTTCTCTATCTCTTTCTGTTCCTCTCTAATCAGGGCACTAAAGGAAGTGCCCTGGTCTATAAAAAAAAATAAAAATAAAAGTTGTCCTCACATTGCTCTTTACTTAGGCAGCACTTTTACGGTGCCTATGATCAAAACAAAAAGGTTTCTTGAAGCCAGGAATCAAAGATCTTATCAGAAAAGAAAAAAAAGTAGTTTCCTCCGTTTTGTTTAAACTAGTAATTTTCCTTATCTTCTTGATATATGATCTGTTTAATGTTTGGTGTAATATATGATGTTTAATATTTAATGTATTGATTTTAATCACTGGGTTCCAAGAACTCTGATCAAAGGAATCAGTCAACACAGAAATCAGGCTTGCACTTTTAGTCACACTTTTGTGCGACAAAAACCCGGCTTGTCGCACTTTTTAGGTAGAAAAAAAAACTTTTTCGGCCCTCTTTGTCGTATGTTGACAACGTCGTCAGTCGGCAGCCCTGCCTTAGAAATCAATTCCCTTTAGTCCTTAATTTTTTAGGTTATGAGCAAGTGTTTGATTCAGCTGATGGAAGAGCTTTAGCGAAGTTCCTATACTTGTAAGGTATATTGCTAAAAGAATTGGAAATTTAGGCTTCAAATAGGACTCATGAGCCAGGCTCAAGTTTAAAAGTATTTATCGATAAAACAAGAAAACTGTAAATTAGTTCAGTTTTCCTATTTTAACATCTAATACTTAGGCCTCATTGCCTTGAAATATGTTTTGTGAAATTGACTGCGATTTTTAAAGGTTTTTATACAATTTCATCTGTTACGAGCCCAAGTTTCAGCTTCAGGGATTTGTAATTGGCCTTTTCCTTGTCCATTCTCCTGCCTTATTCCTGACCAAAATTGCTTTGTATCCCCTACCATATAAGCCTTCTCTATCTCTTTCTGTTCCTCTCTAATTTTCTCTCGTTTTTTCCTCCGTTTTAACCTATTATATTCCCTTCTCCTTTCCTTAAACCGTAAAAACAAGCTCTGCCTTTCTTCCTCTACAGAGCAAGCATTTACCAACTCTAATAACTCCTCCAACTCCTTTTTAAAGGAACTACATTCATCATCAAAAAAACTATTTTTCCTTTTTATATTTGGTTTCTCTGACACACAAGCACACTCATAAATCACAAAACCCAAATCTTCCAAAATTTCATCTATGTCTCTTGTTTCATCATGCAGACTCTTAACTTTCTCAATTATTTCATGCCTCAAAAACCCCTCTTTCATCAACTCCAGCTCCTCTTTACTCCATTCACTCTTTAAAAACTTCCCTGAAAAACAAAGATCCTTTGTAACCCTTCTAGTAGGACTATCACCTTTTTTATTCCTTGGAACTCCTCTTCCAAGGCACAGCTTAATCTCAACTGGTAAGTGGTCAGAGCCTACGACCCTAAGAACCTCAACATCAACTGTCAGGGCCAGGAGTTCAATACCATCCAAAACATAATCAATTACACTAGGGTTTATCCCCGACAGACAGGTAAACTCACCCTCCTCCCCATCCTTCCCAAGTCTTCCATTTCCAATCACTAATGCATTGTCTGAACACAGTTCCAGAAGCCTTTTACCCCAACAATTAACCCTTCTTTCAATATCTTTGCTCCTTCTAGATGTCTTGTAAATATCAGGTATCAGGTCCGGCGTATCAACAAATGAAACTTGATTAATCTCCTTACATATTCCCGTATAAGCATTAAAGTCCCCCACCACCAAAAAATAATCCTTATCAAAACGTGATCGCAATTGCCTAAGCTCCTCCTCTAATAAATCCCGTGTCACTTCTACTACATACGAACTATTCTGGGGGGCAATATACACGGCACCTAAAATCAAACTTTTACCACTAACAAGATGAATCCGAACCCATATAATATGCTCCGATACACTGGAAATTCGAGAATGTTTACGGAAACGACCTTGCTTAATTAACAACAAAATACCTCCATAATATCTCATATTCTTTGCTGGTTTACGCAACACATTTTCTACCCAGTATCCTTCAAAATAAGGCACTGTATCGTCACTATGCCACGACTCCAAAAGAGCAATAATATTAACACCACCTAGGTCCTTCAGTACTTGTTCAACCTTATTTCTCACACCCTGGACATTCCATATGATTACTCGCATAGGGTGAACATGGCCACACTGTCCCTATTCACTTAGAAGAAGCTGGTCATGTGTCGGCAGGACAAAGGGCGTTTCTGGCTCATCAGGTAAGTATGAAAGTCTATGATAATCTTTTGATGACGCAGCTCTGGTGCTCCTCGACTGACCTCTGTAGTTAGCTCTTCCACCGCCAGATCTAGAGTCCTTTCTTGCAACATTACGGACATCAATACGATTTTGATCATCCGGGCTTATGACCTCCCAGGCTTTTCGCTTTTCAGTATTTTTCACAGCTATTGGAGAATTCCGGACAGGACGCGGAGCCCCTTTCGAGAAATTCGGTTTCTGATCACGTATATTAAATTCGATTATCGTCTCGATATCACTCTCAGCTTGACTATCACTCTCAGAGCATTCAGACACCACTCTGCCAGTGACGGAAATGTCCGTTTTTTCGCTAGCCGGTTCTTTAGCTAGTTTGACTTCTCTTGTTTCTGCTAACCCGTTTCGAGAAGGCCCCTGTTTGTTCACTTCACTGGAGCTGGTGGTTACTTCCTTAACACATTCCGAAGGAAAGTCATAAACAAACACTCTGCCGTCGATGCATAACTTTTCACTCTTAAGCCTAGCTTGGTGGTGTTTCGACAAAGCGTACTCTAAGACCGGTTTAAGGTTTTTACGGGCTTCCCTTTGCCTGGCACTATAATCAGGGGCAGCCGACAACCCATTCCTCTTCAAAAGGGGATTAGACTTAAGAATTATCCAGCGAAATTCAACAGACTTCATCTTTAGTAAGACTGGTCCCGCACGCATTCTGAACACGTCTTTGACGTCACAATGGTTCAGATTTAAGTCTGGTATACACTTATTAAGAACCATAATTATTTCTTGCTTCAGCGTATATATAGCAGGATTAATAGGTTCGAAGTTATATAGGACAACATTACATCTTCTCAGTTCTTCATCAAATGCGTCAGCCCGCATGGTAGCTGCTCGTAAATTCTTCCGAAGCATCTCAATTTCTCCTTTCATCTCTTCACAAGCTTTGACATTTTCATATAGTTTTTGGTTCAAAGAAGAAAACTGGCTTTCAACTTATGTAACCTTCACTAAAACGTCCGGCAAAGTCTTTTCAGTAGCCTCAATTAATCGTGGTATCAGATCTAGCTTGAAATTAATTTCCCGTAAAAACTGAGCACTGGCTGTACCCTCGGGCATAGCCTCAGTTAAGGCTATAGTCGCTCCGTTTGAGTTATTCATTTTTCAAAAATTTCAATCCTCCCACACACTGCTTACGTATTCCTGCTTTAGTAATCCAAATCACGATCAATAATCATATATAAATAACAGTCCAGAGATTTTATCACAAGAGTTTAAATTCTATTTCGTGTTTCACTTGCAAGCAACACTGAATGAAAACAGAATTTCATTCAGAGAAATGATTCGTACTTATTTCCGAAATTTCAAATTAAATACCAATTGCATAGTTAAGTATCTGGTTTCAAGATTATCCGTATGAAAAATATATAAATAAAAATCCTCAATTACAGATTTAAATTTCAAGACATATACACACTGCTTACGTATTCCTGCTTCAGTAATCCAAATCACGATCATTAATCATATATAAGTAACAGTCCAGAGATATTATCACAAGAGCCTAAATTCTATTTCGTATTTCACTTGCAAGCAACGCTCCCCGAGGCGATGTTCATCAGACGAGCGCTGAATGAAAACTGATTCAATCCTCAGTATGTTCGATCCTCAGTATATTCGTTAGAGCGATCCAAAACCATATATACATTCACCGTTGACAAACGGGGTTCAAGGCCTAATTCTCGTTTCAATTCGTTAGGCGTAAGCAGAGATGCGTAATTTTCAAATAGTAGGTTAAATTCAGATCCTGAATATACCTAGAATTACCAGAATTACTGAATATACCATACCAGAATTACTGAATACCCAATATCAAACCTAGCAGTCTACCCAAGACTTAAAAGTAACCTGGAAAAATAACTGAATAAGATAGCCATTTGAATTTTCATTGAATGAAATATCTCAAGTGAAAACGTGTACCCATCCTATTAGCTAAAAAATGTATTAATTTAAATAAACCTTAAAACTGACAGTGAAAAACATCTTAAAGGCAGATGTAACAAGAAAATATAATTGAAAAATCATGTATTTGAATGCACACATAGAAGAACCATTTAAAGGGAATGTGTTTCACCCTATTTAACTGCGTGAAACACAGTTTTGATGTTGCTCCTTACTTTGATTTGAAAACTGTTTTTTTTTTTATTTAATTTCTGATCGTTTTTTTAAATAATGCTGGAAAGTGCACCCTTCCCTTCATAGCAGTGACCCTTCCCTCATGAAAACTTTCTCCACGGAAAGATCCTCCCAGGTAACTCTCTTTACGTTTTGTTCAATGACAATACACATACTTTTTTTTCAAAGTTAAATTAATTGTATTCACCTACGAGAAGAAGATTAGCCAGAAAGTGTGTGAACAATATCATCAATAAATTTCAAAATAAATCTTTTGTAAAGATTTATTCTGAAGTTTATTGTTAATTCGAAGCTTGACTTTATTTGCTTTTGGTTGAATTTTGACCATCTTGCAAAAGTGGATTTTTATTTCATGTCCACCGGTGAAAGTACTAACTTATTATTTTTTTTAGAAAAAAAAAAGATCTTTAACGATCCTATTTTTTTCTATAAAAAAAAATGAAAAACAAAAGTCATTTTAACTTACGAACAGTCTATAGTGATTGTCAATTTTTGGATTTATGTCACAATATCACCCTATTTAACTGAAAAAGTACTAGTTTTGAATAAATTCTAATTGTAATGAGAAAAATAACTAGCACTTAATTCAGTCTGTATTAGCAGTTGCTAATTTTACTCTCTTGGGGGATAGCTGCTATTCATTTGTAGTAATATACGACCTGTGTTGTGCAAGTATGCAATTGCAATTTTTTAAATACGTATTTGATTATTTTTTGTATTTAGATGCAAATTAACTTTTCCCAGTATTCCTAAATACTTTGGTCTATCAAACGCAGTTTTGGGAGTATCAATGTTTTTCCGGACAAACCGTTTTTATGAAGGACTTTGAGACGATAATTTTGAAGTGACAAAATTTTCAAAATAAAGTCACCATCATTATCAACTATGGAAGGTATTCAAGGGCAAATCATTCCACTAGTTCTGGACGACGAAAATGACACCTCAGTAATCATTTCAGTTGAAAATTACTTCTTACCCCCTCACATGCGTTTTGCGAGCCACACCCTGAATTTTGTTGCTAGTTAAGATAGTGAAACAGCCATGTAAAATATGTCGTATAAAAAATTGTATCATGTGTCAATGGGGAAGTGCCAAGCACTGTGGAATGCGACAAGGCAGAGCTCGAAGGCCTCTGATAAAGTTCAAGATTAAAGGTGAAGCAGCTGATTCTTCCCAATGCAACTTGGTGAAATTCTTGACATGATTCTGTGGAAAGGATTGTTGAAGTGCGAGACAAGATTCGACAGGTTTGTACCAAACTAAATCTACCGAAGTTGAAAGTGATTGAGCTTGAGTTTCTTGAGGAGTATGCCAAGGTAACTGAGCCTGTCGCCAGGGCACTTGACATACTAAAAGGGGACAAGACCTGTTTTCTGGGAACACTTTTGCCCACGTTGATTGCATTAAGAAAGAAAATGATTGACTTGAAGCAAAACCACTCTATCAAGCACGCACAAGCTCTCGTGGAAACGATCTTGGATGGTTTAGATAACCGGTTTGGACACGCTTTTAAAATGAAGCTAAGTAGACCTCGTTTTAAGGAGCTAGCAATAGCTAGACGAATCTCCCCTTGTTCCAAGTGTAGATGGATAACGGGAAATATCTGCGACCGAATCATTGATTTGATTTGGGACGAAATGAGAAATATTTTGATAGCCAAACCTGAAGATCGGTTGACTGATTGTGATGCCGAGGACAGTAAAGTGTCATCAATCGATTCCGATAATTTTTTTACTTTCGACAGTGATGGTATTGGGAAGAGCACGGATTTTTCTTTTAGCTGTTATATGAAAGTTCAGTTATTAAGATTAATGGAGGATAAAAACCGTTCGATTGAGTCCTTGAAAGAATATCTGGACGTTGCAAGAGTTTTCCGAAAATTCAATCTTGCCATACCGTCGTCTGCTCCAGTAAAACCTTTTTTTTTCTATTGGGGGTCCGATTTTCACCACCAAGCAGAATCAGCTTGGAAATAAGAAGTTTGAACTTTTGTTGTTAAAAGCAAACTCCCAACTTTGATAATGAATTTTGTAAGAATTTTCATCATAAGCGGTACGCTTTCAGAAAAAGATGTTTTTAAGGTGGAGTAATTTATATTTTAAATAGGCCTACGCATTTTGTAATAAAAAAACATTGCTTCCCTGGCCAGGGGCGTAGTTGAGGGGGGTTAAGAGGGGGGAAGTTGTCCCCCCCCCCAATAGTTTGGGGGGGGGGGAACTATAATTTATTAAGTAGCTTGAAAACTGTTGCTTGTTTTCTAAAATTTGCTCTTTACTTTGAGCAGATATTTTTTTTTAATTAATCCATGCTCGGTTCTATCATAAGGAAAACGAGAAAAATAGGGGTCCGTTACACCTCATAATATGTTCCACATTAATATTTTTCCAAATATACTGCCTTTAAAACAAGGTTGCCGGCAGAAAATTTTCCAGGGGTGGGGGGGGGGGCAGACACCCAAAATAGCAGTGGTGGTTGGGAGACAGTTTAGTTGGTTTAGGGCACCAAGCTACGACTTTACCCCAAAGAGGACGAATTTGCAATCAATTTAAAATTCTGAGAAGCTAGTTGCTTTAAAAGAACTATATTTTAGGCTTCTCAGTTGCAAAAGAAGTAATGCCAAACGGTGGCAGTACTTGGATTCAACCAAGTTGATTCGCTTTATTTGTAATGAGAGTAGGCTACATTTGGTGATCTGTACCTGCGTATCAGCTATAATGAAGAGGGATGAGTCATTGTTTAGGTGGGGGCAGGGTAGATTCCTACAAAATTACGTTTTAACGGACAAACTGCTTACTCTTCCAGAGGCTTCAGATAAATATTGAAAGAGGTTGGGGGAGTAGGAATTAATTAAAATGTTTCTCTATACATCTAAAATGTTACATTCCCATGTCTAAAATCACATAGGTTGAAAAGGCAAGGCAGGTCATTATCAGCCCCGCCAGGAAATTTCTTTGGGGTGGCAAATACTGCTAGAAACTTAGTTTTCACCAATTTTAAATGGTAATATTTTTCTTTTTTTATTTACATGAAGTACTTCAATCTATTTAAACGAATGTATGTAATTTATTTATCGATAAGAAAATCATATTGTAGAGGTTGTGATGGCTTCAGTTATGTAGAAGATCAAAAGTTTCACAGTATATCCATCCATACAAACAATAATACTCCTTGTCATCCAACCAAAATTCTTTAATAGTAATATGAAGAAGGACTTCACCAAAATTACTATTCATGGCCAATTTTTTAAGTACGGTATATTCTAATTTTATCCAAAATTCAAATTGCAAATGTAGACGTAGGATGGTACTAATCAACGTACAATTATTGATTTACACATTTAAAAGCAATTAACCAGGGATTTAAGGGACTGGTACCTCAAATTCTATCTTGGTTAGGCCTGGGTATGATTTGGAAAATAATCAGAAATTAAGTAAAAAAAGATATTTTCAACTGAAAGCAAGGAACAGATTTAAAACCTATTTGAACAGAATATTCTTTGCATGAAGGGGTTTGTCTGCTCCTTAGCTCCCTACTCTTTACTGTGAAGTTTGTCTTTTTCCCAAATTTTTAAGAAAATATGCAATTGAAAAAAAAAAAGATTTTTCAAAGCACTAAAAAACTTTCGTTTAATGAACGAAGTGTTGAGAAGGGGCAGTCCCCCTTATATACAGAGTAATTCATATTTATTTTAAGTTTTAAACTTGCTCCTTACTTTAGTTGAAAACCTTTTCTATTTATAATTACATTTCATGAAACTGTAAAGTTTTATGAATACAATACTTTTGGTAGCGCAGAAAAAAACTATCAATATTTCAATGATTTCTATTAGGATTTGGATGGATAATGAAACAGTTCGTGGTAACGAACTGTAAGTAAGGAGCCACCCGGCTCAATAGTAAGCGGAACTCTGAAAAACGGGATTTTGCTTCCAATAGATACATCAAAAGAATTGGCTAATTATGGTGATTCCAAATAGATAAGTTTCATTAAGTTTAGTCTTACCCATCAAAAGCTACGAGCCTGAGAAACTTTGTCTGATTCTCGAAAAAAGAGAAAAATACCCCCTAGAAGTCGTAGAATTTTAATGAAAAACACATCATAAGATTAAGCGTGTCAAAGAACCCTACTGTAGAGGTTTCAAGCTCATATCTGCGAAAATGTGGAATTTTGCAGTTTTGCCAGAAGAAAGATCACGGATGCGTGTTTATGCGTTGTTGTTTTTTTTCCCCAGGGGGATCGTAGGTCCCAGTGGGCCCAGAACGTCGGGAGATGGTTCATTCTAGTTTTAGTGCCATTTTTAATTTATCAAAAAACTGGAGGGCAACTAGGCCCCCTCCCACGCCACTTTCTTCCCAAAATCGTCCGATCAAAATTTTGAGATAGCTTTTTTGTTCAGCATAGTTGACCGGCCCAATAATTATGTCTTCGGACATAAAGTGAAAGTCCCTGGGGAAAGGTTTTTAAGTTATAAAATTCACCCATTGTTTTATTTTTCATTGGGAAGTATTCATTTATTTTTCGTGTGGGAGGGGAGGATAAATTTTCGGCTGGGAGAATTTTCCGTGGAGAGGGGTTGAACTTTTCAAGGGAAATGTTACACTGGGTGAATTTGCCAGAATTCCTATACGAAATTTCTTTATATGTCTTGATTTTTCTTTACCAATTCAATTTTACGCGTGGAGATGTTAAGGTGATTTTCGAGGGTAAATTTTTGCCAAAATTGAATTGTCCAGACAATATTTCTATGGGGAGGGGGATTTTACCATGGAGTTGGAGCCAGGTATCATGGCGTTATTTAAAAAACGATCAGAATTTGAAAAAAACGAGTTTTTTCAACTGAAAGTCAGGAGCAACATTAAAACTTAAAACGAACAGAAATTATTATGTATACGAGGGGCGTTGCCCCTTCTTCAACTCCTCTCTCTTTACGCTTAAGTTTAAATTTTGTCCGCATTCTTTAAAAACGACTCCTGAAACACAAGGGTCGTTTAATTAGCATAATAAGTAACTTTTTTTAAAGTACCGAAAAACTCTAGCGTGAAGAGCGAATTGTTGATGAGGGGGCAACCCTCCTCATATACGTAATAATTTCTGTTCATTTTAAGTTTTAATGTTTGTCCTTATTTTCAGTTGAAGACGCTATTTTTTCTTTATTTCATGAAGCTTCGAGACTAACATTTTTCTGAAGGCAGTGGAAAAAGTATGTCAATTAAAGTAAAAGTATGGAAAAATTAAAAAAGTAAGTAATTACAAAAAAATCACAAAACAATAGCCTACTTACAAAAACTAAGATATAAACTCCCAGCATTCAGTTCTATTAAGCAATGCCGAAGCGTTGGACGGAACTTTTTTAACAATATCGACAGTTTTGAACTCAGTTATTAAACATCAAAATATTTAATGTCTTTAGACTCAGTGTTTGTAAAAAAAAGTAACGCATTATCAAAGTATTTTTTTCAAAGTAAAACATTAAAACTAATATGAAGAAAATCAAATAAAATCTTTTAAGTCAATATTTTAAATTTAATTTTGAATACCGAAAACCAATATATTTGACACCTTTATACTTCACAATTGTAAACAATTAAATCTTTTTCAAAGTGACAACTAGATAAAAACGATCACTCCTGGGAAAAAAATGATAATAAAACACAATAAACGTGTCCGTTCAGTTGGAAAATATAGAAATTCCCAGCATTCCGTTCAGGGGAAACATTTCTGATTATATTGGCTTCATATATCACCAAATGGGTACTCTTGCAATGCAAGCAAAAGCTGACAGCATATTTTTACCGAAATTGCCTCTTAAGTTGTTTTCCTTGTGTTTTCTATAATTATACGAACTTTCTTGTGTACTAATAACTGCATTAATTATCAATAAACAAATACATATTTAGGATCATCATAAAAAGCTGATTCTTTGATTGAATGCTGTCAATAGTTAGGCTCTTATACTTTCGTTATTAACAAGGCCCTTCATAGCTATTTTTTACCCTTCATAGCTATGAAGAATTTGAATTTTTTGTTGCTCCAAATCATATAGAAAAAATGTTTGTGGAAAACTTGAAAGGGCTCAAGGTTTTTATAAAAAGTGTTGTTGTAGAAACTTCAAAAAGGACTCATTTGATTGGGGGATTGAAGGGCTTGTGCTCTTTTTAATAGCCGAAAGTGATTAGAAGGTGACTAACACCCCTTCCACGCCCACGATTTCCCTGAACACATCCAATCAAAATTTTGAGAAAGCCATTTTTTTTAAAGTAGTTGAAAGATCTGGAAATTGTGTCCTTGAGGAGGACACCCCCTCCAATACCCTCAGGGCAAGGGTTGTAAGTTATGCCCTGGGGGCATATAAGGTTTTTATAGAAAGCGTTGTCGTAGAAACTTCAAAAAGGGCTCATTCATTTGGAAATTGAAAAGGGCTAATGTACTTTTAAATAGTCGACAGTGATTGGAGGACAACTAACCCCCCTCTCACATCCACCATTTCCCCAAACATATAGAATCAAAATTTTGAGATAGACATTTTGTTCAACGTAGTTGAAAGTTTGGAAACTAGGTCTTTCAAGTCAGAGCTCTCCGGGCAAGGGTTGTAAGTTATGCCCTGGGGCATATAAGGTTTTTATAGATAGCGTTGTCGTAGAAACTTCAAAAAGGGCTCATTCAGTTGGAAATTGAAACGGCTAGTTCCCTTTTCATAGTCGAAAGTGATTGAAGGACAACTAGCCCCCCTCTCATGCCAACCATTTTCCAA